>ML792620.1:392050-424173 GCA_009831015.1 Picea engelmannii
AAAAAAAAAACATTGCTAAGATAAGAACAAATTCTCATGAGCGCCATAGTGAAACTGGGCATTGGTCAATTCCTAAAATGCCATGGGATGAAAGAGTGTGTCACCTTTGTGACACTAATAAGGTTGAAGATGAAAAACACTTTCTCTTAGATTGTCCAGCCTATACCCATATTACATCTCATTTTCAAAATATTTATCACACTACCAACCTTCCTAACCTCTTAATTCAACAAAAGTATGGTGATCTTGGAAAGCTTCTCTTAATGCTTTTCGAGCACAGAAACAAAATTCTAAAGAATCACAAGTAATCACTTACCCTCTTAAGGTTCGATAGACCAATTCGGTCTTAGTGGACGTTAATCATCATCATCATCAATTTAAATTTAAGTTTAGAATTTAGTAAAAAGCTAAGTTAATTTACATGATTTTCTAGTCTATAMAATATTTATTATGTATTTAATAATTAATAGAAAATTATTTATTTATTTAAAGAAATAATAACTTATTGAAATAAAAAAAAGAGGTGGATTTTATATATGTTACAAGGACATTCATAAAAATATAGAGTTGACATTTCCAATCCAACTATAACACCTAAAAAAGAGTGCCATAACTAATAAGATTCTTGATCATGTCATTAATTAGTGTTGCAGGTATGACTGTAGTTTTTTTTTTAAATATATGAAAAAATATGTTTTCATGTTTTATTTAATAATAATAATAATAATTTAATCTAAGTTTATAATTTAGTGAAAAGAGGTGGAGTTTACATATGTTACAAGGAAATTCATAAAAAAAAATATAGAGTTGGCATTTCCAATCCAACTATAAAACCTAAAAAAGAGTGCAGAACTAATAAGATTCTTGATCATGTCATTAATTGGTGTTGCAACCTCATGATAGGTTTTTTTTAAGATATATCTTTTCATGTTTATTTAATAATAATAATAATTTAATTTAAGTTTATGATTTAGTAAAAAGAGGTGGAGTTTACATATGTTATAAGGACATTCATAAAAACTATAGAGTTGACATTTCCAATCCAACTATAACACCTAAAAAAGAGTGCCATAGCTAATAGGATTCTTGATCATGTCTTTAATTTAATTGGTGTTGCAACAATAGGTTTTTTTAAAGATATATGAAAAAGTATGTTTTCATATTTTATTTAGTAATAATAATAATAATTTAAGTTAAGTTTACAATTTAGTGAGAAGCTAAGTTAATTTACATGATTTTCTAGTTTATGAAATATTTATTTAATAATTAATAGAAAATTATTTATTTATTTTTTAAAAGTAGTAACTTATAGAAATAAAGAAAAGAGGCCGATTTTAAGTATGTTACAAGGACATTCATAAAAAAGATATAGAGTTGACATTTCCAATCCAACTATGATCTGGATTTTATAAGTAGGACAAAATGAATACAGATTATTAATAGATGCTTAACACAAAATAACAGAGATACAGTAAAACTGGTTTTCTATTCAATAACGAAATAAGCTGAAAACTATAAAATGCAGGGGAAACAAGCTTGCTGGAATGGTGGCGGCTTATCTCTAAGAAGAGATGTGAGGTCTGCGCTCATTCGCAAGAAGATGATTACAATGAGGCTTTGAAGGCATTTTTACAATAAGCAGGAATGTCAAAAACCCTAGACATCCAAAAACCTAACCCTAGGAGATGAAACACCAAAAGTCATGTGGGCCCCGTTTGGGTAAGTTAGTACATCAACTTCTCGGGGTCGTAACTTTTGCATACGATCTCTGTTTTAGGCATATGATAGCCTGTTGGAAAGGTATCATTGAGGAGATTCATTTTAGGAGCAATATCGAAGAAAATTACATATTGAAAACCTGTTTTCCCAAAAAACATCGTTTAGGGCCTCAAAACGGCTCCAGAAGTGAAAACTGCTAAAAATAGTAAATTACCAAAATTGCCAGAAAATTGTTTTGAGCCAGTTGGAAGAGGTGGGTGGCCATCGATATCCATCTGGATCAAACTATAACACCTAAAAAAGAGTGCGAGAACTAATAGGATTCTTGATTATGTCTTTTTTTCTTTTCTTCTTTTTTAACTCAATTCATCTCCCTAGAGAGGGCTTCATTGGTATTATATGTAAATCAGAAATCTAATTTCTGATATTTGTTTGGGGAGCCATCTCTTTATCAGATTTAGAGTTTTCAACTCATGAAATCATTTTTTCCCTCATGTTGGGGTCTCAGTGATCACTACCCCTTGCAAAGGGGTAATCTTTGTATTCCTTTCTTCTTCCCAAGCTTCTGATGGAGGGTTTAAATCTTCAGCATGCACTTTTGGATCGTCATCCATATCCTTCTCTATATCTCATGTGTGATATGTTTTTGTATTATGATCTTCTTCCTCTTCTAATGGCGGTGGTTCGTATGATTTCCATGTTTTTGGTTGAGGGTTGGAATCCATTTTTAGCTTTGGTTGAGCTTGCACTTGGGGACAAGAACCCTAAAGATGACCTATTTGATGGCATAATCAACTTATTAAATATGTGCTCTCATAATCCAATAAATGATTCCCACAGAATGTTCCTTTTGTAATATCATTACATTCGAAAAACCTTTGCTAAGATCAATATCAACACATATTTGGGCATATGTGAAGAGATCCAAGCTAACCATAATAGAATTTTCTTTAATAAATATGCCCAAGGGTTTTTTGATATATTTAAACACTAAGAGATACTATAAATGTAATGGAAAAGTTGGTAGGCGCACCTAGACTTGGAACTCTTCATTAATCTTGTAACAAAAATTTCACTAATTAATTAGCTTGTTTTTATAGGTGTGATATCTTTATGTAAGCTCTGTGATTATTTCCAATATGATTAAATTTGGATGGGTGTAGAGCCCTTGTGTGTTTGAAAATATGGAGTTGGTTTCCCTTTGTCATCAAAGGAGATTAACACATGTTGACAAGTTAAATTGGTTGTAGTGTACATTAATAAATACTTTGTCCTTTTTTATATAAAATAATGGTTGATTGCTTGAGGGATGAATATGAGATATTGTTCAACAAACTAAATTGATTTAAGTGGGCATTAATAAGATACCTTAATATGTGTATTTTATCCATCTCCCCTTGATCCCCTCCTATGTGAAATGTGTTATACATTTTAAATACAAACCAAATTGATTTAAGTCAGTAGATGCTAATAAGATACTTTAATATGAGTACTTGCTAAATCTGCCCCATAATCCCCTTCTTTGTGAAATATGTTATACATTTTAAATTCATACATATTGTTGTTCATATGGGGCTCCATAAAGGATACCATTAAATCACTTGTTTTTCTTTGAATATCAATATACTTTTTTTTTTCCAGGTTACAAAGCCGGGGAAAATCCCCAAGTACTTCCCTTCATTTCGAGGATGGTACCAAGGTAAACCCTAGAATCTTCAAGGCACAAGGTTGGTCAACAAAAGGGCTAGAAGCCATTACAAAAATATACTTGTTATGAGATCAACATGTCACTTGCAGGAATTGAACTCAGGTGGGGAGGATAACAATCATTCCTCCCAACCACCTGAGCTAAGCCCAATTGTCATTGAATGTCAATAATATTCCAATAAGGATGGAATTTTAAATTCTCACAACAATATTAAGATATATATCAAATATTAATATCAATAATTATGACATCCTAAAATTTCTTAGTTTTTGGGAGAAATATAGTACCTCACTCACCTCCATATTAAATAATTTTCCAAATAAGGATGTTGGTACCTTGCCAACCACCTTTGTATTTCTCCCCTCGTCCTTCATTTTAAAAATGGAGGATGGTAGTAACCTCCAACCGAAATACCCATTGGAAACATCAAGGGACTCAATCATTGATCCCAATACCTTTATGAACTTTAACATATTAACATTTATCAATCTAGCTAACCCTTAAGACTATATAAATTTCTTAGTTATCTCTTTCGTAAATATTTACTTGTTCATTTTTATTTACCAAAATATAATACATTACATTCATGACTCTTGTGCTATAAATGTCTCATTCATGTGTTCATAATTCCTTATGGATTTTAGGCTCTTTGTTGGATTAAGACAATGGTTTCAAATAAAAACATTTGCAACTGGGTTACATCAAGACAATGATCTCAAAGAAAATTTATTAGAAAAATCAAAACAAATACATAGACGTAGGTAACTTGTTGGCTGCTTCTTGTCTACGCGAGGTTTATCAAACCCAGGGTTCGGGTTGATTGTGACCAACAAAACCCTCAAGACACTAGCCCTTTTGGAATCACCTTCTTGCGAAGATGAAGTCTCACCCGAGGTATCTATTGGGGCTGCAAGAACCATGTTTTTGCAGCAATAAGGGAAAGGGAGGCTGATGTGTGAATCATTCTTCCTGATATTAACTTATGTATGTTCATGATTATTACCTAAACTATCATAGACATACATGAACATTCCAGCATAACCAATTCATAAACTAAATTCATTTTGCGAAGTATATCATCATTCATGAATGTATAAAGACAAGTACAAACATAAGACACAACATCCTTTCTAAACTCCTTCTTTATTCATCTTCTGTCTGACTATTACATTCATGATAACCTTAATTCTCTTTCATGTGCACACTCTCACACTTACATACATAGATATCTATATCTCTATATGTGTGTGTTATTATCTCTCCATATCCCAATCCCGTTACATATTTATACCCCAAAATATAGGGTTTCAAGTTCTATTCTTATCTATCCCAAAATAACCCGTTACAATGCATGGCATAGCCAACTTCAGTTAACTGGTTATTTTCCTTCTTCTACTTCTTGGTCTTTATACATCTTTTCTATTGTCCTTTTTATTTTTGGAAAGTCGCGCTATCGTCATTTGCACTTCCTTTTCTCACTCGCTTTATTTATCCTTTTGTCTTTGCGCTATCTTTGTCCTTCGCATCCTTCTGCACTCTTTCTCTCTTATGCCCTCTTTCTACACGAGTCCTTCCTTCTACGCTATTTCTTCGTACTTAGATTCTTCCCAAAATTATATCCAAAACTGCCTTTCTAACAGGCCCCCAACACTCACATGTGGCTCATCCCAAGCCACCTGGGCCTATTTCTTAGTCTTCCATGCTGTAATGAAATGTTGTGCGACATCCTTAGACACTTCGACCTCTAGGAAAATGATGGCCTCTTTGGCGGTGATCTCCTTAGTGGTATACTCGGTCAAATCATGCAATTTATTCTCTGTATCAACCACGACCTGCTTGACCTTCTCCTAAACAATGGTCAAATATCTAATAATCTTGACCGCTTCCTTCTGCCTAGGTCCAAGTTTTTGTTCCATGACATTTTGTTGGTCCCTTAGTCACTCTACTTCAACATATGATTGGCGCTGCTCCAAAATGGCCACCATGCGTTCGACTGGTGGCATTGTTGTCACCTTTTCGGTTTCCTCATTGGCTTGTTCTTGTGTTGCTCGTAGTTTGGCCTCTGCGACCTGCATTTCTAGGTTCACCATGAGTTATTCCCATACTTTGGTGCTTTCTTCGCAAAGGTGTGCGAAGTCATATTCAAATTTCTTAATTGTGGAAAATTCTATTGTTTCTGTCCGCATTCTACCCTTACGCACCTCAGGTGGCGTGCCTAATGTGGTATGTTGTTGGAGATCTTGGACCTACTCTCATAATCTCTTGATAACATCCCCATTTTTCAACAATTTTTCCTCCATGGTAGCCTCAACGACCAAGGGACTTCGGGAACTTGCTTGTTTAACTTTTGGATAGTGGCATGGGTCCTCTGTACGATAGCATCTGCGTCATCCTTCTCCTTTTGGTATTTCATTTCCCTTTATTTTTCACTCTCTCGTGTCTTCATAATTTCTTCCATTATGTCTTTCAGTTCTTTCTTTTGTCCCAGGGTTGTATCATACTGTGTTTTTATGTGGGCGCTTTAGTCCCTTAATCTGACTAAGTCTTGGTGTGCAGTGTCACCTTGATGTCATATCTCCTGCACCAACCGTGCTTGGATTTCCTCTATCCTGTGAATGGGTAAGCTGGAGACCACGATATTAAGTTGGCCTAAGGCCGCAAGATATTCCTGCACTTCCCCCACTGTAAACTCCAATGCGGATACCTCAAGATGTATAGTGCGATACTCCCCCAAGGGTTGGATTAGATATTCCTATGTATTGGCCCCTGTTTACTGGCCTCAGATGTCTTGTGTGTTGTGGATGGGCCATCCCCTGTCTTAGGGTATTTCACCGCACATGTTGTTTCCAATAGCTGTTGCAGGACTTCCCACTGATCCTGGACCTTCTTTTGGTGATCTTCATGCTTTTTCGTAGCTTCCCCCCACATATATTCAGTGGAATATAGAATCAAGTCCCTAGTGTGCTCCATATCATCATCAGTCCAAATTAAAAAGGGATCTTGTTGCTCTGATTTTTCTTTCTTTCGTGCTCCCCTTGTCTTCTCTGGCGTCCCTCCAGGCTCTTGATATTTCCTTTTGAGGCAAACTTCAGGGACTTTTGTTTTGTCTAGGTGTTTGTTCATGCCGATTTTGCGGCTCTGATCCTCTTCCTCCTCGCTTTGTTCTTTGTCTTCATCCTCCTGGGAGGATTATGGCTTGTCATCTGGGTTCTTCCAGTCATCCTCCCAGTCATTGGTGATGGCATGCACCTCTTCCATTGTTAGCCTATAATTGGTTGGTAATTCCTATCACACAGGATCCTTCTTATCTTGCACATAGAGGTGGTGCATGCCTTCTTTGAACTGTGCAACGTCCCGGTAGGTGAAAATGGATTTCTCAGGAATTTGTAGTGTAGTATGTACCACTTTTTCGATTAAATGTAAATATGAGTAAACAATAATGTTGGTATCTGAATGTCATCGCTTTATGGTGGAATGGCATAAGATGGCGTATCTAACAACATAGGGACTACGACCTAAAACTCACATGCATTGGTAGAATGCGAGCTCCTACCATCCAACCAACACAATAAGAATAAGGAGACACGCGTAATGAAATTCCACACCTTTTTCCTAGGCTTCTGTGCAATCCTGGAACAATTGATTTACGAGGAAAGTTTCCCATTTCATTTGCAAACCTTCCTTGCATCTCTCTACCATCATTATGATGGATGTTGGGAAATTTTCCTTTCGACATTTACGCAATAACTTATAGGCCAAAACCTATGTCATGAACTTTACCTCTGAGTCACTGATACTCTTTACATCCAGACCACGTTTTCCTCAGAATGTATCGTACCGGTATTTGATGGTATCAGAGAGGGATCACTTTCCCATTTTGATAAATAGTAAGGCCATATCTTTGCCTGCCTTTCGCAACCCTGCAATGCGTGCACTTAGTGTTGTATCAATTGGAACTGGGGGATCTAGCCAAAGTGTTCCCCCATGGATGCAATTGAGATATACCTTGACACACACATTTATTTCGGTGCTCCATCTGAAATGTGGAATTTTGAACAACTTAAGTATCTCGACTTTCTCTAGACCTGATTCCCATGCCTGCGGTTCGACCGAAGTTTTTCCTATAGTGGGGTCTCTCTTTGTGCATAAATATTGATCCCTGTCCAACTCAAGGAACTTCTGCGTGCCTGTGATGTCATGATCCATAAACTTCAAGTTGGCCTCCTTTCTGATAATTTCCTCATCTTGCCTAACACCCTTCGGGATTGGTTCTATGGGTAATGGATATTTGGCATTCGACGATACTGTGATTAAGGGTGCGTCATCAGTCCTTAGAGCAATATAATCCGTGTAAAACATTTTTGGAGGTGTCAAGATTGAAGGTACGGGCACTTCTTCTACCTCAACCTCTACTGGTTGCTTCGACTATTTTCTTCCTGCACTAAATGGTGTTCCTGCTCATGGTGGTGCCATTTATGATATCTGTTGAGCTTGCAGAAGAAATTTCTATCTCTATGCGAGTCATTGTAACTTGTCCTGGGCCACTCTGCACTGTTCTCTTGGGATTTCATGAAAAATATAACTTAGAAATTGCTTCCCACTTAGTTTATGGTGTGTTCGTGAGAAGTATACCCATCTTATCTAACCTTAACTGCCTTGTCCAGTCTGGAATTGAAGTGGGTAACTGGTTAACTAAATACTCTTTAAGTGCCAAATCCGCCTTATTATCCTCCTTATGTACTTTTGATCACTCCAGGATTTCTAACGACTTCTCAGATTTAATGCTTCTATAGTGCTTTAATGACCTGTCACGCTTACTGTCTAGTTGCATTTTCTGTTCTTGACTATATTTAATAGTATTTTCATGCCTCCATGCAAAGTAATGTGTTTCTTGTCACAGGAGGGCCTATCCCTATTTTCTCGTGGAACTTTGATGCAGTATTCACTTTGTATAAGATGACCAGTCCAACTATGAAAGTTATGATACCGTGGGATTCTGCTTACTCTCTTCCTTTATTCTATCACTAAATATTTATGGTTTTTCCCTTTTTTAAATTTTTATGTGGGTTTTCTTGTTTTTCTTGCTACTATGGTACATCTACTATAATATAGGAGTTTTTGCGCTGCATAGGTCATTGCATAGACAATCGACTGTCTCTGTAGAGATTCAACTGTCTTCCATTCACCATTTTGTCTAAGATATGTCCATGCAAGGTTCCCAAAAATGCAACACCTGTCTGTGTTATCTGCTGGATCACATACAAACCTAACCAGTGCATGAAAAACATCCCTAGATGTTGTAGATACTTGCTATCATAGAGCAGTACCAAGTCGTCGACTTGGAATTTTTTGGTCTTAATATGTCGATCATGCCAGGCCTTCTCTCTGTATTTCTGCATATGTTGATGGAATCCAACCAAAAACCTATCCTCCTCCAGCTAGACTAACTGGGCCAATCTCTCCTCTATTGCACCTATGTTTGAAATCTCAGTGACCGTTGCAATGCGCATACTAGGTACAATGAACTCCATTGGCATTACCGCTTCCTGTTCATAGAACAACCGAAATGGTGTATGCCCTGTCCTCTTCTTACTTGTAGTTATGTATTCCCATAGTATCCCAAGGATGCGTAAGTCCTAATCATCTCTTCCAACATTGCAGATCTTGGTCAACACATTCTCCAAAATTTTATTGAAATCTTCTACCCTGCCATTGGCCTGAGGGTGATATGGTGTACTTTTCTGATGATGAATCTGAAATTCCTCAGTTAATGCAACAATGGTTTGGTTAAGAAAGTGCATACCTTGGTCACTAAGTAGTATTCAAATTCATTCGAACCTGCTAACTTCATTCTCAAACAGAAACCACTTGACAATATCTACAGTTCAATCAGTAATAGGTGCGACTTCTTCCCACTTGGTTAAATACTCGGTCAGAATGATGATGTACCTTTCTTGTGGGTTAATGGGACCCACAAAATCATTAGCCCACTTATCAAATGCTTGCAACATAACTTATGGATTTAAGGGAATTTCATCGTGTCGAGATGGTTTACCCACACTTTGGCATACGTCGCAAGACTGACAATACTCCATCATGTCTTTGAGTAGTGTAGGCCACCAAAGCCCTGCACATAAAATATTCTGCATTGTTGCTTTGCCTGCGTAATGTCCTCCAACAATCCCATTGTGTGCTTCCTCCAATATGGTTGTTCTTTCATGTTTCAGTATGCAACGCCTCAAGATTCCATTTTCCCCTAACTTATACAAGTTTCATACAATTAGTTGATAGTCTGCTGCCTTGATTACCAATTGTTTCTTCTATGCCATCGTCATGTCGAAGGGAGCCACATCTGTATGTAGAAACTCCACAATGTCTACGAAATAATCATCCACCATCCTGACTGTGAATAACTATGCATCCAGAAAATTATCATCCAAATTACCTGCATCCTCTCCTGTCAAGATTCGTGAGAGATGATCTGGTCCTACATTCAGTTTCTTTGGTTTTACGATGACCTCTGTTAGCGCTCTATGATTTGCCTAAGGCTGCGGAGGCAATCACAGAGGTAACCTCGAACCGCTTGGAGTCTTGGATCTAGCCCTCCAAGACTCAGAGAACGATCTCTCTTTCTGAATTAACTTGGTATGGAATAAGACAGATGTTAGGCTAGCTATGAAAGTATGGGGTTTTTTATTTTTAAATGGTTAGTTTGGGACATCAAGGAGGGCCATTGGGAAAATGGGGTCTGCACTTAAAAATGCGATTCACTCTCAGATCTGGACAAAGTTCTCTCACAGGGCAAGGTAGCGACAATGTTGGATCGAATTAAGTTTTGATGGTGTTGATTTGAGGAGGAAAAAGGGGAGGAAAAAGCCAAGCAAAGGAGCAGCTAAGAATTCCTAAACTGGGCTTTCAGAAGAAAACATAAATATTATCACAAGATCAGATGTAGAGTATTTGCTAACAAATTCTGCTCTATTACTCTTCTTCTGATAATAAGAATTGACAACAAATGAAAAGATGACGGGAAAATACTCAACAGAGAAAGAACTCCACCAACACATCCGCACAGGAATCCTGAAAAAAAAGCATGTCCATCACTGATTGATCATTTAATAATTACAGAAAATAAGTTTTCTGGCCAAACACAGCCCAAAGTCCAGCAAGGAAACTTAAAAATACAGGTCTAACCCTCTCACACAGGTCGAAACCCTCTCCTACTCTGCCCAGTCGAACCCTCTCTTTGTTTTTTACATCTGCATAAATAATAAAAAATCTCTCAGTCTTCAAAAGATTCGGGCTTTAACTCTGCTTTCTAAAAATAGAAAGGCAGTTACAATACAAGCACGACATCTGTAGCACTCTCTCTAAAGTGAACCCAACAGTAAATTAAAGGAAAAAACTAAATCTAGAAACTATTGGTTGGTCGTCTCAAATTTGCTGAGAGGTTGTGATGCCTATCCCTCGAATATTGGAAACAATGGCCATTTGTCCCTTTGATTGCGTCGGATTCTGGAGATGATATTCTTCTTGTTGGCTTTCCTCCTGTAATTTGAATGCCCTACTAGAAAATGCCACTTGTGCTCTGCAAATATCCAAAATATTGAACAGATTCGCCACCTGATGATGATCTGCGCCTAGAAAGCTGGATAATTGGTTGATATGAGGATCTAGATATGATCTTCAATTATTAAATTACTGCCACATCCCCTTGATTGCCAGCTGCATTTGAAACGATGCTTCAAAACAATGATGCTCTGCCCCCTCTGTCTAACTGCTTTGCCACTTGTGTAACTGTTACCTAAACATGTGGACATCAAGTTGAATTAGGACTATAGCAACCATGCCACGCCATGTAGCACGTGACTTGTTCACAATTACCTAGCTCGAAAAGATTGAATTAGGCACAATGACAGGACATTTATCTGGGTTCAGCATTGATGTTGGTGTCAATCCCATTTCAACCACTTGTCCTTCAATCGAGCCAGCTTTAATTGTGTCTCCAATTGAAAAGGGCTGAGAAAATTGCATCAATAATCTAGTAAGCATATTGCCAAGTATGTCCTTAGCTGCAATTGCAGTTGCAATACCTCCTATTCCCCCTACAGTTAAAATAGACTGTACAAAAACTCCACAAGCCTCAGCCAAAGCCATTCCTCCCAAAACAAAAAGGCCAACGGAAGAGAGTTTGTCTAAAGTCATGAATTTTTCCCTGTCAAGCCCAACAATCTGTTGGGCAGCAGGTAAACGAGAAAATACATTTATTTTCCACCTATGGAGAAACCATAGTACTGAGAAAACAACAACACCTCTCCATATTTGTGGCATGTATTGAGAAGCAACTGTGCTAGGTGCAACAATCAAACCCAATTGTGAAAATGCCATGAAAGTGATTAAATATCGTACAGGGTACTCCAAAGCGCCCCAAATACTCTTCTCATAGATCACGTGAAACTGTGTTGTGCGCCCCAAAAATAATGCTATGGAACCTTGTTCAGCATACTGATGAAGCCTTCTGAGCATTCTTGGCATGATCAAACTGTTGTAGTCGGGTTCCCTGTTTGCCACTAACCTCAGCATCATCGTCTAAATTGTGGTTTCCATTCTGTACGTCCAATTTTGCTCCAACCAGATAACATTCTTGATGTGAAGCACCTGAATTGTAAGACTGAATATAATTGCCAACGTCTTTGGGCTCATCCCTTGCTACATCACAACTACTGTGAAAAGCATTTCTTGAAATCTGTTCACTRTTTAATGTGACTTCTGGATGATTTTCAGTTCTACCAACTCTTAGATTTATTCTTGMTTCACTCGCACATTGCTTGCCACCATCAGTTTCACAAAGTAGCTGAATAGAAGCATTGAGATTATTGTGAGTGCCAGGAAGCTGATCAAATCTATATGACATATCTTTCCTTTGAATAATATCCAAAATCTTATCATCATAACTAGGGTTATTATGAAGCTTCTTAAGCTCTTCTCCATGACGAGGCTTTAATTCTGCAATTCCTTCTGAAGGAGGATCCTGGGCTGGAATATTTAGATGCAAACTTCACCCAGTATCAATTTTCAAGGGTATGCTTAGATGTACACAAGAACTGAAATTTCCTTTACTCTCACACAAAGGGACAGTCCAACCAGATTCAATAGACCATAACAAGGCCGGGCGTAGCTCTTTGCGATCAGCTTGATAAGAATGCCCTTCACCAATAGGAGGTTTTGGCAAATCAACCTGCACTTTATTGTCATCAAGAATTGCAGGCAGGCGGTCTAAGAGATCAATGGGTATACAATGCGGGGACTTGTAATTTGTTCCACGGATTTTGTGATACCACGATTTGCCGGTACATCCCTCGGACACCTCATAGCCTTCTATGCATGCGTGCTTCTCTGCATTGGACACCTTGAATCTGGTTCGAACATCTGGCATGGGGTTGAGAAGCTGTGTTTTATATATTTTTAGCTTCTGCGTGCAATATCCCACATTTACGTGGTAAACTGAGCTTTGGGCGTTTAAATGAGCCAACAGTCACATGTTGTGTCGATGAAGTGAGCCCGAGGCTTGGGATTTGGAGTTTGGTGTTGGCGCTGGCTGGTGTGTTTGCTGTTGGTGCATGAAATGGCGCTTATCCTTTGTGTCGAGCATTCGGAGGTTGGCCCTAGGCCAATATTATTTTTTGGAAAAATATTTGTCAATTTTTTCATAAAACTCTACATAAAGGCAAAGGCCGAGGGGCCAATTTTTTGCTAAATTCACCAAACATAGATTATAAAAACCCAAATTAGGCTAATAAACCCAACTTTGCATTTACCCCCAAGAGTCAAATTTTTCCATTTCAAAACACTTCACAATGTTTTGCTAAAAATGCACCGGAACTCGCTTTGAAGCTCGCGCGCAGGTACTCATTTTATGCTTGGACAGTGTCGAGCACTTTTTTTCGCCTTCACCATGTGTCGTGAGCAAAAGCGTAAAGACTGAAATATATAAGTATAGTAAGAAAATTGATTACCCTATTATATAGGGTTCCAACAACCTCAAAATCATATTCTTGAAATAGTAACAACCATCTACATATTCTACCTACTAAGACATGCTTATTGACTAAGTATTTTAATGCATAATGGTATGTGTACATCTTGAAGTGAGACCCAAGTAGGTAGTGTCTGAAATTCTGGAGTGCATAGACCATGGATAGGCCTTCTCGTTCGGTAGTGGTATAATTTTTTCCAGATATAGATAGTTTCCTACTCGTGAATGTAATCGAATGATTGATTGTGCCTTCACCTGGTTGTGACAGTACTGCACCTAGTGTAATGGATGCTGCATCGACATGGACATGTAACTCTTTTCCCCAATTTGGAAAGAATAAAATGGGTGTAGTGACCAGTCTCTACTTCAGTGTGTCCAACCCCTTCTGGAAATCCTCATTCCATTGGAACCTTACTTCTTTCTTCAAAACATTTTCCATGGGTGTTGTAATATGCACATAACCTTTAATAAACTTCCTGTAATACCCTGTATGGCCCAATGTAGCTCATAACTATTTTACTGAGGTTGGTGGTGCTAATTCCAGAATAAGGACAATCTTGCTTGGGTCAACCAATATGCCTTTCTTGCATACAATATGTCCTAGTAGAATTCTCAATGGTGTCAAAAATATGCATTTCTTTAAGTTCAATGAAATCCAACATTGTCAGCATCGATCTAACATGAGCCAAAGAACTTCAATATGATCCCGTAGTAGATTGAATACCGTCCAATCATCTAAGTACACTTCCAAAAATTTATGGATAAACTCTTTGAATGCAGCCACAACCACTCTAGAAAACACTACAGGGGAATTCTATAATCCAAATGGCATCAATGTGTATTGATAACTGCCCCATTCTGTCGCAAATGTGGTTTTATGTTTGTCCTCCTGCACAATTTTTATCTGATGGTACCCAGAGAATCCATTTGTGAATGAATACGCTTCTTGACCCCTTACATTCTCTAGTACTTCATCAGTGAACAATGTTGGGAATGAGTCATGTAAGCATGCATCATTCGGCTTACTCAAGTCGATGCATATCCTAATCCCTCCAATTTTCTTGTCCTGTACCACGATAGGGCTAATCCATTCAGATTCTTCCACTGGTTCAATAATTCATGCGTCGAGAATTCTATCTAGTTCAACCTTAACCTTCTCCTTATACCTTGGGTTCAACCTATATGGTCTCTGTCGGATTGGCTTAGCTCTAGGTTTTAGTGGAATATTCATCTCCCCTAAGTCTTCTGCTATCCCTTTCATCTCTGAGAATGTAGTTGGAAATAATTCATGATATTCCCGTAATAAGTTTTCCACTTTTTTAATTGTCTCATCGTTCCAATGGTCTCCTATGTGCACAAACTTAGGATTCTCTATTGTCCCAATGTTGACTTTCTTTGTCTTTATAGGTTGTGTGTATGCGACATTTACCAACTCTAGCCATTTTACTGCGTGTGTGCCTTCTGTCTCTGGTACCTTTACATTCTTGGGATCCTCTTCGTTGTATTCCTCCTCCGTGACATTATAACATTCAAATATATTATGGACCATCAGTTTGGCTGTGTGCACTGTGTCTAAAGGTTCTTCTTCCACTGATTCTACCTTCGAGAATATATTTTTTCAAATGGCTCGTAGTGCTGCTTGTACAGAGGGAGATTCATGTTCAAATGTGAACGTGACTTTGAATCTCTGGACCAATCCTTCCCATGTTTCTATCTCTCTACTCATCTCCAATTCTAAATATCGGTTCCTTGGGATTGTATCCAATGTGTGTATGAATCGGTGCAACCATTCTGTTTTTGATACT
Organism: Picea engelmannii; assembly: GCA_009831015.1. Taxonomy (NCBI): domain Eukaryota; kingdom Viridiplantae; phylum Streptophyta; class Pinopsida; order Pinales; family Pinaceae; genus Picea; species Picea engelmannii. The sequence goes on from ML792620.1 coordinate 407,319, forward strand.
GATCGCCATAAATCCCTACAATTTTCCACGTGATCTACCAAATCACTTTATCCTGTGTATTTATGCACACTTTCTTTTTCTTCAGGTCCAAAGCGTATCTGCATGAGTTTACTACACTGTTCCCAGTACTTAATACTCTTTTTGTGTGCGACCGACCATCTAGATGGAATTTATTTTAGGATGACATCTAGTGCTAACAACCTCTAATTTTCAGGTACCTATAATTAAAATGATTTTATAAACATATTAATATCAGTTAGTCCATCGTACTGGGGTGGGTCATTTAGTTCTGTGTCAATCCAATGCAAAGATCGGTTTATACGGGAACATATTCTAGTTGATACTTCATGCATCCTCTGCTTCAAATTCTCTAGACCAGCTTCTGAATCCGATGCGCATGAACTAAAAGTTCTCCAACTGAGCACCCCATCCATTTTTGGTTCGACATAATCCTCCATCCACGTAGTCATATTATATAAATTTTCCATGTCGTTCGCTCTTACTGAATCTGTATATCGCGTCCCTTCCGATGGGTCCAAGGGTGCAATAACCTTTAGATCCCGACCTCGAAGATCATCTCCCTTATTTTCAAGTTAATAATTTCTTGGTTATCAACTGCCAATTCTAGTCCCATTAAAGCTGGATATGGTTGACTATCGTCTACGATCTCAATAAATTCAAAATATGCCATGCTGTGTATCCCATCTATGTTTATAGGTACCTCTGTCAATCGCTCAATCGAGACTATCTTATGCTGATTCGAGAGCCTTAACTGGACATGGGACCATATCAATTTAGGTTCTCCCATCATCTCCCATGTCTGCTTAGGTAGGACATTCACATCCAATCCTAAGTTGAGAATAACATTATCCACATAGTATTCCCTAATCTGTGCATTGAACTTGAATTCCCCATTGGTTCTCTTCCTTTGCAGTACCTAGTTTACCATTCGTTGTGTGACGAGGATGTCCCTTCCTTTTGCACAATGATCAATCATGTTGTATAATATACTAAGAACATTCCTATCCTTCATCATTTCTACACAACTCTTTAAGTAGTCGGTTAGTGTACTTACACACTTGACTTTTCAGGTATCGCTGGGTCTTCTAGATGAGGTAGTTATGATGTAGATGCTTCCCCATGTGGTTAAAGTATTTCATTTTGTGTGCTTTGATATGTATATTTTTCCTACCGAGGGTTGAATGTTGGCATAGGCCCCACTGAATTCTTTACCCACTTCTTCGTTTGATTTCCTTGAGTTTCTATATCAACGCCTGTGCGAGCTCCTCCACGTGAAACGATTGCAATTTTTTTTCCTTCACTACATTTTTCAACTTATCTCATTTGCACATTCTGATTCTGATGCAGAGTCGGATTTGGGTTTTCTCTATCCTGACATTTTGAAACTAGTTGGGGATAGTCCTCTGTTGCGTGATCCAGTTCTCTGCAATATGTGCATGTGGTACATAGGTTCTAGCAATCTCGGACCAAGTGTCCTGGTTGATTATAGTTATAACAAATAATCGGTCCTCGTCCTCCTCGCCCAAAATTACCTCTACCTCGTCCTTTGCCAAAATATTCTCTGTTCCCATGATTGAAACCTCCCTGAGTGTTATACTGCACACCACTCCCATCCACACCAGTATTCTCTTCTTGGATCCTATATATATCTCATGTGCACTCCCTTAGTAGGTCGAATGCCCGACAGTCCTTTTCTTCATGTCTTATCGATTTGAAAAAGTTTCAAAACAAGTTCTTTGGATTACTATGGAATTTATGTATTAATGGACACTAAGTGGGATGATGACCCCATTTCTTATAGATCTCCGAGTATTCTCCTTCGGGTAGTGGGCTCGATTCTCCTACTACCAAGTACTGCATGAAAGTTGGGCATTCGTCCTTGTGGTGGACCTCCGTCTTGCACTTGGTACACAAAATTTGTTCTCATTTTTCCCTTCCTTTAGTAAGCTCATCCAGATGAATTTTTAATGTGGCTAATTGCATCTGAACTTGCGCCATTCCCCCAGTGTCTCTTGCTGGTGACGACTCTAATTTCATCGTGATTTCCAATTCCTTGGTCTACGACACAACCTTCTGTTGAATTAGTGGTCTAGGAATGTCAGGTAGTAATCCTACAATGAACCACTCTTGATGCTGCTAATATGAAGTATGGAAATTCAGTATCCTCATTACATCCTTAAAGCGATGATCGTAATCCCATACTGACTCTGTTTGCACCTGCTTGATCTCCTTTAGTTTAGTAATACACTGCGATTCTGACTTCGACTTGTTGAAATCCTTTAATAACACTTGTTTTATCTCTTCCAAAGTTTTTTCTTGTCCGGTAGGTGTAGTACCCTGTAACTTCATGTACCATACCAACGCACGACCCCTAAACGTTGTCACTAACTGCACGATATTCACTGGTTTGTCCTGTATTTTTTTAGTGGCCCAAACGATTTTGCAGACAAACAAGTGTTGTTCTGGGTCCTCTGACCCTACTCCCTTGAATTAATGAAGTCTAAGAGTATTATCTATCCCTACCATGTTGGTTTTTGTATTCCCTCCTCTTGGTGATGTTGGTACACTCTGATTTAAAATCTGCACACCACTCCCACTATTTTGACTGGTACTATTCTGTCCTCCTTGGATAATTATGATGTCTTTCAACAAATATTCAAATTCTATTTCTGATTGTGGTGATGCACATGGGGTCATTGATTCAACACATGATCCTCTCTGATTAGGACTTATCGACTCTTCTATTACTGGACTAGACCAACACCCTTCTTCTCCGCCTCCTATATCTGGTATCTCTACAATTCAGACTTGTGTGCAAGGGTCTCGTACTTCTGGCTCACTGTGCAACTCTTCTCTATTAACCCCAGTATTTTTCCTTTTATACCTCCTTCCTTCATGAAATTATCCAAATTCGTAGTCTTCCTCTAGTGTACTACCTTCTTGCATTCTCAGTCCATTCCTTCCTCTTTCATGGCTTCCCCCCTTTTCTCAAGCGATCCTTCTGTTATCCTCCAACTCCCCTATGTGCACAAAGCCCGTTTAGCTGTTGGAATTCATTATCATCACATGATTTTCACATAGTATCATTTTTATCCACGTATTGAATTATTTCAAGAACCTCCCATGTGGGATTTTGAAAAAAATTATTTCCGCAACACTGTATGACTAAAGGAAATATACGACAAATTCTGTAACATAACCCCCTAGTATACTATCCAACCAAAAATCAATTTCTCCTGTAGTTGAGTTACTTAACAAATTTAACTGTCTTACCAGTTTTGACGTCCAATTCCTTGGTGCTGCAGCACTAAACCTTCATGTCTTATCTACTAACCTTTCTAGCCACTCAGTCAAATTTTCTGGGAATTCACCAAAGAAAATTTCATGTTGATCTGTGAACACATACTTTTGCATCCATTGATCATCACTCATCTGAGGATTCTTGTTGTCTTGTTGCATGAAATCATTTTCTTTTTGTTCCAACTAGTCGATGATTTCTTTCTTAGTCGACCTCCAAAGCATTCCCTTAGTCACAAATTCCCGGTCCCAACAACAAAACCATTTGTTGGCCACTTCTTGTTTGCATGGGGTTTATCACACCCAAGGTTCAGGTTGATCATGACCAAAAAAACCTTAAGACACCAACCCTTTCAACATCACCTGCTTGCGCAGATGAAGTCTCACCCAAGGTATCTATTGGGGCTGCAAGAACCAAGTTTCTGCAACAGTAAGGGAAAGGGAGGCTAATGCGTGAATCATTTTTCTTGATCTTAACTTATGTTTGTTCATAATTATTACCTAAACTATCACAACAATACATGAACATTACAACATAACCAATTCATAGAATAAATTCATTCTGAGAAGTATATCATCATTCATGGATGTATAAAGATAGGTAAGAACATCAGACACAATATCCTTTCCAAACTCCTTCTTTATTCATATTCTGTCTGACTATTACATTCATGATAACCTTAATTCTCTTTCATGTGCACACTCTCACACTTACATAAACAGATCTCTATATCTCTATCTGTGTGTGTATATATCTCTCTATATCCCAATACCATTGCATATTTATACCTCAAAATCTAGGGTTTCAAGTTCTATTCTTATCTATCCCAAAATAACTCGTTACAATGCATGGCATAGCCAACTTCAGTTAATTGGTTATTTTCCTTCTTCTACTTCTTGTTCTTTATACAACTTTTCTGTTGTCCTTTTATTTCTGGAAAGTCACACTATCATCGTTTGTGCTTCCTTTTCTCGCTCGCTTTATTTATCCTTTCATCTTTGCACTATCTCCATCCTTCGCATCCTTCTACGCCCTTTCTATATTTTGTGTGAGTCCCTCTTTTTGCACGAGTCCTTCCTTATGCGCGATTCCTTCCTTCTGGGCGCTTTCTTCTTACTTAGATTCTTCCCAAAATTATATCTAAAACTACTTGTCCAACATAACTCTACCAAAGTTTTCATAACTACTTTTAAGTGAGGCAATTACTCACATTCTTGTCATTATTATTATTATTTTTAAAGTAAGTGTCCACTAAATTAATTATGAGCAGAATGTACAAGAGATGTAGTACTGTTTCAAATCCCAAAGAGACCATGACAGTCTCTTGAGATAAAAAAAAACAAAAAATAAACCTCCCCCAGAGGGGAAACCAGGCTGGAGAACACAACATATGTATTAAAAAATTGAAAACATAAATCCCAATTAGTCTATATCCACTACTATACCATGCTATAACATAAGAAACTAGATAACAAAAATAAATACTAAAACTGGAGAACCTTCAATCATTGAGCATGAAGAACCTGAGGGAGAGAGGTCCACCCAAGTTGCCTCGATGAGCAACAATATGTGTTGTTTCAAGACCTGACTGACACCCAACAGAAAGAATGAATATGCCTCCATGAAGATGAGCCAACCAAGTCACCACCTTGATCAGGTAGGCATTTTGAGCTTCCACGGACTCCAATTTGTGCTTGAGCAGGTGAAATTCCTCCTTTGGCAACATACCCAAGGCAACCATCATTTTTGTGTACCAGTACAATTCCAGGGTACGAAATAATTTCAAGTTCTTGGTCCTTGTGCAACCAATATCAAGGATTAATCTTCCCACCTGATACTCAACCTCCTCCTTGTCTTTGAATTCCTTGACTAGACGAACCTTTGCTTCCAAGGCCAACATTGTGGCTTCGTCCTTCTCGAGAAAAAACTCCTCATAGAAATTTGCAGCAACCATTTTTCTTTGGCTACATGAGACAACCTCATAGAGTGTGAACGAGGCTTCCGATCTCTTGGAGCCATATCAAGAAAGACTAGATAAATAAGTAAACTGAATGAATTGTACGGGAGACCAAAGTAATTCCAAATACACTAGGGCTAATCAACTTTCAGAGTGCTACCACAACTATTTATCCTCTCCGGGTCCAAAATACTACCCCACAACCATCCAACCCATCCTTCATAGTTCGTTCTGATTATGAATTCTTGAATAATGAGTAGTCATGGGCAAGGGATAATTTTAAGGATGTAAATTTATATTAAAATGTAGAAACCTGGGCTAATCTTACAAATCCTTAATATGAAAAATGTAAAATGTTTTGCGATACTTTTGTAAAAATATTCAAATTTCTAAGGATTTTGTGTAGTTTCTATAAAATTTTGGCAATTTTTAAGGTAAAATAATTTTATTCTATGGAATTTGGGTGAATCATTTACATAAAAAAATGGAAATTGGCAAATCTTTTTTGGGGAAAAATCATGGAAAATTAACCCATTTGTGAAATTTAGCCCCTAAAATCATCTATGTCGTGGGTGCATCCTCCACCTCATGAAGAAGATCACTCTCTCTGGCTAATCAAACCTTGCCATAATTAGTTCTGATGTCGAATTGAGGCAAGGGTACATGCCTTGCATCATCTCCTTCGTGAGGCTGAAACGGGCGATCAAAACAAGAACCCTTGTATTCATCATCATTAATACTGTCGACCCATCACATCCCTGGAAGCACACCAATAGGAAACTCCATGATAGTTTGAATGACTGATGAAGGGATGGGCTTGTCATGTTTCATGTTGAGTGTAACCACCTATTGTCTTAGGCTAGGCATCGACTCCTCCGCGCCAACCACATTATCTCCTGAGCTAGACAACACCTCGTCTGAGGAACTTACATTCTTATTATATTTGAACTTGTAAACAAAATTAAAACTATGAGTTGATAGGATTGTAGTTTAACAATGAATAACTTGATCTATATTAGTTGTATTGAGAATAATGAGATACACTATAACTTAAGAAAAAAAATATTATCACGTTTAGTTGTATATGTAATATTAATAAATTAAAATAAAATATTGTGTATGTAATATTAATAAATTAAAGTAAAAAACAATAAATTTTCAATCTTCAATTTAAAAAAAATTAAATAAATAAATTTATTTCAACCGTAAATATTTTAAGAAAAATATTTAAATTATAAGCAAAATAAATACATGTACTTATTTTTCCAATTTCCCAGTCTTCCATATCTCAAGGAAACACAATGCTTGGGTTGATATCAAAGTCAATCAAGGAGCAATAAATAGGGAGGGGCAACTACAAATCGAAACATGGGGTTTCATTAATTCCTCCACCATATGGAAAACATGATTTATATCACTCCCCTCTCCAACAATCAAAGGTGATGATGTAGAAGTGTGGGAATAAGATATGAATGGGATGAGATACTTGGTTGATTTCCCTTTGTTCCAAAAACTGCTTGTGTTTCCCTCCTATCCCTTTGGCCTTGGCATGGGACACTCCCGATATCTGGAGTAGAGTTCATCTTCATTTCAGTCTGGACTTGGAAACCTATACATTGAATATATTGACACACATATTTGCAGAGATGAAATGTCATGTTTCCTTTAAGTGTCTCTCTTTATTTGAAGAGGATAAGACCCCTTGTTCACTTTGTGTTGTCCATTATTTTTAGGGTCTTAAGGAGATAAATTCTCAAAAACATAGCAATAGTTAGAAACTTGAAGTGCATCGAGAAAGATACTAATTGATTTTAAGATGAACTAAATAGGACAATGGTAAAGTTCTCTCCAAGATACCCACTTCAACATAATTTGACTAACTATTGAAGCTATCTTGAATGAACTTTGTCTATGCCAAAGGTATGTTGGATATGTATTTGAACAAATAACCTCTCTTCAACTATGGGAAGAGGAGGTAAGAGATGAATTGGTCCATTTGTTGTGGAAACAAAAAGAGGTCTTGGATATCATGCAAGTCATTCAAAATGAAGTTGTAGAAATTTGTGAAGTTGTCAGTCCCTAGTTGACTAATGCACAATTTTCCCAAGCAACATGGCCACAAGATAAATAATGGTAGAGAAACTTCTGGAGTAAAACTGTGTATGGAGTTTTAAAATGTCCAACGTTTCGAGTGGGCACTCCACCCATCATCAGGAACATGAAAAACTTGTAGTAAACGAGTGCCGAGATATCAATATATTATGATATGGGTTGTTGTTGGTCAGTTGGAAATAGTCATTGGATTTAGGTTAGGGACAATTAACAATAAAATATTAATAACGTTAAATAGTATTAATAATATTAAAAAAATATTAATAATATTAAAATTTGAGTAATGAGAATTATTAAAGAGAAATTTGGATGGTACCAATGAAATATAAATTAGATGAGAAATCCATATATCCAAGTATTTAAGTTATATATAGGTTAGATTAAAGGAAATTGTTTAGTATAGTAATCTATTAAATATTAGATAGAGGGTGAAATATTAGATAGAAGGAAATAATAGGTAAAAATATAAATGCCGTTGAGTGAGTTAAAAGGCATTTAATAATTTTGTAACGGTAATATCTAAAGTGGGTGATAAAATCATAAATTAGATTAAAGGAGAGAAATGAGGATGAGAAAAAAGATTAAAAAGGGAAAAAAAGAAGAGAAAGAAAGAAATTTAGTGGAGTTTTACAAGAATTAAAGTAGTTAACGAGCTATTATGATAGAGTATTAAAAGAGCAAATAAATGATAGAGCATGCTATTGAAATACATAAAGGTTAATTTGTTTTTTTTATTTCAGGAGGGAAAGGAGACCAGGGGAAGTTAAAAACCTTAGAGTTAGGTTAGGAGAGGAAAATTAGAATACAAATTGAGGGGGGAACTAATAAAGTAATTAAGGTGATAGTAATATAGTAGTTATAGAGAGTTTATAATAGAGAGGGAGAAATAAATGTGGAGAAAGGGAGAGAAAGGTTAAAAATATTCCTAAGAGAAGATTAAGAAAAATATTAATTAAGGTAAGGTAGTGGTAGGAGGGGGAAGGGTGAAAAGAAAAGAAACTAGAAAGATCATACAAGATTTGAAGAGGGCGAGAATAAGAGGTTGAGAGGGTGAAATATTAAAAGAGGTAGAAAAAAGTGAAGGGAAGAGGAATTAAGAAGAAAGAGATGAGGGGGTTGTTTGGATAATCAAAAGGCCCAAGGACATTGTAGGTGTCGGAAATGGAGGTTAGGTGGTTCAGATGATGAATGATAGGTTTCCAAGAATGGCTGAGTTTGTAGCCATCTTCACGATTGAAGTTATTTAGATGCTTTTCGATTTCAAGGGATTCTCGAATGATATGAGAGGAGTAATGAGGGGCAATGGATAAGATTTTGGTTTGGTCAAAGCAGATCAGGTGCTTGGATTTAGCGAAATGTTCGGCTATATCAGATTTAAAGGTTCGGTTATGGATAGTGTCACCTATATGTTCTTTAAGTCTAGCTTTAAAGGTTCATCTAGTTTGGCCTATGTAAGATTTCCATAGGAGCATGAAATCTGGTAAACTCGCGGACCTAGCATTGGGTCAAATTTATCTTTGGTTGTTCTGAAAAGTTGCTTGAGGGTCTTGTGGGGTTTAAATATAGTTTTGATATTTTTCTTTTCCATGAGTTTCACAATGTGATCGGTGGTCCCTTGGACATAAGGACGAGAGAGGAGAGCAATGGGAGGATTGGAGGAAGCGAGGGTTCTTGGTTTAGATTTGTTGGCTGAGTGGATGCCTTTGTTAATTTGGGCATGAGAGTAACCATTGGAGAAAAGGGCTTTTTCCTCTGCGAGGCATTGAGGAGCGGATATGTGTAGGGCTTGAGTGATCAAGGTTTTAAGGACAACGAATTTTTTTGTTGGGTGATGGTTGGAACTGGCATTGAGATATCTGTCAGTGTGAGTTTTATTCCTGTAGATTTGGTGGGAGAGAGAGCCATCAAGAAAACGAGAGACGAGGACATCCAAAAAGGGCACCAAGTTGTCTTTTTGGGTTTCCATCGTGAATTGGATATGGGGGGGAGAGGCAATTAAGATGATTAAAGAAAGAGATCAGGTTGGAATGGCCATGAAACTCCATAAGAGGTCACTTCATTTGAGGAATAATACCATCCGCATTGGTGAATGTATTTCAAGATTGTCAAAATAACATGTAGCCTTTTACAAATTTACATTAGTAGATTTACTTGTAGCTCAATAAGCAAGTGTAGAGGACAACAACATGTTAAAGAATGGTATGTTGATAGAGGAACTTACTATTGTTTTTATATTGACATCCATTTTTCTTAGAATGTACATTCTTTGTTTGATTCGACCACAATTCCTCTCTTTTATTAATATAATTTAACATTACTTAATTTTAAGGATCCATACTAATTTTAAAGTGTAAAAAATTTGGTGAATCTTATTAATTCTTAAAATGCCAACGATAAAATGTTTGGCGATAATTTTTTAAACATATTCAAACTTCTCAGGATTCCATATAGTTTTTATGAATTTTGGCAATTTTTAATGTAAAATAATTTTATGCTATAGAATTTGAAAAAATTGTTAAAAAAATGGAAATTAGCAAATCTTTTTTTAGAAAAAAAAATATGGAAAATTAACCAAAAACAAAATTTAATCCCTAGAGTTTTCCTTGGTCCCCATAAAAATAATAAAACAAACTCCATTCCATGCACAACATTGAAAACTAATGATACAATGAACTTCATCTCTAATTACATAAAATGGTTGATTGAATATTAAAAAAACTCTTTTAATCAACAAACTTAAATCACAATTAAAATGGGCGAGCAATAGAACCTTCGTATTAGTCCTCTCATCGACGAACTGAAACAATGGCTTAAATAATGAAGAAATCTTTTATTATTTTTTCTTTTAATTTGAGAATGTGGATTTCCATAGTTATTCATAATGTTGTTTGAACTTTTTGAAGATAAACTGTGTGCAAGATTATGAAACGTCCAACATTTTGAATGGACGTTTTGAGTGGACACTCCATCCATCATCAAAGACATGTAAAAGCTTAAAATTATTATGTGTCCCTCACAATGGATGGAGTATCCACTCAAAACATTAAATGTTTCATAATCTTACACATAATTTATCTCAAACTCAAACAAATTATTCTTTAATTAATTAATTAATTTTTCATGTTCTCTCCCATCTATCCACATACTAGCATGGCGGGAACCATAAATTAAACATATATATTTTCTCTCCTCACTTGGTAAATTAGTTCAAGGGAGATGGATTAAATATGCATCATATCCCTTACTAAAACTTTCTATACTATTTTTCATCATTGGATACGTTACATAAATAAGAATTTCGATTATGTGGGTTTCTATAAGCATGCATGTAAAATTAAAATATCGCAATGTTTATATGGAATTAGGGTTTAAAGTTCAAGTATAATTAAACTATTAAAAAAATGTAAAAATAAGAAGGAGACATGTGTAAAAGTTTATGAAACCTATGGATTGGAGTGCATTAAAGTGAGTTCATATTAAGGGTGATCTTTATAATGTATAAATATGAATAAGAGTGAAGAGTTGCTAGTGTATCGACATTATAGTTAAGTAAATATGTTCTCTTATTAGTCCCTGCCGTAGGCATAGGGGGACTATAGCGATCGATAAATCGTTGACTGCATATTAGTTTGTCCTTTCACCAAAAATATTTGCATAATACCTATTGTTTGAGCTAGGGAATTAAAAACATATATTTTTATATAATAAAAAGTACCATATATGTACCGATTTGATTGGATAAGAGATTGGAGTTCTTATTGGCGGCTTCACTATTCCCAATGTTTTATATGGAAACATATCCAAACTTTTTCTCGTATACATTCTTTTTGAATCATATATTTTTCGTGTATATTGCTTGAAGGTGGATTAATGCTAGCATTAGTTCGAATCTTTGTATCAACATTTTCTGCTATCTGAATATATCCCTAAGTTTTGATATGTACTAAGCATATTGAAATGTTTTGATATCCAAGCTTTATAGTGATTGAGAATTCCAAAGTTTATAACGTCTTTTCCAGATGTATTTTTGTTGAAATGTATTGACACTTATTTCGAGATTCCTCAATAGGCCTGACAACTTAAATGTTTACATGACATGACGTCCTCGAACAGGCCTGACAACTTAAATGTTTGCATACTGTGAGGTCCTTAAACAACCTGACAACCTTAAATGTTGATGTAAATATGCTTCTCAGAGTACATTTTTCCTCGAAATTTTCCATACAGTTACAGTGAATTTGCACAGTCTTGTTTGTCCACTGCCAGTTCAATAGCCATTGTATGTTTCATTCTTCTTCTATCTTTGCAATGAAATTTAATCATCGTTGAAGATACATACATTGTTTACTGGTTCGGTGAGTGGTTCTTCTTCACTGGTTTGTCGGTTTCTTCTTGTTGTTGTTTCATTTGCAATTCGACCCACGCTTCTGCATTTCCTCATTTCGGAGTAAGTTTTGATGCCATAGTTTCATTTTGTATTCCTTGTTTGTTGTTCAGTGTTTGCAGTTTGCAAGTAAGAATGTTTGCTTATTTGTAGTGGCATGGTCCTCATATGTTTCCGGTTCCTTCTGTGCTTGGGTTGCAGTTTCATAATCGTTGGAGATACATATGTTGTTTACTGGCTCAATGGTTCTTGTTGGTTCGTTGGTTCGTGGGTTGTTGGTTCTGTTTGTTTGGCTCGGGTTTATACTTTGGGGCCCTGGGGGTGCAGTTCATCCTGTACGTGATTTCTCACTGGTTTGGTGCTTGCTGTTTTCTTTTGTTTGATTCGGCCTTCCAGGGTTGGGGTCCAACAACGGTGGTTGGAGCTTTTCTTTTTCCTTTTTTTTTGGATTATTGTTGTTTTTTGGGGCGCTTTACAGTGTTCACCCCTTGCACCCACGAGTCGACATGCAGTTGTGTTATTTTCCCTGTCTGTCGAGGTTGATATCTGTTAATCTATGAGATTTTGCTGGTGCTCCAGTGTTTGCATGAAAGAAAATAGTTGCATGCAAAATTATTCAAGGATTACATGTGAAATTGCAATATCCATTGTTTTTTTGTTAGAATAAAGCATATGCATGCTACATTTATAAACCATGTATGGTCATATGTGTCGATACGAAATTACATTTTCTTTCTCCTCTACATAGACTGGTGTACGCACGATACAATTTGTGTTGTGCTTGAGATATGATATGTACAACAAAGATTCTGCAAGATTATATTTGGATGTTTGGAAGCATGTCTGGGTAGTTTGCCACGGAAAACCAAAAACTTGTATCATGGGCACAACAGTCTGTGTAGAGGATAAAGAAAATGTATTTCCATCGGTGGAAGCATATTTGGATAATTTTCCGTGGAAAACCATAAATCGTTTAGCTACAACCATGCAATTGCGTGATATTTTGTGGCTTGTAATATATTTTGGGCAGGGAAAAAAAATCAGACGTTTACAACCATGGATGGAGAAGCACAAAGGTTCATGTTTCTGCCTATCTTCTAGAATGTTCGTTTGGGTCTGTTTTACCGTACATATTTCTTGTTCTTCAATGCATACCAACTTCCATTCATGTTCATTGTATTTAGTGTGTTCCCACATTCAAACAAACATAATAGTTGGAAAAAATGAGGGAGTCTTGACTGCATCGGTTGAATAGGATATAGAAAGGTGCATGCTTGTACTATTATTTCATATTGCATTTTTTTTGTATTTCATTTATGGTCTGTATATGTGTTCACCTAGTTTATTATATGTACATGTTGCGTGCCTTCCTACATGGTAAGTTATCTTCATTACATGTCTTCCTTCATACTAACCTACTTCATGTCCATTGTGTTTTCGCTGCATTGCTACATTTAAACAAACAAAATAGCTGGAGATGACGATGGGATCTTTCACAGGTAAATAACCCTTTTTCTCTTTCTTTTACATGTCTATCTTCATTATAAGTTATCTTCAATACATGCCTTCCTGCATACTAAGCTACTTCATGTCTATTGTGTTTTTGCTACATTTCTACATTTAAACAAACATAATGGTTAGAGAGGACGATGGAATATTTGGTGGGTAAATAGACTTGTTTCTCTTTCTTTTAGATGTCTGTCTTCATACTAACTTTCCTTCATGTCCATTGCATATTCAACGTTGCTTCCTTGGAAAAAACAAGTTGCTTGGACAGGGAGATTAATTGTTCTGTGCAACAACAAAGGGTTCTGTGGTACAACCTTCTAAAAGGTATACCAAGTGTGCTGGTAAATTAAATATAGAAACTGGGTGGGGGCATATAATATTAGACTTGAAAACGATGGCTTGGAAGTAATGGGCCTTTCTGCGCTCCCTATTTCTACTTTTTCCATTTTCTATTATCCCTTTTATTTTCTAATTCATCTGCTTAGTGTTCTTTTCGAATATTCCTTGGTGCGTCGGTTGGCGGACTAACGGTTTCACATTTGTGGTCACACTTCTATGTTATTCCATAGTTACCCACTTTCTCGATTACGGGTGACGGGATAGCAGGTTGAATATTTCTCCCCTGGCTTCTGGGGGTCTGCGATATACAGATTAGCCATGGTGCCCCGTTCTCACGCCCTGTTTACTGTTAAACATTTCTCCAGTTTAAAAAATTAGATGCATACAATTTTATGGTTATTTAGTACTTATGATGGATAGTATACAATGCATATGCTTGTTTAGTCCTGATGTTCATCTGCACATGCTTGCATCAGAAAAAGTTGGACTAGTGACATGGGCATGAGCAGTCAGTCATCCTAGACATCAATAGACCGACAAGGCCAAAGGTAAAAATGCATACGCTCTGCTATTAATATGTTTACTTAACAAATATCCTCAGGTATATATTCATCTATGGCATGGTGGATACACTACTACATATGGGCGGATTATTCCATAAAATTTTTCCATGTTTCCATTATTTTCATCTTTTTTTTTAAATAGGGTGGGATTTTCGTCGATATTGCCATGAACGTTCGTCGCAATATCCACGAATAGGTTATTTTAACTTGGTCGGGATTTTCGTTGCTATTGCCACAAAATTTTGTCTCTATTGCCACGAACATTCGTGGCATTAGCGACGACAATTTTGCCTATCTCATTGGTCGGTGTTAACGACTAGTTGATTATTTGATCTATATATACCTGACTTTAAGAGACTTTGCGACACAATTGCTATAGTTGCAAAACAGTTCTTGGATTTTGTTTGAGCTGTTTATTTTTTCCGTCACCCACCGGTTGAACAAATCCAATTCTCGATCTACATAGCTCGGATTTTGAACTTGCAAGGTTAGCATATTTTTTTTTTATTGATGTACTCATTTAACTTGTAAATTTTTGTTCAAATGTCTAAATTTCATGTAGCTTGTTTTTTCCTTGATAATATATTATATGTGTAGTACCATATTTCATGTCTTTGATTATTGGATCTAGTTAGTGTTGGGAGATTGGTTGTTGTCATTGATGTCAACCCTAGACATTGGTTTTGGACCGCAAGATTGATGAAGGTATTTGGACATGAAGGAAAATGCACATGCAGATACAACACCCATGGATGGATAATATAAATGATGTTGTTTTTCTGTGGTATGTGTCACTTCACGTGGATCCTCATGGTTGAGGAGAAATGAAGTTTTGAATATGACAATGTGAATTGACGAAGGAAGTACATGTAGGCCCTGAAGATAATTAAAGAAAAGAATTACATAATAAGAAAGTGTCAGGTCGGCCCTAATGTTAAAAGGAAGTGACATAAATGGTATAAATAAATATCATTATACATTCATTTGATACACAAGTCGAATTTCAGAGGAAATCGGAAGTAAAGAAGACCGAATTTTAAGGGAGGATGAAGTCTTTTGGTGATGTGTTCTAAGGTATATTATTTTCAGGTCATCTTACCATTTTCGCTATAACGTTTTTTCTAGAATGATTCAGATGGTGAAATTTCTATGGTATTGAGAAGACATGTCAAGGTATCTGTGGTAAAATTTTAAGCTCTTGATTCTCTATAATTATGAAGATACACTCTGTGGAAGATAGGTTTTTGATTAGTCTTGAAGCTAGTCAATAAACAAGTGTTCTGTTTAAAACAGTTGTAACTTCTTCATAGAGAATCCAAATGAAGTGGGACAAATTTCATTGGAAATAGTACGGACTGTAGTTTCTTGTGTGAGAGTTGTAGAATCGGATGTTAAATATTGAGTGCGGGGCATTCTGTACAATTTCGCTCTCCTGAATACACCAGAATTGAATAAAGTCTACCATTCTTCCTATAACATCTTTTTGGGGAGGATTCAAGGAGTGAAAATTGGAGAAGGTTCAGAGAATACATTGAGTAATATTATCTATAGGATCAGATTATTCCAAGAATTTAAGAATTACAAAAGTTGAAGAAGTCTCAGGAAGCATTATCAGGCTCTATGTGATGGTTGGTTGATGGTGATGATTTAATGTAAATTTTTATTATCTCTCATATATTCTTGGGTGGAAGGAAGGGGAAAGGATGGAGAGTTCAACCCTCTCTTTATATTGGAGGATTGTATCTTCATCTTGGAGGTGTATCCCTCCCTTTACATTTGGAATCTGTAGCTACCTTTGGAAGTCATTACTTCCCTGGAACAATAACTATTGATTATTTCTCATATATTGTGCATGGTGTACTGTGGTGTATTGGTGTAACTCTTATACTATTGTTCATTGCTCATTGGATATAATTTAATGGTTTAAGTATAATTTTAAAAAGGTTTTAAATTGTAATTGATACTGATTCACCCCCTCTCAGTATCAACAATTGGTATTAGAGCAGGTTACCTTCAGTACAATTTAACCACTGGAAGGAAGATCCTAAGAAGAAATGGAATACAATATTCCAAATGGGTTTCCACCATTTGATGGAAGAAATTTTGAATACTAGAGTAATATAATGGAAACTTACTTGAAATATCTTGGAGCAGATGTTTGGTTCTCAGTTGCTTCATGATACAATCCTTTAAAGAAACCAAAGACTGCAGCTCAGAAGGAAGCAAAAAGGAATAACAAATTGGCAATAGATACCATCATGGATGGATTGACAGATTCATTGAAATCCAAGGTGGGATCATGTGCATTGGCAAAAGAGATTTGTGACAATCTACAAGACCTTTATGCAAGGGAAGAAGCAGAAGAAGAAAAATAAGTTGAAGCAAATTTCAACATCTCAGATTTCAACATCTCAGATTTCAATGAAGCAAATAGAGGTCAGTTCTTTTACTTTAATTGTGAAGGAGTAGGACATGTTAAATTTGAATTTCCTCATCCAAGTATTGAAAGACATGACAATGAAGAAGAATAAAATCATGAAGTAGAAATGATTCAACAAGAAGATGAGAATCTTAAAAAATTGAAGCATGTTGAGATTGAAAATAACAAGCTCAAAGACACGCGTAGAAAACTAAGAAGTGAATTGGGTAGTTATGAAAAGACAGTTGTAAGC
>ML792620.1:540441-567257 GCA_009831015.1 Picea engelmannii
ATTAGTTCCCGTAGTGGGTGTGTTACATTATGCTACAAACAATAAAGGATACAGATGTTATAATAAGAGGCTACATAAATTGGTTGATTGTATTGACATAAAATTTGATGAAGAAATCCAAGTACATAACGTAAGCAGTCTTGAACCAAGCACAAAAAATATAGTTGAAGTTGAATATGAACATGTTCAAGGATCATAAAGAGAAGAATTTGAATCATAGGAAGACACAAATACTCAGGATGACACAGATCAACAGAAAGAAACAAAAACACCTCTCAGAATTGTTAGAAAGAATCATCTTGAAAACTAGATAATTGGAGATATAAATAAAGGAGTTCAGACAAGAAGGAAATTGGTTAAAGACTCAAAACAATCTCAGGTTTCTTTTCTATCTATGATTGAACCTAATTTTTTTTATGAATATAGTAAGCATGATGATTGGATTAGAGCTATGAATGAAGAGCTTGATCAGATTGAGAAGAACAATACTTGGGAGCTTGTTCCTAGACCTGAAGATAAGAATGTAATAGGTTCCAAATGGGTGTTCAAGAATAAAATGAATGAAAAAGGACAAGTTGTTAGAAATAAAGCTAGATTGGTCTGTAAAGGGTATGCACAAGTTGAAGGTCAGGATTTTGATGAAACTTTTGCACCAATGGTAAGATTGGAGGCCATCAGAATGTTTCTTGCATATTCATGTCATAAGAACTTTAAAGTGTATTGGATGGATGTTAAGTCAACATTTCTTAATGGAGATCTAGAGGAAGAAGTATATATGGAGCAACCTGAAGGATTCTCATTGAAAAATAATCCTGACTATGTCTGCAAGCTGAAGAAAGATCTCTATGGACTGAAACAAGCACCACACGCTTGGTATTATAGACTGGACATTTTTTTACAAGACAAAGGGTTCAAGAAAGGTATTGTTGACAACAATATCTACATTAAGTCTGAAGGTTATGATTTACTAGTTGTTTTGGTTTATGTAGATGACATTATTTTTGGATGTACTAATGATTCTTTTGTCCAGTGGTTTTTTAACTCTATGCAAATAGAGTTTGAGATGTACATGATAGGAGAATTGTCATATTTTCTTAGTTTACAAGTAAAACAGAGTTCTGGAGGAATATTTATCTCTCAAGAAAAATGTTTGAAAGAGATGTTGAAGAAATTTCAGATGGAATATTCTTCTCCTATTAATACACCTATGGTGGTTGGTTGCAAGCTCAGTAAAGATGATATTTCACCTGATGTTAATCAAAGGATATAACGATCAATGATAGGATGTCTTTTGTACATCACAACATCCCATATTGATATAATGCAAGCTATTGGAATGGTAGGTCGTTATCAGTATGCTCCTAAACAAAGTCATTTAGTATCTATAACAAGGATATTCAAATACTTGAAAGACACACTGTCTTATGGTCTGTGGTATCCTAGAAATCAGAATATTCAGTTAACTACTTATTCAGATGTTGATTGGGAAAATTGTGTGGATGAGAGAAAGAGCACCAATGGAGGTGCATTCTTCCTGGGTGACTCGTTAGTATCATGGATTAGTAAGAAGCAGGGATCTATTTCCTTGTCAACTATAGACGCAAAGTACATTGTTGCTGCTACTTGTTGCACTCAGATTTTATGGATTATCCAAACTCTTGCATATTTGAAGAGAGTAGGTTACAAACATATTTGTTTAGTTGAATTATATTCCTTCCACATAGTAGTTAACTGACATATTACTAAACCGTTAGCAGCAACCCCTTTTGGATATCTTCGTTAGAAGTTGGGGGTTATATCTTCTTTAATCTAATCTATTCACCTTGTCAGGGGGAGTACTTATTGAATATCTGTTATATTTCTGGTGAATATCGCTCTGGTCCTTCCATTCATAGTTTCCAAGGGGAGTATTTTCCCGTCGCATATCTGATACCTTCGAAATATACTGCAACATCTCAGGGGGAGCGTGTTTCTTCTTTGAAATTGATTTCAAAGGGGGAGAAAGTGTGGTAATGGTAAAGATACTACAATGGTATAGTTGGATGTTTAGGGGATAATCCAGCTCTGGTATAATTGGATGTTCAGGGGATAGTCCAACTCTTCAGGTTCTTCAAGGGGTTGATAGTCCATATTTGGTATAGTTGGATGTTCAGGGGATAGTCCAACTCTTCAGGTTATTCAAGGGGTTTCCATCAATGCTAAAGGGTGAGATTGTTGGCATGTTTACAAACATAAGGTAGAGTATGCATGTTGTCATTGATGGAAAGATAAAAAATCAGCACGACAATGACGAACAGGATAAAGTGGCAAGATCAAAACTGTAAGCTCAACAGTGAAGAGAAACAATGATCGTTGGATCACCCATCCTGAATTCCCGATGGTCATCAGATATGAATTTAGACAGGAGGAGCGCGCAGAAGAGGAGAACAGATCTCAGGCGTCAGATATGATCCCAAGGACCAACCGTCATTGGATCCAGAAGAATGAGCACGATCTTTAAGTGCAATGTGAAGTGGGCTTACAAAGCCCCGAAAGCAGGGGGATCGTTCGATATGAAGGACACGTGGTAGTAGATGAGGAGTTTCGCAAATTCATGAATCGAGTGAATAGAGGTGAGCTAACCTCCAACTCCATGAAATGAGAAATCGCAATGACAATCCTAGCCGTTGAATCCAGAGGACACATGGTGAGCGATTGTCATTTTGATGACTTGCACATTAGAGGAGTCAAAGGAATATGACACAGGAACTCGCGACATGCGAAGTCGTGAAATGATCTAGACTGTAGTATCACCAAAGTTCTGGACCGTTGACCTAACAAGCAAAGCGCTTGAATGTTTGGCCCGTGGTCATAGCTAAGTTCACATCGTCGAAGTATGAAGGGAGGAGCTAGAATGTTGCTAAGCCCCATTTCGGATATCGCGACTTGGGAGAGTCGAGAAACCGCATACCAAGATCCCCAAAATTGTGAATCGTGAAGCACTTTATGGATAAGTGCTTGGTCACAGCCAATGGTCATGAGAAGGGAAGGAGCTAGTAGCTAAGCTCCATTTTAGAGATAGCGACTTGGGAGAGTCAAGATGCCTCATCAAAGGATTACCGAAGTCGTGAGTCACAAAACACTTTATGGATAAGCGCTTGGTCACAACCAGCGGTCACAAGAAGGGAAGAAGCTAGAAGCTAAGTTCCATTTTAGAGATCACGACATGGGAGAGTCGAGATGTCTCATTACAAGAATTCTAAAACGCGAAATCACAAAATCAATTTCTATTTAGTGCTCGGTCACAGCCAGTGGGCATATGGGATAAATGCGAGACCCTGCGGGTGTAATCCAACGGTGCTGATTAATTGGGAATTTGATCGAAGGGATATTGTTTTCACCTCATTGTTAATTGTTCAGTTATGATTTAGTTAGCAGAACTGAATCATAGTTCTTGGACGTTTTGTGATTTAGTTACTGATGCTTTTCCTTGGAAATTGGAGGTGTAACTGAATCAAGGAGATAACATAAAAGAGAAATGCATGTGACTGTGTGAAGTTGGTTGTTCTAACTGGAAAAATGAGTTGAACTGTAAGAAAGGTAAAATTACAGTATGCATAGTGTGAGATCAAAATCAGAGATGAGTAACAGATGCTGAACAGACAGAAGCAAGAGCATAATTGTAGAACAATTTGAAGCAGAGCATAATTTCAGAACAGATAGAAGCAAAGAAGAATTGCAGAACAGATAGAAGCATAGAGGAATTGCATAACAGAAAATAAGTGGTAATAATTTAGACACCCGTATTGTTGGTTATTCAATCATTTATTTATAATTAGGGAGGTAGGGTGGTTCTATGGAGGACATGATTCCTCTGTTATTCAAGTTGGTGCTTGAATACTAGAAGTTGAAGCTTTCATCTAGTTGTGGATAGAAAACAGGGTGGCAGGGTGGTTCTTGGGAAAACACAAAGTTTTATGTATGCAAGTTGGTTCTTGTATAAGTGGAAGTAGGTGCTTCCATTCAATTGGTGCTGGAACACTCAGGGAGTTGATGCTTCCTTCTAGTGGGTGTTAGAGAAACCAGATATTTGGTGCTCTCAATAAGTTGGAGCTTGTAAAACAGAGCTAGTATCCTCACATTGAGTTGATGCTCAAACATAGATGATGTACAGAACTTAAAAGACTTCCTATCATTTGAAGAAGAAGAGGTTTTCTCCCTTTATGGGTTTCCTCGTGAAAAACTGTCTCTGTGTATATCTTATGTGTGACTAATGTTCATTATTTATGTTGTTCATATCTTGTATAATATTGATGGTCACTTAGAAGAGATTAAAAATTGTTTTGATTAGTCATAAATTGTTTAAGCACAGTAACAATTGATTCACCCCCCCCCCCTCTCAGTTGTCTTAGTAATTTCAACAAAAACTGTGAGGATCTTGCATACTTCATATCCTCTGCCTGTGTTTGTTGCAGATATGTTCAATGTTTTGGCCCGAAGAACTAGGTCCAATTTCTAAGGATAGATGTACAATACCCAGTGTTTTTCTTATTTTTTCAAATGGATTTGCTATTAAAAAATAATTTCCTTTGACTCTTCGTTGCTACTTCTTTTCTAGATTTAACGCATGTTCTCATTGGCATGGTTCGGTGCTCTCGTACTTATTCGATATTGTGTTTACTTAGGTTATTTTTTCTAATGTGGAACATCTAACAATTATATGACAATGAACTGTGTCAATCCACCAGCCTTTTATGCAAAAAAAAATGGATTACACAGTTTCAAACCAACGTTCAATTCTATTCATAATGCAGATAGAACATAGCAATACCAATGTACAATCTTGCAGCAAAATCGTTATTCTTGTTTCTAGACATGCAATTATTAAGTTTTAATGCTAACAACCCATAATAAAAGAAGTTTAATACTTGATTTATTATGTTGCAGTCATGGAAGAATGTATCAAGAACACAGTTACACCCAAACGTTCCAATAAAATCTAATCTTCAACAAAGCATTTGCTGGCAATTAGTAGAAAATGAAGCTTAGTAGTTAAGTTAATATGTTACAGTCATGAAAGAATGTATCAAGAACATACTTACACGCACAGGTTGCAATAAAATCTAATCTTCAACAATGCATTTGCTGACAATTAGTAGAAAATGATGGTTTTGCAACAATGGGGCTTCTTTGAAACCAATTCGCGCTTACCAAAACTGCCTTCCACCTTTCTATTTTCCCACTCTTTTATTCCCTGTAGTTTCTCTTCCTAGTTACTTAATCGTTTTGTTTCCAAAAATTCCTTGTTGCACGGCTTGGAATATTCACGCGTTTCCAATTAGTGCTTCTCCTTTCTTTAAATTGACCCTCTATTGTTTTGTATCCTACAACTAGCACCCAGAGTTCCATGATATACAAATTGATAGACGGACTTGCGCACTGACTAGGTCAACATTGCACTTCTACTTTTGCGTGACCTCCAGACAACATTTGGAGCTCCGCGATATACAAATTGACAGATGGGCTCCAGGGATGGCGGGCTCAATATTGCCTTTGTTTATAGATGGAAAAGTGCTAAAACGAGCCATACCACATTTGCGCCACAGAAGCTATATTAAAGGGAAAATCATTTCCTCTATAGTTCTATGTCCTGCAAACAACACCCACAGTTCCGCACTATACAAATTGACAGTTGGACTTGCAGGCTGGATAGCTAATAATATGTGTCGGAGTTCCGCGATATACAAATTGGCAGATGAAGCATACAAGAAAGAACCAAGTAAACTCACGGATCGTATTCCTGGTCGTTGTTTTCTATTCCTGCCAGCTTTGCAATTCTTTCCAAGTATATATATTTCCATGAAAATGGGATATCTGTTACAGATGTGAATATGTTGGTTCTTGTTTTCCATTTTCTATACTTGGCCAAATATCCCTTTCTCTTTTCCCTGAACCTTATCTTTTTAGTCACTTATTCGATTTTTCGAAAATGTATGGCTGGGCGCGTGGGCGGCTTCCCAATTCCATACCCAGAAACTTCTCCGACCGTGAATTCTCGGTAGGTGGGCTCTAGATTGGAATTTTTTTCTCCCATGGCCTGCGAATAGTATTGTTACTTCCGCGATATACAAATTTGCAACCGAAATCAGATCATACCCTCTTCCGTATTATGGTCCACCTATCATGACCTCTTTCGTTGTATACATTTTTCACTGAAAACTTCCGAGAAATACAATTCAACCGTCGAGTCCTCGCATATTTTGTGGAACTATTGTCACCCTATTTTGAAGCTCATCTCTCTGCTTTCCATACTTTGCCATTTCTTTGAATTTCTTTGGTGGACCGTCGGTTTGGCGGGTTGAAGAAATATTCAGTTCCTAGTCGTTGTTTCCTGTGCTCGCGCCCCTTTGCAATTAGCAATTGCCAATTACATATAAGATCTTATTTCTAGGCATGCTATTAGAAATTTCCCTATTCCATACTTAGCCACTTTGCCGAGATTCTGCAAATATACAAACCGGCCGCTGAACGGCCCCATCACGATCTCTTCCGTTTTACACATTTTTCACTCAAAAATCCTGATACATAAAATTTGACCATGCAACACTCGCTTGTCCTGAGTATCCCCGTAACCCTTTTGAATCCCATCCGTCTGCTTTTTAGAGCTTGCCATTCTTTCCTTGCTCTCTGTCGTCTTCGTCACCTTCGCACTTTTCTATAATAATTTTTTTTTTTTTGTATATATATATATACATATCTTGTTTCTAAATATGGAATTACTGGCATTTAATTCTAACAGGTCATCATGCAAGAACCGTATAAATTTTCATTGATGGGTGAAAGGCTCGAGGAGATCTCCTATTGATGCGCATTAAACCAAAATTTGTAGGGGGTTATATTATCCCTTCCGATTGTTGATTTCAAAATCATGAAATGTCGTTTGCACGTCGTGGCCTTCGCACATTCATGAAACCTCCAATCCTTAATTTCTCTTCATCGTACCCACCACCTTCACATTTATAAATATGCAATAAATAAGTTTTAATACTAACAGTTCATCATGCACAACCCATACAGATTGTCATTAATCAACGAAAGGCTCGAGGAGCTTTCCCATTCATAAACATTTAACCAATATTTAGCAAAGATTTACATTATCGGCTCTAACTGTTCATTTAAACCATCATTTGCAGCAAACCAACATTCTCATAAACCTATGGCATCAACTCGACATCAGTTCTGTGGAGATACAGTGAACATCTTCGAGCGCGAGGACTAGATATTCTAGTGGTCTAGGGAATATTCTTATTACTCAACCTTTTCCGCAGAGAACCAAGTAATTTGGACCGTTGGGATTGCTCATGCAGGTTGTGTCCCTGAGGTTTTTGACTGTAAGGACCTAGTCTCTTGGTGCGTCGATTAATTTATTTCAGACAAAACAATTATTCCACTGTGGGACCGCTCTTCTGTTTATTTGTCACCTCAGGTCTTCCACCAGATGCTAAAATTGTCGAAGCCATCATTGACATTCAAAGGAGAAGATTGCAAACAGTTCCTAGCAAAGCATAATAATGGGTTGGACCTCTTGCCCCATTTTTTGGAAAACCCGCTTCTAGTTCCTGAAGATATTACAAGCTTCCAGGTTAGTTCATTTAGAAATCCATTTCAGGAAATTTCCAAGATGTTTACAAGAATAACGGGACAGGAGTCCACAACAACTTTTTCCCAGATGGCTCTTTATATTTTGTATTTCACAGTCAACGAACAAGACATTTTTTATTGGGGTAGGTTAATTTCCCATGAAATCTGTTCCCAATTGTCATGCTTCAAAAGGGAAAATAAATTTTATATGTCGTCCTATTTATTTTTTTCAATAGCGCATTCATGTTAGTTTCCACAACTGTCTCTGTCCAAGAATGTCAACTGTGAATTCCACCCAGTAACGTTTTGGTACTAGGCCTTGTGAAAGCACAAGGCTTCCCACTATTTTTATGAGGTTTTTAATGGCTTCGTGTCTGTTTTCAATTTTTTATTGTTAGGAGAAGATGCTCCCCGCATATATGAATAGGAAACCAGTTTTTTGGACAAGAAGGGGACACTCCAACATTTGGATAATTACATTGTCATAAGAATTTTTGGCTCCACGAAACAACCTACTCTCCTTCCATGTCACATTATGGACAAAATGTTTATTGTAGAAGTAGCATGACTATACAACTACTGGTTCTATCTATTGCAAAAGAAGAAAAAAAAAACAGTTCACTCCTCTACCTTGGAAAGCAGGGGAGTTCGTGTTGAAAAACGTCAACAAAATTGACGAATTTGCAGCACATTCTAGCATATCCAACCTGAGATATGAAAGAATCATAAGAGGTTTTGACCCCTATAATATTTTTTGACAACAACATTTACAAACACTTGGCCTCGACGATTGTTTTAAAAAAAAAAAATTGCCCAAAAACAAAGACAGTGGCGACAACGGTCCTGCCTCTGATGCAGATGATGTGGACACAGTACTAAGCTGCACTAAACTGTACACGCAATAGGGGAAAGGCCCTGGTGTCAAGAGTGTTCAATCAGAAAATAAAACTCCAAAAAGTACGACATCTCGGAGCATCGCTCCAACAACCCACCATAGCAACAAAGAAACTCAGAGTTCTTCAAATGGAGGAGTATATAGTGACCCTCCTCACTCTAAAATTGATAGTTCTCACAAGCTTCCAATAGAGAAGAAGAGAAAAAAAAATGTGGGGTAGGCGGAAGAGCCAGAAATTTAGAGTGAGAACATGGAACTTGACACTGATCTGGATAGCATGATCTGCTTCCTTGATCATCTCAGAAATGCCATCCACCATAGCCATCCAATGGACATATCCATTACCAAATGTTTTTACGAAGATGAATCCTTCATGTTCCAGAGCATTGTTTTTGATAGCTAGTCCAAAAAATTGATAATTGAGAAAAAAAATGTTAAAAATAAGAAAGGCAAATCTCGTTCAGAGGTTGACCTTTCCAACATGCGGCCATCCCAAATCTATCAACTTCACATCGCCAGTGGAGAATCACTTCATGATTCCATTGGATTCATCGAGACCGAGAATGCCATACTGAAGGACTGGGTCAAGGAATTGGAAGACGCTTTCATTCCTATGCCATTGCTTGTCAATCCTTTGGCAATAGCCATGCCTACCACCCCTGCAACCAACGTAAAAGAATCATCCACCCTGCTTGCATCCTGTAAAGGATATGAGGAGAATAATATCCAAAAAAGAATGGAATTGGTTACCAAGGCGTGGAAAAGATCACAAACCATCACTTCCCTTGGAACCAAGGCAGATAGTTTGCTCGAACATTTGCAGGCCAAGTTAAAAGATGAAGAAAATTTCTTTTTAAAAACGATCATTCCTTTTGGCACCATTGTCAACAATATGATAGAAACAAAAAGAAGAGAACAAGATCTTCCATCCAAAAATCAGATCAGTCAATTGAATGCATGTTGGAAAGAAAAAGTGAAGAACCTTCATCTCATTGTTCAGTCATGTGAATAAGCCATATCGAAGAAAGATAAATTATTCACAAGGCTGTCAAATATAGACTTAGCCGAGAAAACCAACGAATTCCAAGACCCTGACTTAATCGCAAAATCCTTTCCCTTAACTAAGAAAGAGTTCGATAAACAAGTTGCTATGTTTAAGGCCTTGTCTCTAGAAATGTTTTACATCATCCTTCAATTTGATCAAGCTCACGTCCATGACTGGGAAGTCAAATATTTAGTACAGAATGAGGAAATTCATCAGGCTCTCTGTAATCTTTCTATCGACCTTCAGGAATTAGAAAATGATCTTTTCAGCATAAAAATATGGAACGAGATCAACGTCGCCCCAATGAGAAGCTACATTGAAGAATGGCTTGAACGAAAATTGAAGCAGGCCATTGACGAAAGGAAACATCCAGTTGCTAGGATTCTAGTAGTCGTCAATGACATCATTGAAACCACAGTCGTGGGCCACATCAATGAAACGACATTCGCAAGCACATAACCAAAGGGCTCATATGTACCCTCATACCCTCACTGTAAGTCTATTAATCACATCCTTCTTTGTTTATCAACCCAGTTATTCAACTTTCTTAAATAGAGATGTGCAGACAAACACTTATACCTTTCCATTTATTGTTTTTGCAGGTATTGCACTCTATATTCTTTCTACAGTCCTATTTCTATATTTCTATAATGGTCCACGGGAGCCCCAATCCTAGTCTACTTGACAAATGCATTGAAATTCCGGTTTGTATGTAACATACTTTAATTTTTTTTGTATATTTCAAAATTTCTAGTAGTATGTAACAAACTTTTATTTTTTGACATATTTCAAATAAAAATGTTTTCTTATCTCCTTTTAAATTTATGTTTTCATACATTCTTATCTTTCACCAGTCTGTATGACAAATGCATTTAATTTTTTTATATGTAACATACTTATATTTTTTTATTTATTTCAAAATAAATGGTGCTCTACATTGCAAGCGTCATTTACTTATACCCCATGTTCACAAATGCATTTAAATTTTTATATTTCTTATCTCCTTTTAATTTTATGTCTTCATATATTTTTATCTTTCACCGGTCCATATGGAAAATGCATTTAAATTTCCAAATTTATTCTTCCACTGTCAACAAATTTGTAGTTTGTTATATACTTTCAAAAAATAAATGTTTGTTATATACTTTCAAAAAATAAATGGTGCGCTACCTGCCAAGCATCATTTATTTTTGCCCCATGTTCCGTGATATACAGGTTGCACACAACATTTCCGTGATGTACATTTTGCACCGATCACTTCCGTGATTTACAATTCCACCCCATTTTCCACAATTTTCTTTCTAACCTCATTGGTAGGGACTACACTACCACACAACCTTGTTTCATGGTAAGTGTTTGAAATATTGTGTAATTTTTTTAAGAAAACTTTTGTGGGAAAATTGAGAGGATGCTTCTTCACATTTCTAAATGGTAGTTTTAATAAATTTATCGATATGGATTAGTGTGCTTTATTAAGGGGAATTCGATTCAACATTTATCAAGACAAAATAAGCCAAATATCCAATAACATTGATGTTAATTTATTGAACTAATTCAAACTAAATATTATGTATTACCCATATGATTATATATTACTAACAAAACACAAATAAAAACCAAATGAGATTTTATTAATACATAAAATAGATGAAATCATCATGAATAATTTACACACTTAAAGATGATTGCAACATAATCTATGTTAAGATTGAGATTTTAAAACATGCACATACTTAAAGATGATTGCAACAAAATCTATGTTAAGATTGAGATTTTAAAACATCCACATACTTAAAGATTATTGAAATAAAATTGATATTAAAATAGAAATTTTTAAACACACAAGTGGATTATATAATAAATAAAAATAAGAGAAACATACTCTTTAAATAAGCCTAAAATGGTAAAACTAAACCAAATTTATTCACAATATTATAACAAGATAAGTTCTACATTTTCAAGACTTGTACTAGGGTAGTGTTTGTGAAGTTACACTTAAATTCAACATGGTTAGAAAATACATCTACTTCATAAAGTTCATTATATATTGTGCTACCTACATAGTGTCTTTTTAATATTTAAAAAAAATTAATTAATTTTTATAAAATTACACATTGATCTCACTATTTATCTATTTTGTCGAATTTATGATTTGTTGCATTTTGATATCAATTCAATCGTGACCTTCTCATTGTTTAGGAAAGGTATATATGCTTCCTTGGCATTGAAATGGTTTCCAGAGACATTTTGACTTTGCTATTGAAAGCGCAACATTTTACCATTGTATATAAGAATATGTACCTATTTAGATTGGGGCATCTATGGGATGAGAGAAGCCAAACATTGAAGTCTTGGATCAATTTTTAATAAGAATTTTGTTGGTTTACTTGTATTGTGATATCATATGAAAAATTTAGTGAATGGTTTCATTTGAAGAAGTGTATAAGATTAGCATTCATATGTCGAATTTTATTTGGATTTGGTATTATGACAATCATTTTGGAGCTACAAACCAAATCTACTATATACGTTTTTGTATAATTTTTATTTGGGTTTGGCATTATGACAATCATTTTGGAGCTACAAACCAAATCGAATATATTAGTTTCTCTACACACTACTTTATTTTTAGGTAACATTGAATAGATGCATAATTAACCTTAAATGTATGCTAGAACCTTGTTGATATTGAAGTTAAATGGATAAATCATTTACAAACAATATGGTCCTTTAAACTCTTCTTTAAAATGAGTATTTACCTTGTTATTAGTCCCTACCGAAGGCGTAGAGGGACTATAGATATCGATAATTCGTTGACTTCATATTAATATGTCTTTTGACTATAAATTTTCGCATCATCTGTATTGTTCGAACTATAAAAGTAAAAACATTATTTTTTATATAATAAAAAAAACCTTATATGTCATCGTCTCATTGGAGAATATATTGGAGGTCTTATTGCCAGCTTCGTTGTTCCCAATGTTGTAAATGTTTAGATATCCAAAGTTTTGAGCTTAGATGCTCTTTTTTAATTTTTATTGAAATGTTTACATACCAAAAGTTCTGAGCATCGACGTTGTTTTTTAATGTTTTTATTATTTCTATTTGTATTTAAATGTTTACATAYCGAAGGTTTAGAGCATTTCCACTCTTTTTGAGGTACTTGAATAGGCCTGACAGCTTAAATGTTTACATAGTGCGAGGTCCTTAATTCGTCCTGACAACTTAAATGTTTTCATACCACGAGGCCCTTAAACAACCTGACAACCTTAAATGTTTACCTAAATAGGCTTCTCACAATACATTTTTCCTCGAATCTTTCCATACAATGTTGCAGTAAATTTGGACAATATTGTTGTCCATCACTAGTTGCATAGCCATTGTATGTTTCATACTTCTTCTATGCTTGGAATGCAATTTGGTCATCGTTGAAGATACATACATTGTTTACTGGTTCGTTGGTTTGTCGATTTCTTCTTGTTGTTGTTTGGTTCAACTTTGCAAGGTTGAGGACCTGCACCTGCGGTTGGACCTATTGGTGCTTGTTGCTTGCTTTTGTTTGCTTCAACTTTCCAGAGTTGGGGTCCTGCATCCGCAATTGGAGTTGTTTTTTTTACTTTGTGGGGTCCAAGTCCTGCACCCACAATTCGACCTGCGCTTATGTCGTTCATCGTTGCGGATTAATTTTCGATGCTATAATTTCATTTGTATTCTTTCTTTGTTGTTTACTGTTTACAGTTTGCAAGTAAAAATGTTTAATTATTTCTACTGGCCTGCTCATCATATGTTTCAGGTTCCTTATGTGCATGGGATGAAATTTGGTAATCATTGGAGATACATATGTTGTTTTACTGGTTCAATGGTTGTTGCTTGTTCGTTGGTTCGTCGATTGTTGGTTGTTGTTGTTTGGTTCAAGTTTGCGAGTTTGAGGTCCTGCGAGCATGTTCGTGCTTCCTCACTGGTTCATTTCTTACTGTTTTCTTTTGTTTGCTTCGACTTTGCAATGTTGGGGTCCTGCGCTGACAGTTGGAGCTGTTTTTTTTTCACTTTGCGGTGTTCAGGTCCTGCACCCACAAGCCGACCTACGGTTCTTTCATTTTCCATGTGTGGCGAGGTTGCGATCTGACACCTATCCCGTGCCCGCCTATCCTACTCTTAAATTTTGCTCCAATGTTTTCTCCTAACTCTGGACCATACCTACATGCCTTTGTAAAATGTTCTTGTAGAAGAAAATGATACTTAGATGGTGCTACCAAGAGTGGTGTTTTGTGGATTGCAAATTGCAATATTCAGTTTCTATGTTGCTTGGCGTGCAACATTGCTAACATAATGAATGTGTTCTCAAATGCATCACACCATTTACATTTGGATGAAACCATTTTTATTATAGGATACTTCAGTGTTGATATGCTACAAAATAGTGGCATGACATATAATTGGACAACTACATGTGCAATTACAGTGTCCACTTTCTTTTTGTTAAGATAAAACATGTGTAAAACACACTTATTAACCATATATGGTGAAATATGCCCATATCACAATACAACTTCTTTATCTTGTACACAGACTGGTCTAACCACGATACAATTTGTCTTGTACTTGAAATATGAGATGTACATAAGAGATATTGAAAAATTATATTTCCATGTCTCAAAGCATATCTGGATACTTTGCTGCACTGAACCAAAATCATTCAGCTATGGCCATGCAATTTCTTAATATTTTCTGGCTTGTAATATATTTTGGGTAGAAAAAACTCTATATAATTACAACCATGGATCAAGAAAAGAAAAGGTTCATGTTTCTAACTATCTTTTATTCTATTCCTTTGATTCTCATTTAGTGTATGTACATATTACTTGTTCTCCCCTGCATACCAACTTCCATTC
The DNA here is from genome assembly GCA_009831015.1 of Picea engelmannii. Lineage (NCBI taxonomy): Eukaryota > Viridiplantae > Streptophyta > Pinopsida > Pinales > Pinaceae > Picea > Picea engelmannii. The sequence continues at coordinate 554,894 of ML792620.1, forward strand.
ATGTTCATTGTATTTTTTGTGTTCCCACATTGAAACAAACAGAATAACTAGAGAAGACGAAGGAGTCTTTACCACAAATGTAGAAGAGGAGATACAAAGGTGCATGCTTGTACTGTTATTTCATATTCCATTGTTTTGTATTTCATTTATTTCCTGTATATGTGTTCACCTAATTTATTGTATGTAGATATTGCGTATCTTCCTACATAATAACTTATCTTCATGTCCTTTGTATTCTTTGTGGCGCTACATTGAAATAAATCGAACTATGTTTATTGTTTTACATGTCTTCCTGCATACCAACTTACCTTCATGTCCATTGTATATTTCTGCATTGCTACATTTAAACAAATAGAATAACTAGAGAAGACGATGGAATTTTGCCGCAAATGTAGAAGAGGAGATACAAATGTGCATGCTTCTACTTTTATTTCATATTCCATTGTTTAGTATTTCATTTATTATCTGTATATTTTTTCTACTTGTTCTACTGCTTTGTTTGTAACCCCCCCATCATGCCCTATTCCCTGTTACACATTTTTGTAGTCAAAAAATCCGAGGCATACAATTTGACCATCGAGTCTCATGTTTCCTGAGTATCCCTTGACACCCTATTTCGTATTCCATCTCCTTCAACCCTGTATGTGAAATTCAGAACAATTGTGGACAATATACAATGCATATGCCTATTTAGTCCTTCTGATGTTCCTCTACACATGCTTGCATCAGAAAACTTTGGACTAGTGACATGGCCACGAGAAGTCAATCATCGCAAACATCAACAAACCGACAAGGCCAAAGGTAAAGATTCATACATTGTGTTCCTCATATGTTTACCAAAAAAATATCCTGGGCTATTTATTCATCTATGCCATGATAAACATGTTGATGTCATCTGCAACACATACTTTGCAATTCACAGGAAGTATCAACGAGCGCAAGTGAGATGCTGAACATAACGCAAGTTCCGCAGACTAAGAGGTCTGGTGGAAAAACTCTAGCTCCATACTTCATCCAAGTCGTGCGTCTACTTGTACATTTATGCCAGGAGAAAAGAAAACAAAAAAATAATGAAGACTACCATTCACATTACTTTTCCTTTTCAAAAAATGTCACCGGGTCTAAACTTATAACACCCAAAATACTATCAATAGAGGGCTTGAACAACCGCCGAACTGGACAAGTGTTCATCGGGGACATAATGGTCATCTATAGAACCTACTTGGACAAGGCAAACAAAACTAGATCCATTATGCATGTTGACATGATAGACAACGAATCCCTAATGATAGTCACACTGACTATTCCCATAGAAATTATCCATAAACATGCAGAAAAGATATTGCCAGGTAATGGGATATCCATTACAAATTTTAATATATTTCCCAAAATAATATATGACCGTGGTGATTGTGATCAGATTATATCGCTCAACAAAACAAGTATTGTGGAAAAAATTCTCGTGATTTGTTCAGAATATTGTTTCGTCCTGGACACAACAGTTAGCCAACTTTCACAAAGCAATGACACTTACCCAATCAGAACCATTGGTGTAGTTTTCACACTTGCAAGAAAGCTTGGCTCGCAACACATTCTCCATATAAAAGATGCAGAGTCAGACAACAACAAGGCAATGGTACCGTTCTCCATATCCAGTTTTGTCCTTTACTTTCACATGCCCATGTATCTCGGTTATGTTACACAACTATTGCATTGTTCCATGTTGCAGTTGCAATTGTTCAACACCTATTCAAATTTGTTTTCCTCAATGGAACAACAATTGCATAAAGGGAAATTTTCACTTATGCTCTTCAAAAATATAATAAAGAAAAGAGATGTTAAAGAAAGGATCTTTCACACAACCCAAGAAACATTTGTAACAGAATTGCAAACAGACATAGTACAGTATCTCAAGAAACTAACTAGATCGACAATTGTTGTGTGTATACATCATTTCATACTCACTTTGCTCATACAAATTTCCTTCACCAATTTTCTGTAGTTTTTTTTTTTTTTTTTGTGTAGTTGTATATTATATTGTTCAATATATTAACTGTTATACTCACGTGCCCAGGTTGAGGGTGTTTTGGTTGCAGCGAATGCATACTCGAACCCCTTCGAGCCTATATGTTCCAAATGAAACTCTCCTACTTCTGCCTTTGCTTTCATAAATGATGGTACAATTGATTGTCTACAATGCAGTAAAAAGATCCCTTACATATATAAACATTTCCTCAATGTTGCCATCCAAACCATGGGCAACACAATTGTACATTGTACAATTAGACAACCTTTGTTACAAGATGTGCTTCCTGGGTTAGCATAATTTCCATATGAAGTATACCTACAGAGAAAGGAAAACAATGTCTACATGTTGTGCGACTTTTGGTTCCATAGAAAATTTACCTTAAATGAGGACAATGCAATACTACATATCAGCTGAAAAAAAATAAAAAAATTCATATCAAGCTTTGGCAGGAAACGAAAAAATCTCAAGTGTATCTGTAATTTTTCTTCAATACCAAAATGAATGTTCGTGGGACTCGATTTCTTCGGAGTTTACATCTATGGCTGTAAAATTTTATTTCCAGATATTTTGTCTCATTTATGCACTTGAAAAAACAAGGAGAAACTAACTACAAATCAAATCATTGTTGTTATTATTTTGATGTTTTTTTACATCTCCCAGTAAGAATTTTGCATATTTGTTGGGGTGTCCAAATGAAAAAAAAAGATGGCTAGCTGTAGATTTCTGCATACTTGTTGGGGTGTCCAAATGAAAAAAAAAGATGGCTAGCTGTAGATTTCTGCATACTTGTTGGGGTGTCCAAATTGGAATTTTTTTTCCAACTATATAGCCATGGCAGGATTTCTTCATTTTTTGGGTACCCAGATAAAAAAAAAAAGATGATCTCCAACTATACTTTTATGGTAGGATATCTGCATTTTCTCGGTGCCCTAATTGAAAAAAAAGGGCTCAGCATGGGTTGAAGTATGATCTTGAGATATTCAGAACTCCCTATAAGGATTGGGAAGTTCGGGCATTGGAATTCATACAGGCAGGTGCATTTATTGTTGATGTACAAGCGCATAAGATTGTTCAGTCCATAAATGGGAAGCATGAGGAAAAACCCCATACAAAGTATCCAATTGTGAATAAATGAGGCCCATCCTTTGAACCATCGAAATGGCTTGCTCCTCTAGGCGGGACCATCAGGCATTTCCAATAATATTGGAAATTTGGCATTGTTAAAATTGGTAGTGATAGAACATGGCACTATCAGAAGCAAATGTCCATAGTGATCTTTCTTCATGGTAAAATAGTAATCGACAAGTTTCTTGTTCCTCATTTGGGGGTTTGGTTATAGCTGAGATACAATGTTGAATCTTCGTTGGTTTTGTGATGTCTTGTGTTTGTCAGAATTTTGTTCATATCTCATGGGCCCGGTTATTTTCTCATGGGAACATATACCACATGTAAGAGAAAACCAATGCCCTGTTTTTTTTTTTTTATATATCAAATTGTTGTATTCATAGGTGAATGTGTACTGCTCTATGGACCCTTGTGGGATCTCACTTGGCACCTTCTATGTTCATGCATTGCCTTGTGCATTGATTTTCAATACATTTGGTGTTTACTTGGCTCTTGGTTGTATGCTTCGTTCTGGAAAATTAATGGTACATTTAGGATCTTGGTGGTTTTTCTATGATATTAAAGAATATACAGGACTTGCTTTGCCTTTTAATATAATCTCTCCGATGAAAATATAGTATGTGGCTCGTTTTAGCACTTTTACTTGATCGATGAACTTAGCAAAATTCATCTTCAAGAATATTTTGAAATAAAAGGATATACACTATGTGAAGTCCAATGGAACTATCATATGTGAAGTCCAATGGAACTATCATATAAACCACATAAAATTAAAATTCAAAATCATCTTAAAATTAAAATTCTTCATTGTTATACTTACGGTGAAGTTGACAGTACAATAATTTTACTTAAACATCCCAAAAATTGATTTTCTTGTGGCTTTTCGATGCTTCTCTTATGCAAACACATCCTCGAAACTATAAGCATGTCTCACATTATCTATTCCTTGATTGAAGAGCCTGTTCACCTATTTAATGCACTTCATAGTTACTTTTAAGACCATCAATGGGGCTTTCTTACACCAATACTCGCTTCTGAAAATTGCCATCCCCTTTCTTTTTTCCATCTACTTTCCCTCTCTGGTTACTTAGTCATTTTTTGGAAAATGTCTAGGTGCATGGGTTGGCGGATTCATGTGTTCAAATTTCCACTGATAGTTTTATATCACGAGTCTGACCGACCACTTCCCCGTTCCATATTCAACAAAAATTTTGGATCGCGGATTCTCGGGTAGGTGGGCTCAACATTGCATTTCCATTGTTCTGTCGCCTGCAAACAGAACTCAGACTTCCCCTATCTACAAATTGACAACCAAATTCCCCTTTCTTTTTCTCGCTTACTTTCCCTTTCTGTTTACTTAGTCATTTTTCTGAATGTCTCATGCTTTTATATACAACACCCGAAGTTCTGCAATATACAAATTGAACGTCGAAGTCTGTCATTGTCCCCTGTTCCATGTTACACATTTTGCAATCAAAAGTTGGGATACATACAATTTGACCATCGGGCCCTCACGTCTCCTGAGTAGAACTTGTGGCCCTATTTTCAAGCCCGTCAATATGCCCTATTCCGAGTATGTCTCATGCTTTTATATCACGAGTCCGACCAACCGCTTACCCATTGCATACTTGGCCACTATTTCCATCGTCGGTTCCTGGACAGGCTTGCTCAACATTGTGCTTCCATTGTTCCGCAACCTACAAACAATACCCAAAATTTCGCGATATACAAATTGACCGTCGAAATCCGTCATTGTGCCTTGTTTCATGTTACACATTTTGCAGTCAAAAGTTCGAATACATACAATTTGATCATCGACCCCTCACGTATCCTTATTATAACTTGTAACCCTATTTTTAAGCCCGACCAATCGCTTTCTAGACTTGGCCATTTCTTGGAATCTCTTTTGTGGGTTGGTGGGTCGACGAAGTGCAATGCTTAATCGCTCTCCGTCATCCATGCCACCTTCTCACTTCTTTCTAGATATGCAATTATTAAGATTTAATGTTAATATCTCATCGTGCAAGAACCATTAAGATTTCCATTAATGTTCGAAAGGATGGAACATGTTTGTCATTAATATGAATTAAATCAAGATTTACAGAGGGTTGTGTTATCCTTTCCAAGTGTTCATTTCAAGAATCATGCAATCTCTTTCACGCGTCGTCCGGTTGGAGGCTTCACGAAATATCTAATCCTTAATCTCTCTTCGTCGTCACCACCACCTTCGCACTATTATCCCTTCCAAATGTTCATTTCAAACATCATTTGGAGCAAACAAACATTCTCGTTAAATTATGGCAGCAGTTCAATAATAGTTCTATCTAGATATAGTAAACACCTTTGGGCATGATGACCAGAAGTTCCAGTGCTCCAGGGAATATTCTTACTACTCATCTCCCTCTGCCCAGGAGAAAAAAAGCAGATGGTCCCTTGGTGCACCGAGAGAGATATTTCAAGCCAAATAATTCCAAGGCAACCCCGCCTTCTCAGACAACCCGCTCGCCTGCATTGATGGATGGTGCAGAGGTTGATGTGGTCGATTTTGAGCTGGATGAAGATGATATGATGGAGGATGATACGACGATGGATGATGAAAATGCAGATGTTGTTCCCACTCCTGCGCCCAAATTGAAATCAACCAGAACGGGGGGCACTTCCCAACTCAACGATGGTGGCCCTGACAATACCAAAGGAAGGGGTTTCATAAAAGAGACTGACGTTGAATGCATTAGATTCTTTGTAGCTCGAGAGTAGGAATTACAGAGGCCCAAATTAGTCTGTTATGGGCGGAGGTATTTCACTGTAAGGAAATGGTCTCTTGATGCTCCCAGAGATATATTTTAAGCCAAATAATTATTCAACTGCGGGACCACTCTCCTGTTCTTTGGATATACAATTAACATTTTAGGTGTTGAGGACTAGAAATCCAACTGGTGCAAGTCATATTCCTACTACTCATCTCCTTCTACCCAGAATGGACTAATTTAGGCCTCTGGAATTGCTCGTTAAACCTGTGTCCCTGAATTCTTTTCCTATAAGGAGGGGCTCTCTTGGTCCCCTCCCACCCAGAACGAATTAATTTGACCTCTCGAATTTCTCGTGCAGGATGTGTCCCTAAAGTCTTTGACTGTGAGGAGGTGGTCTCTTGGTGTGTCCTCACTTTCAGTTTTAGGCTCTTCCGCTTTCCCTACAACGCTTTTTGTCTTCTTCCTCACGAGAATCTTGTGAGAACTATCAATTTTACCGCGAGGATGGGTTCTTATGTCCTCTTGCGCTTGAAAAATTCTGGGTTGCTTTCTTGCTAGGGTGGGCCATTGGAGTGATGATGTGAGGTGTCATGTTGTTGGCAGTGGCGGCCGCGGATTGGAAACTCTTCTCGCCGGGGCCTTTTCCCTGTTATTTTTACAATTCATTGGTGCCTTGCAATGTCTCCAGGTCGCCAGCGTCAGGAGCAAGAGTGTTGTTCACCTGCTTCAAGCCAAATAATTATTCCAATACGAAACCACTCTCATGTTTCTTTGTCGCCTTAGGTCTTCAACAAGATATTTAGATTGTGGCATTGAACATTGAACTTCTGAGGAGAAGACTGCAAGGAATTCCTAAAAAAAAGCATGGTATTGATTTTTGTATGCATTTTGAAGAGCATCTCAATGGCTCCTGCATGTTGTCCCACTAGAGGAACAACACAAAATTGAATCCATGTTTTTTTTTTTTTTTTGTAGATCCTGTACCTGTATTTATGACAAATATGTTCAATCTTTCAGTGCAAAGAACTCAGTCCAATTTCTATGGATAGATATACATTGCCCATTATTATTTTTTTATGGATTTACTATTAAAAAAATTTCCTTGGAATCTTGGTTGTTGCTTCTTTGCTAGATTTAACACCTCTTCTCGTTAGCATGGTTCTATATTCTCATAGTTATTGAATATTGTATTGGCTCAAGTAATTTGATCTAATATGGAGCATTGAAAAATTATATGACAATGCATTGTGTCGATCCCATCAGGCTTCTATGGAAACAAGAATGAATTTCAGACAGTTTCAAACCAACATTCAATTCTATTAGTAATGCAGATAGAACATATCAACACTAAGTCATGATGCGACAGTCGGGGCCTCGCCCTAGAAATTTCATTTTCATATCAACCTTGCTGAGAAAATGATTTCTTATTTCCATTTCTCTTCCTTGATTCATTTATTCCAAAAGGAAACATTTTATTAGTTTTCCATCCCCTAACCTCTATTTGAGCACTTTTTACTTTATTAATGAAATTACCAAATTTCTTCTTTGCGAATAAAAAAAAAAGAAAAAGAAAAAAAAAACCGATCTATGGTGGCTGTAGTCAAATGGAACTATGAAATCAACCACAATATTAAAATTCAAGATCGTCATTGTTGTTTCTAGACATGCAATTATTAAGCTTTAATGCTAACAACCCATCATGCAAGAAGTTTAATACTTAAGTTAATATGTCAAAGTCATGGAAGAATGTATCAAGAACACAATTACTCTCACAAGTTGCAATAAAAACAAATCTTCAACAAAGCATTTGCTCACACCCTTTTTAATGGTACAAGCACAATAGAAAACGAGTAAGTGGATAAAATATTGGACTAGAAAATGATGGTTTTTCAACAATGAGGCTTGTTTGAGACCAATTCCCGCTTACGAAAATTTCCCTCCACTTTTCTATTTCCCCACTCTTTTATCCCCTTCTTTTCCCTCTTCTATACTTAACCAAATTCCCCTTTCTTTTTCCCTTGTACTTTCTTTTTCTGGTTACTTAGTCTTTTTTCCGAAAATGTCTTGTTGTGCGGGTTGGCAGATTCATGGGTTCACATTTTTATTCATGCTTTTATATTGCGATTCTAACCGAGCACTTCCCCATTCCATACCTAGACACTTTTTTGATCGCGGGTTCCCACCCAGACAATCTCTAAATTGCACTTCCATTATTCCGTGACCTGTAAACAACACTCCAGCTTCTGCAATATACAAATTCACTTCTGGACTCCCACATCATCCCCTCTTCCGTGTTACACATTTTGCACTCAAAAGTTCTGATACATATAATTTGACCATCGGGGCCTCATGTCTCCTCGAGAACCCTTGTCACCCTATTTTGAAGCATGTTCGTCCGCTTTCCACACTTGGCCATTTCTTGGAATCTCTTTCGCGAATTGGCGGGTTGGCGGGTTCAGGAAATTTCCAATTCCTAGTCATTTTTCATGTGCCCTCCACCTTTAGACTTCTTTCCAAGTATATGAAATAAGTATACAACTTCTCCATAAACATACAAAAAAGGTCTTACCAATAAATGGGATATCTATTATAGATTTGAATATATTATCCCTTCTTTTCCCTCTTCTATACTTCACCAAATTCCCGTTTCTTTTYCCCCTCTACTTTCTCTTTCTGGTTACTTAGTCTTTTTTTCGAAAATKTCTAATTGTGTGGGTTGGTGGACTCACGGGTTCACATTTGAACTTGTTCTTTTATATCRTGACTCCGACCAACCGCTTCCCATTCCATACCTAGCCACTTTTCCAATCGCGGATCCTCGGGCAGGCGGGCTCTAGATTGCACTTCCATTGTTCTGTGACCTGCAAACAACACCMAGACTTCCACAATATACAAATTTACTGTCGAACTCCCACATCATACCCTCTTCCATGTTACACAGTTTTCACTCAAAATTKATGAGACCTGCAATTTGACCTTTGGGTCCTCACGTCTCTTAGGGAACTATTGTAACCCATTTTGAAGCTCGTGCGTCCGCTTTCCAAACTTGGCCATTTCTTGGAATCTCTTTCGCAGATCGTCGGGTTGGCGATTTCATGAAATCTCCAATTCCTAATCATTGTTTCTTGTTCCCACAACCTTCACACTTCTTTCCAAGTATGCAATAAATGATGTTTAATTCTAACAACTCACCATGCCTCCAAGAGACAGTCATACTAACTATCCCTACACAAATTGTCCAGAAACATGCAAAAAACATCCTGCCAGGTAATGGGATATCTATTACAAATATCAATATATTAGTGAAAACGAGTCCCACCGACCGTTTTCCTATTCCATACTTACTGAATTTTTTTCTTGCGAGTTCCCAGATAGGTGGACTGCACTTCCATTGTTCCTTGACCTACAAACAACACCCTGTCTTCCACGATATACAAATTTACTTCCAGTCTCCCACATCATCCCCTCTTCTGTGTTACACATTTTCCACTCAAAAGTTCTGATACATACAATTTAACCATCGGGGCCTCACATCTCCTCGGGAACCCTTGTCACCCCATTTTGAAGCACGTCCAACTGCTTTCCACACTTGGCCATTTCTTGGAATCTCTTTTGCGTATTTTCGGGTTGGCGGGTTCAGGAAATTTCCAATTCCTAGTCGTTGTTTCTCTTTCGCGGATCGTCGAGTTGGCAGGTTCAGAAAATTTCCAATTCCTAGTCGTTGTTTCATGTGCCCGCCAACTTCACACTTCTTTCCAAGTATATGCAATAAGTATACAACTTCTCTAGAAACATGTAGAAAAGATCTTGCCAGGAAATGGGGTATCTATTACAGATTTGAATATATTATCCCTTCTTTCCCCTCTTCTATACTTAACCAAATTCCCGTTTATTTTTCCCCTCTAATTTCTCTTTCTGGTTACTTAATCGTTTTTTCTAAAAATGTCTAACTTCATGGGTTTTCAGACTCACGGGTTCACATTTTCACTCGTTCTTTTATATTGTGACTCTGACTGACTGCTTCCCCATTCCATACTTAGCCACTTTTTCGATCGCAGATTCCCGGGTAGGAGGGCTCTAGATTTCACTTACATTGTTTTGTGACCTGCAAACAACACCCTGACTTCCACGATATACAAATTTACTGTCGGACTCCCACATCATACCCTCTTTCATGTTACACATTTTTCACGCAAAAGTTATGAGACCTACAATTTGATCGTCAGGTCCTCACGTCTCCTAGGGAACTATTGCCACCCCATTTTTAAACTCATCCTACCACTTTCCATACTTGGCTATTTCTTCGAATCTCTTTCGCGGATCGTAGGGTTAGCAAGTTCACAAAATATCCAATTACTAATCGTTGTTTCCTGTGCCCTCCACCTTCGTACTTCTTTCCAAGTATGCAATAACCGAGGTTTAATGCTAAAAAATCACCATGCCTCTAGGAGACAGTCATACTAACTGTCCCTACACAAATTTTCCATAAACATGCAGAAAATATCTTGCCAGGTAATGGGATATCTATTAAAAATGTCAATATATTAGAAAAAATGAATCCCACTGACCGTTTCCCTATTCCATACTTACAAACTTTTTCACTTGCAGGTTCCCAAATAGGCGGGCTCAATATTTCCCTTGCATTGTTCTGCGATCTGCAAACAACACCTAGAATTCCACGATATACATGCAAAAAAGATCTTTCCAGGTAATGGGATATCTATTACAAATTTCAATATATTAGCAAAAATGAGTCCGACCGACCGTTTCCCTATTCCATACGTAGCCACTTTTTCGATTGCGGGTTCCTGGAAAGGTGGGATCAAGATTTCCCTTCCATTGTTTCGTTACTTGCAAGAAACACCCTAAATTCCGCAAATATACAAATCGGTTGTTGGATTTCTCCATCATGCCCTCTTCCGTTTTACGCCTTTTGCAGTCAAAATTTCCGAGACATACAATTTGACCATCGGGCCCTCACCTCTCCTGAGAATCCCCTGTAACCCTATTTTGAAACTCGTCCGACCACTTTTCATACTTGGCCATTACTTACGTTCTCTTCCCCACCCCCGTCACCTTCGCACTTGTTTATAATAAAAAAATGTTTATAAAAAATTATATATATATATATATATATATATATTATAAATACATATAATTTGACCATCGGGCGCTCACCTCTCCTCTATATCCCTTGCAACTCTACTTTCAAGATTGTCTGACCGCTTTTCATACTTATATATATATATATATAAGAGTCTTATTTATAATAAAACAATTGTTTATAAAAACATTATTATATATATAATGTCTTATTTCCATGTATGCAATTAGTAATCTTTAATGCTAAACCAAGATTTACGGAGGGTTGTATTATCCCTTCCGAGTGTTAATTTCAAACATCATGGAATGTCATTTGCGCGTCGTCAGGTTGGCCTGTTCACGAAACCTCCAATCCTTAATTCTGAAAATGAGTCTGACCGACCATTTCCCTATTCCATACTTAGCCACTTTCCCAGAATTCCACAAATATACAAACCGGCCACTGGATTGCCCCATCACGCCCTCTTTTGTTTTACGCTTTTTGCAGTCAAAATTTTTGAGACATACAATTTGAATGTCGGACACTCACCTCTCTTGAGTATCCCCTGTAATGTTATTTTGAAGCCCTTCAGACCTCTTTTCATACTTGGCCATTCCTTACTTGTTCTTCCCCATTTCCGTCACCTTCACACTTGTTTATAATAAAAAATTGTTTATAAAAACATTAATATATATATAAGGTCTTATTTCTAAATATGCAATTAGTAAGCTTTAATGCTAATAGCTCATCATGTAGGAACTGTATATATTTTCATTGATGAGCAAAAGGATCGAGGATATCGCCCATTAATATGCATTAAACCAATATTTGTGAAGGGTTATATTATCCCTTCCGAGTGTTAATTTCAAACATCATGGAATTTTGTTCACACGTCATCCGGTTGGCGTGTTCACGAAACCTCCAATCCTTAATTGCTCTTCATCGTACCCACCACCTTCGCACTTCTAAGTATGCAATAAGTAATCTTTACTACTAATATCTCATCATGTTGTTGATTAAGGTTGGTTGTCATTGATGTCAACCCTTGAAGAAAGATCCATAGCACAAAGGTTTGGGTAATGGACCCAATAGTGTTGGATGTAAACATGACTCATTATTGTTTTGTCATGGTTGATAAGAAGTAAATATGGATGAACTTCAAAGTGGTCCCCTTATGGTGAAAGCCCTCACGGGAAGACGCTTTGTGGAGTAAGAGAACCCATGCTTAATTGTGGAATAATGATATGAAGAAAAGTGAATTTGTCAGGGAAGATATCCTAGATGGATAGTTCTTGTCATGTCATTTCTGGTGGTATGTGGAATATCACATAATTCCTCACGGTTAGAGAGTTATGGCCATGATAAGTTGGAGACCCC
>ML792620.1:577169-588746 GCA_009831015.1 Picea engelmannii
ATTCACCCCCCTCTCAGTATCAACAGAAGGTTTACAACTAGGGTTTGCACATGCTTTTCTTCATGATATGTAAGTATTTTTTCTTGCAAAACTTCTTGATTGAATGGCTGTAGGTTAGTATTCTTGCATTTACTTATAAAGTTTCTGATTTTAAAACCCTAGGTGATAAGCACACAAGCAGGTCCTTGTCTCATGTCCCCTTAGAGAAAAAATTTCAGCCATTGAAGAAGGAAGAAAGATCCTAGCCTTTGCTACACTCTTCTCACTTCTTCCCTTAAGATAGATTTGATTTTAAAGGTTAAAAGGAGGGTGACGTCCTAGGACTAGGTTATCTACACCTAGGGCCGTCCATCTTCTAGGTTTTTAGTGATAGAGTCTTGCCATTGCAACACTCTCCCTCACTTGATCCTCTTGTTTTTATCTCTTCTCATATGCTATCCGTTTTGCCAAGTTTGACCTAAAGAAGGAGTAAAGATCACGAGGCCTTGCTTAAGAAACACCGGAGTGAGCCTCTTTCCCCTAGGGTTTTGATTCTAGAGCCCTGCTATTGCAACACTCTAGAACCCTTCCCTCTTGTCTTTAGACTATTACTCCTTCAACCTTGCATCCTCTCCATGAATGACTCCATATACCCTTAGGCATTGATCTTAGACACACAACGTTGAAGTGGTAGTGCTCAAAACAACTCTCAAAACTTTAAATTTTGAAACACTAACTAACTAGTTAACCGTAACTAGGATGACGTCACAGTTGGTTATTCCATATTGACACAACAAATATTGATAATAAGCAATTAGATGATGATTGAAAGAATTTATTGAGTAAAAGTTTGATTAGATGCATTGTTGATTACATCATCTCGATAGTTATTGATGAAATAATACTTTTCCATTGCTATATTGATAAAACGTTGATCTCATTAATACCTGTTGTTTCGTTTGCTTATATATTGATGTCAGATAATTACATGAAGTACTAACCCACTGATATATAGCCTGCATACATATTATCTTGTTATTTTCTTGTTTTGGGCAGGTGTTCTCTTTTGGGCATACACTTCTTTATTGGTTGATTAGCCGGATTATCTTACCTTTGGTGGTAACCTGTGAGGAGGAAACTTTGCCTTGATCTTTATACTTTGGCCTCTTCAAAACCCCAGGTTGTCGGGGACATCTCCCCTGGGTTAACCCCCATAAATAGAAAGAACCTCCCCATTGTGGTGACATTGGGTGGGGTAGGTTCATGTTACGCCAGTTTGGCCTCTATCTTCTTTCAATTTGACCTAGCTACAAACTGTGCGATAACATTTTGGCGCCATTTTCGGGGAACACTGAGTCAATTGTCCTCAAATGAAAAATATTTTCGGTAAGCCTTACCTCAAGAGCCTTATCTTACAAGATTACCTGGCGACTCCACTAGGGTGTTTTCCCTTATCCTTTGATAGTTTCAAGCAAATTATCTGGCGACTCCACTAATATTTCTCAAGGTGCCACCTTACTTTCTGTGATATTTCCAAGTTATGGGATCATGGCACACTGGGAACAAATGTATCCGAGTATTGATTTCATAATTTTTCAAGGATACCCAAATTACTTTGATACAAAATGGCTAAACAACTCTCCAACATTTTTGGGCCTCCCAGCTCCTCACATAGTAAATTTTTTGGAGTATTTGAGTGAGATAAGGTTGGGAGGAGAGGATGCTCTTATAAAATTGTTCTTACTCACTCTGCCATCCTACTTATAAGATCGTTTTAAGAGTTGTTGCAAGGACAGGGGTATATCATCTTTCATACACCTCATCAGTAGGTTTATAAACCTTACTAAGATAGATTGCCAAACGTATGAAGATGTCCTTCAAAACCTCATGGTAACCTTAGACCACAAAGGATTCACCACTGAGATTGTAGAAGATCTCAGGAGAGCATATCATGATCAATACCAAGAATCCTTTGATATAAGAGACGAGTTTTATGAAGACCATTATCAACCCCTTGAAGAGGAGAAAGACCTCTCCTATAATCCAATAGAATGCAACAAAGATATAACTAGAGACGTGGATTATGAGGATGAAGCACCAGTGACCACTCCTCAGTCTGATAAAGCTCTCCAAGACTATGTCCCTCCTGCACAAGATGAAGAGAATGAGGTAAGTCATTTTCCTTTCTAGTTTGTTGATGATACCTTGTTCTATGACTCAGAGAGTGAAGAAGAAATGGAACCCTTGGACAACCTAGATCCCCTATGTCTCAAGACTAAATATGTAGAGGCAAATCTTCCACTTGATGAAGCTATCCAAATACTTGAAGCTCTTGCACAGGAAGGATTAAGCGAGGTAAATTATTCCCCCTTCCAAGTTTTTAGTGGTTCTTTACCTTATGACACAGAGAGCACATAAGTATTGGATATTTTGATTCCTCCATGTTATGATACTGACACTGACATAGATGATTTTGACAAATTCATACATGTTGGGAGATGTAGGTGGGATGTGGTTAGTTATGATATTGATCCTGTCTATGACATAAAGATTCATCTCTGAGTCTTGCCTTTGCAATTGTCATAGCAATTTCTTGACTAGTGGCAACAGGGAGATGAGATTTTCACTGGCTCTCCACAAACACCCAAGGTTGACTGAGTACAATATTTGCCTGATGATTTTCGGTCTTACCTTGAGGCCTTTGATGAGTACTCCTCCAAGAACTTATATTTACCCTATGAAGATGACTATCAACTGCCACTATGCTCAGATTTTGATACGATTAAAAACATTGTTTGCCTAAAGAAGGATTCTCATGACTTTTCACTTTAGCCACCTGTTATTAATTTACCATTCTTTTCCTTTAAAGGTGTAGTTGGGAAGTACCTTTTTTATGTTGAGTTTCGTCCTAGGCAAACCCAGGACTCCAAGGATTGGTTGGATACTGCAAGTTTGTTATCTCAGTTTTTCAACTTTCCCTTGATAGTTTGCCAGTCGTCTGTTAGATCTTTGTCAATCCCTTCCAAGACTTCACAGTATGAGAACGTCTTAGGTAGCCAGTGTGTCGACCTTTTGAGTCAATGTTCTGAACCTTGGACTTTTCTTCACCTTTTTCGGAAGTGGATTGAATACTTTCCTCAGAGATGGACTTGGCAGGATTTTATCCCTCCCACCCGCCTCCATAAATTAGACTTTGAGATTCCCGATGATATGATATATATTCTAACTCATGACATTTTTGTGCTGACTTATCACTGTTTTGGTTTATGATGAAGCACAAAGGCAGGTATCAAGGAACGTTGTTGGGTTGGCTTCACTGGTTGTTTGACTACACCAACTGTTGGAGACGCCCTTGTTTTTCTAGCCTGTCACAATTTTCTTTCTTGATACTTGAAATCTAAAGATGGTTTTCATAATTTCCCTCTGAGATATCGAGATCTTTGAAGCTTTATCACGCAAGCAGCGATGATTATTCTACTCTCGAAACAAGTCCTACCTTTTGTAAAAATGTTTCCTATTTGGTTCTACTTCAGGATCTCGTAGGTCGGATACTATAAGTCATGTAGTTCACACGTCGCAAGCCACGAAACAATGAAAATCATTTTAATTTTTCACTCAAGATAGTAACGAGGGTAAAGTTTTAGCTAACCCATGATTAAACGTCGTCGGGGTTTTGTGCCTCGGCGTTCGCCAAACCCAAAATTTTATTGTCATGGCCCCGATAGCCAAAAACACGAGATCCTTATTTGACTAACCCATGTCAAGGTTAAAGGAAAAAGCTAACCATGGTAAAAGATTCTCTCGGCATTTCGCCACTCGGCGTTGTACTTTTCAAAAGTTACACCGTCTAAACCCCGACTCGTGAAATCACGATGCAGTTATAACGTGATTAATTAATCACTTAATCCAAGATTATCTTCCTTTTAATTAAGTCATGTTATCGCGATCTCACGGTTTCGCAGTTCAGCATGTAAATCTCCCAGAAACTTATCTTGAAGATCTGAGTCGCGATATGGCGAATATAATAATTATAAAATTAATCAAGCCCCAAATCACGATCACCTTTTATTAGCCAAAGTTGATCTTCGCAGTCTCGGGTGTTAGAGACTCAAAATGTTAAAGTAAAATCCTCGATATAACGAGTACCGAAATATTGATTAACGTTGGCAAACCAGATCAATTAAGCTAAATCAATACATATCCCGCATTTTGACGTCTGCACGATTTACGAGGTAGCCTTAGTCTTTCATACGCCACCGGCGTTTTAAACCTCCAAAATTTATGGCATTAATGAGGAAATAGGTTAAATCGATGAATATAAGATCAGATTTTTATGGAAAAAATTTATTTCTAAATATGATTTGACAGACTTGTTCTGAAAGGTACCGAATTTTCAAATATATATAAGAGTTGTGGTTCATTAGAACAAATTCATTTCATATTACACAGAACACATTATCTCTGAGAAGTTGACTTCTGTATGTATATGCATTTCTATCGCAGAAGAGCCAAAACACAATCTCCAACCATGGCACCCCAAAAAGCATCAAAGGCGAATGTTGAGGTTTCGGGACAAGGCTCAGACAATGTCTCTGATACTTCACCTCGAAGTATCGATTCGGTCCCGAATTGGTCATTCATTTTAGATGTTCTACAGGCAGAGTTGGTGGACTATTCCGACGACTCCAGCGACAATGAAAAAGATGATATGACCACCAAGTACAAAATAGTCGTCCAATCCGGAATGCACAGAGTAGCATCCAGGCCACGGTTTCTTCCATATTATGACATGGTCCGATGGGCACTGGATCATGTAGACATACCGACTAGGACTATCATGAACGAGCAGAGAGTCACCATCGGGACTTTCAGGCTGGAGCATCTGCAAACCATGTATAAGCTGCCCACGACGTCCGACTACACATATGGCGCTGAGTTCTTGGACGAGTTCAAGGAGAAGGAATGCGAACAGTATGATAAAACCATGTCCGGTTTTATAAAGGATTGGGTTTCGAACACCGCGAAGTTCAAAGCTGATAGCCATGACATATATGAAATCGCTTCTTTAGAACCACAACACAAATACGTAGCCATGATGACATGCAGGCTATTCGGGAGAGAAGATACCTCACATTTTTTGATCGTGTGGGTGCCTCTAATGTTTTGGGTCACCAAAGGTAGTTACTTTGACTGGGCAAAGATGCTTTCAGATAGCTTGACCAGTCGGGTCACAGAGTATCGGGAGCAGAAGGAGAAGGGGAAGGCGTCTTCATTCTTCATGTCCGCATACATTATGGACGCAATTTGTTCTATGACACCATTTCCATTAATGAACTGGAGTTGGACTCCGGCCGAAGACGAACCCATACATGTATATCATGCAAAATTATGGGAAAACAAAGCGGAAAAATTTGCATATGAAATTTTTAACTGGGTGATGGTGCCCCTGCATGTCCCCATTTTTGGTCACCCACCACCCCGGATCTCAGACATTATAGTGACAAATCTGAGCAGCATAGAAGATTGGTATGTAGAAGCAGAATTTTCATACCTCAGAGTTTTCGGTGCTTCTGTTCCCCCACATGCGCTGTCGTTGTTCATTCCCGACAAGCTGGCTTGTCGCGAGGTTGCCCGACAAATGGTAATTGGCTGTGTAAGCAAAGAACTTAAAGGGTACTCGAAGAAGGTATGGCCGTCTTTTCCTGTTCATTTGAATTCTTATTCTTTATTATATTTCAGACATGCCAAAGTCGAGGTGCTAGCCCTGGAATACCTAAATTTGGTCTCCATCGAATACAAGAAACACGATCCACAGAGGGTTGTGAGCAATCATTTTGCCAATTGCGGGCTCAAGAGATTTGAGCATGAGAATTCACCCTCGGATGACATCTTCTGAGGAGCAAGGTCCTATGAGGAGATTCTAGCCCGGATACAATCCTTGGCACCCGAGGAAAGAGCCGATGTCCTGAAGTTCCAGGAACATCGACGTAGTTGTCTCCCCTCAGTGTTGCGAGGTGAGGGTCCGAGTACGTCAGAGGTGAAACAGAAAGAGGACGAAGGATCTAAATATGCGACTCCCGATCAAGGAAAACACCAGGACGAGGGGGAGCAAACGAAGAGTCTGGAGGCAGAGATAAAGACTCCAGACCCACCAAAGAAGCAGAATCTGGAGGCAGAGATAAAGACTCCAGACCCGCCAAAGAAGCAGAGTCCGGTCGCTACTCCAGGAAAATCGGTGAAGCAGATCAAAGAACCTATCACATCAGTTACCCCCTTGCAGTCGACGCAGGGAAATATCGATGCGGGATGGATATTCAATGAAGAGCTGAGGCCCATAAGAGTAGAAGAACTCCCTCTGAATGAGTTTTTCTTCGATAAAAAGAGAAAGGAAGTAGTGAAAAGGGAATTCTATCAAGAAGGAGAGTCGATTGCCAAGAAATATAAAGTCATAACTGATGGAAAGGACAAGAAAAATGAGCAATTCGCTACTGAAATAGCAGGGACACTAGGAGCATATGCCTCGGCGAATCAATTCTCAATCGGGCTCTTAAAGAACCAACTTAAAAGAAAAAATCTCCTAATTAGGACCCTTGAAGCCAGACTAGCCACAACAACAGAGACTGTTAAAGACCAAGCGAGCATGGGAATAGAGCAGGCCAGATTGGCCAATAAAAATGAGATAGAGATGCTCAAAACTAAGCTCGAGCAAGAACAACTGGTGGTCCGGGATGGTTGGATGCAAGCGAGCCAGCAAAGGGATTTGATCGAACAACTGCAGGCTAGGGTGGAGACCGTCGAGAGTAGAATGATAAACATTGGGATGTTCAAATCCCATGCAATCGTGATTCGAAGCAGAGTCTCTGCAGCACAGCGAAATCTGCTCGCCAAAATAGAGGCAATCTGAGACAACTGTTTGCTGGTAAATCAGGTTTCTGAGAACTTATCTGCTAGAGAAAGGGATGTCGGAGTAGCTCATGTCACCTTCCAGGAGGCTGTGATAGCCATGAACAACAGGGTTTCGGCAGGTACTCCCAAGTTCACCATTTCGGAGAAAACTAGAGGAAACATTCTATTAAAGGAATGGGAGCATAACATCAATGAAGGCAAGCAACAAGCCAAAAATATAACCAATTCCTTAGAGGATGCCTTCAGTTCTATATACGATGATCTGTTAGGCATTGACAGCGGAGGTAATGCCGAGACGTTGATGAAAATGAATGTGGAAAATATCTCACTTGATCTGAAGGAAAAAGAAGAAAGATATTCGGTCGATATTTCTCAGATGACTGCGGTGGACATAGTCCAAGTAGGTAAATGCATGATTAAACCCAGCGTGAAATTATGCGCCATTGACATCATATATGGACAGATGGAAGACAGGCTACAACAATTAGCCCGAGAATGTTACTTCTTTGAAGCCAGCTGTCAAGCAGAACTGTCGTGGCTAATATCTCAGCTGGTTGAAAGATGTTTCACCTGTACCGAGCCCGCGCGATGACAAACGTTTGGCACCAAGTGAAGATAGAGAAGAAGAAATGGAGCGATTTCTCTCCCCCCTGTCATAACCGAAATTTTGTGACTATTGAAATTCTATCTTATTTGTAAAATTGTATAAATATACCACAGAAATAAATAAACAGGGCTGGACCTTTTTGTGTCAATTGTAACAGAGTTTTTTACATTTGAGAGTTAATACAAAGCAAATCTGAAGATTCTCAACTCCGTCACGACTGTGTTACAAGTTTGTTTCCTTGTATCTAAATTTTTCGTTTCATTTCATATTCTTAACTGATGTGCTTCGTTATAATTTAGTATGACCACTACTATAGCGAATGAATGTTGGTTTTCTGCAATTTTTTACTATTTTTCCTCTGTACCAGCTATGAGTGGGTGTAAGACCAGTTCACATTTTCAGAATTCTATACATATTCTCTGCTACATCAGTTATTTCCTTACAATTTTCCTCTTCTGTTTATACGTGAGATTCTCCCCTGAAAGGAGTCTTACACCATAGACAACTAAATGTTTTTCTCCCACCTCATACCTTTTATTAAAATATAATACAGTTACGGGAAAGAGCCTTTGATTTGCATCCCTATTTTATTTCTGGAACCGTAAATTCTCTTTTATAAAACCAAATAGAGACAACATTTAATCTCTCTCTGAATTTTTTCCTACTTTTATTGTTCCTCCATGACTGTCCCTGTACCAACACAGCCTAATATTGAACCCGAATTATCAAACCAGACACACATTGCCTTAAACCTTTTCGACACCATTCTTAAAACAGCTACTAACCGGGTCGAACTTGAACATTCATGGGCAGCCATTGAATAAGATATAACTATCCAGGAACAATTGGAAGCTAGACAACGCCAACGTAGAAATCTTCCTTAGTTTCCTTTGTTGAAGGTTGACATTTCTCTCTTCTCCACCTTTTACACACTTTTGGATGCCTAGACATTGTACTTCTAAGCCTTAAGTACAGACTTTGGAACAACATCTTTCTGGCGCCATTGTCGGGGACCGAAGTTACAAAATCTTTTTCCCTGGGAAAATGACATTTGTTTTTCGTTGAAAGTGTTACCCTTTGATAGTGAACAAAGAGTACACACCTTTTAAGGCTTCATAGTCTTTCACTTGGCGACTCCACAAATAATAAACTGGCATCCGGTCGAAGGAATACCAGACAAAACCTGGATAGTAAGCAGATTACGCCCGTTATCGATCCCGAAAAAATTCTAAAGGCGAGAGGATTTCTTAAGCCAACCGCTGCAGTTTACAAACTTAAAACCCCACCACTAAAGACTAAGAGTTCTTTCAAACCCTCAACTTTGCTCAGTCCTCTCTTTGATACTAAAGTTTCAACGCCAAACTGCTCTGAAATTAGGAGTGAGATTCATCCGACAATCCCCTTTGTACACAAAGGAAAGGGCCCTATTGAAAGTTCATCGGCTTTTGACACACCATCTTCCCTTCAGTTGAATTTTCCGACTTCGCCAAATTCTGAAAAGTGTGTTACACACTTGGTTTCCACACCCGTCGGTTCTCCTAATTTCATCTCTTGCAAATCCGAGGAACCGAGTCCTCGCGTTCCTTATCTTTCCTCGTCGGATTTCCCTCTTCGCGAAGAAAACAAAGAGTCACTTTTAATTTTCCAAAACCCCATTTATAACTTTCCACAAATAACAATGGCAGACGTCGGAGGAGGAGGTGGAGGGTTTGTAGGAGCAGGTGGAGGGTTTATCGGAGGAGGATGGGGAGGAGCCCCTCTAGGAGGAGCTGGAGGCCAAGGGCCTACCCCCCCTCCCAGATTTTTTGCGAAAGTTGCAGCCAGATATGCTCCCTTAGTATTGCTCGTCCCTCTGCACGACCTTCCCGAAAATTACATAAAAAATTTACCAAAATTCACCGGGGAAGGGTATCTAACCGTGACAGAACATATTAATTTCTTTGATCAATTCACTGACATTCTAGGTATCGAACATGAGGACATATATTCGATACTTCTTGTCCAAACCTTCGAAGGTCAGGTCCGAACTTGTTTTCGGAGCCTACCTGCAGCTTCTATCTGTCTTATGATGCTTTGGAAGATGCTTTCCTCAGACAATGGGGCGAGAGAAAAGACCATTTATATTATTTAACTGAATTTGGGTCTTTAAGGAAAAAGAACTCATAAACAGTCATGGTATTTATTCAGAGATTCAAAAAACTGTATAATAAAATCCTAGCCGAGGTTAAACTGTCCCAACCTACGGCCATAGTAACTTTCGTCGGAGCTTTCGAACCAGATTTTGAACTCCTTTTGCGAGAACGAAGGGGAGCCACCCTAAATCGAATGCAGGACAATGCGGTAGAAATAGAGTCTAATATGATGGCTTCAGGTAAGGTTAAAGCTAAATTAGAAATTGGAAACCGAGAGACCAAACGCTTTAGAGAACAAGCAGGTCCTTCAGGGTCTAATAGATCCGCAGATGATAGGGTAGACGATATGGCCAGAGTGATTAAAGAACTGTCAAATAAAATATCCAGAATGGAGCTCGAACAGGCCAAAGCTGACTCTTTCCCCAAAAAGGATTTCAAGAGGAACCCCAACCCCCCGAACCAACAAAGACAAATAAAAAATGAAGATCAAAAAACACAAGCTCCCTTAAAGAATGAAAATTTTATAGGAGCGAACGATTTTCAAGACTTCGAAGATTCGGATAATGATGTCACGAAATTTGGTGATGACTGCACTCAATCATATCTGACTCGAGAAGACTATGAAAAATCTCTAAACACGCCACGACCGTCGAATAAGGGTGAAGAAGGTGATCACACTGATCTCTGTGAATCTCAACTAGAAACTGAGATGATAATGGCTGAGTTTCAACCAAAGTACAACTTAATATCTAAGAGTAAGCCCACCTCAACTACTCAACCCAAGAAAATCCTTCAAAGAGGTCAAGCTTATGAGCCTCCTTCAGAAGAGACCTTATTACCCAGCAACAAAACAAAAACGGTAAGCATGCAAGAGTCCGAAGTGGAAAAAGTTGAAACCCAAACACAAGGAACTGAACTAGTAAATAAAGTTACATCTTCAACCAGGACCACGAGTGATAAAGAGGTCCAGAAAAATAAGTCGGAAAGGAAGGATTTGGAAGTCTCAACCAAAGAAGCAGACAAGGTGAGAGGAGCTTTCAGTTTTGAAAATGAGATAAATAAAATTAAGATACCAATCCCTTTGGTAGAATTAGCAAAAAAACCCGTTTATCGGAAGCAGATTACCAAAGCGATGGGTGTCTCTGAGCTAGAAAGCCAGTCTGATGTTTTAAACCTGGAAGATGACAAACCTAACATCACCTTTGGTCCCCATTTTGAAGGGGCCAAAGAGACCATTTCTCCCTTTTATATCACTCTGAATGTATATGATCAATTGCTACATAATTGCATGTTAGACTCCGCAGCCTCCCATAACGTTATGCCCAAGATTATTATGGACAAGTTGGGTCTCCAGATCACCAGACCTTATGGAGATCTGTACTCTTTTGACTCAAGAAGGGTTAAGTGTATGGGGATGATTAAATATCTGGTAGTTACCCTGGTGCAGGTCCCGGTTAAGAGTATCCTGATGGATGTGGTTATCGCAGATATTCCCCCTAAGTATGGCTTGTTGTTATCTAGGTAATGGGGAGCCAAGTTGGGGGGTTCTCTTTAGTTGGACATGACATTTTCCACAGTTCCTATGTTCGGTGGTCAGTTCACTCAGTTGTACAGGGAAAACAGATTAGCATATACCGTGAGTGACCCTCAAAACCCAAACAATTTCCCTATTTACATTGCGGACCAAGATTTGGGAAATTGTATATTGTCTTTTGATGATGGTTTAGATGGTTGTCCGGAAGAAAAAGATATAGAGAAAGAAGAATCAGATTACCTGACAGAAGATCTGTGTAACACTGGTGTCTGGAAAATGTATTTTGACGGTGCTTCATCTTCTGAAGGGGCAGGTGCAGGAGTGCTTTTAGTGGCTCCCAGAGGTAAGTTTGTTGTTCCTTTTTCCTACCAACTGCAGTGGGATATAGATTACACTAACAATGTATGCAAATATGAAGC
>ML792620.1:590426-601903 GCA_009831015.1 Picea engelmannii
GCTAAAATCCAGGAATTCGATCTGGAAGTTAAACCGACCAAATTGATAAAAGGGCAAGGCCTGGCCAAACTCTTAGCTAAGTCAAATTTTAGAGCCCTTGATATCAATTGCCTGCAGGAAAGCGACGAAGACATAGACCTAAACGAGCTGAATGAAGAAACAAGCCCAAACAAGATCGAAGAGAAGTTCTTATCATCGGGCTGGTACAGACACATAGTGTCATACCTGCTAACTCTAAAATGCCCAAATGAACTATCACCGTCCAAAGCCAGAACTATAAAACTCCATGAAGTTAAATATTGTATCGCCGAAAGTCAGCTATATTGGAAAGATCCACTCGGTTTCCTTGTTGGCCTGTTTAGTTGAATCAGAAACTCAGCGGGTTATAGACGAATTTCATGAGGGAGTCTGTGGGGGGAATCGCGCATGGAGAGCTACGGCTTATAAGATATTGAGGGCTGGGTACTACTGGCCAAAACTCTTTTCGAACGTCAATGCCAAAGTGCGTGCCTGCAACCCTTGTCAAATATTCGTAGAAAAATAGAAGCTCCCTGCACTGCCTCTAGTCCTAGTCAAAGTTAAAGCCCCATTTTAGCAATGGGGTATAGACTTCATAGGTGAGATTAATCCTCATTCCAGTGCTCAACACAAGTGGATCTTAACAACTACATATTATTTTACTAAGTGGGTGGAATCCATTCCAACCAAAAGGGAAACAGACTCAGTGGTAATCGATTTCTTGGAAGAAAATATTTTGTCAAGATTCGGTTGTCCCCGAAAGATAGTTACTGATAATGCGTAGGCCTTTAAATCTATGGCTATGATCAGCTTCTGTCAAAAGAATAACATCGTTCTTGGCCATTCCACAGCATATTACCCTTAGGGGAACGGATTGGCCGAGTCATCTAACAAGAGCCTGGTAAATATAATCAAGAAAGTATTGGATGAAAATAAAAGGTCTTGGCATGTGCACTTAAAATACGCATTATGGGAAAACCACATCAGCACTAAAAGGTCTATCAGAATTTCGCCGTTTCAAATGGTTTATGGGACAGATGCTATTCTACCTATAAACCTAGCACTACCAGTGATGAAGTTATGGCAGGATCAAAATGAAGAACCCAATCATGTGACCAGGAGAATAAATCAGTTGATTGAGGTTCAACAACATAGAGTTGAAGTTGATGAAAAGATGCAGAAGTACCAAGATGACATGAAAGCATTGTTCGACCGCAAAGCAAAGGACAGAGAATTCCTTCTAGGTGATTTAGTGATAAGATGGGATGAAAGAAAGGAAGAAGCAACGAAGTATGGTAAATTTGACCACCTCTGGTATGGACCATTTAGGGTCTCGGCTCCAGAAGGAAAAAATTCCTTCCTACTGGAAAATATAGACGGAGAGGTCCTCAACGCCCCTGTCAATGGGTGGTATCTAAAGCATTACATGACGTAACAATCGCCAGATTCAATATATATATATATTATACATTTTATGTACATATATTTAGTCATTTAAACATTGCTTTTGATTTTCTTTTTTCATGAACTTTCGACACATTTCTGATAAGATTCGTATTTTCCTTTTACAGGTTTCCAGCTGCATACGAAACAAGCAGGAAAAGTAATCTGAAAGTCGGTGTCAGGAATAAATCGGCATAAACAGGTGATACCTAAAGTAGTTTCATATTGCGCAAAGAAAGTGAAAGGAAAAGGTAAAGATGAGATTTATCAAAAGACATGTTATTAAAGACTGTTAAAGAAAACCGAGGTAACGCCTTTCAAACTGCAATATCAGCTGAACTGATAGATAACAGAGTTGTTTCTTGGTTTGATAATCTTTGGAAAAATTAAAATAATTAAAACGATTCACCCAATCTAAAAACAGTCAGTCAAAGTAAATTAACCCCGAAAATATCTACAAGAGTCGGTTTTGAATTGTTTGACTTTGCATTTTCAGTCAGTAAATCACTACCTGGTATCCTTTCTATCTTCGGGCTTACCTTTTAAAAATTCACCATCTTTCATTTCATATACGAAGGGATAAAAGTTTTTCGTTTCAACCTCGTGAGTTTCAAAACAGATTGTGGAAAGAAAGCAGGTCTTCACAACTACTCGATCCCCCGCTAAGCGAAGGAATGTTTAGAGTAATCCTAACTTTCCTAGGTTTTTCAACGACATCGGAGGATTGAAGCTTGCTCAAATAGAATTCCCTTAAAAATTTATTTTCCTTTTTCTCCCTAAGAACGAAGATGTTGGGAAGGTCAAGGGAAGGTTGGTACCGAGTAATCAAAGTAAGTTGACAGACCTATAATGCAAAATATTACACAGATATCAGCCCTGATACAAACTGATTGCCCCCATCTTCGCGCTCTGAAAATTAAATTATAAGACAGGTGGTGAAAGGAAATTCAGAAATGATTGCCCCCACCTAGTCCGAGAGACGATGAAAGGAAATTCAGAAATGATTTCCCTCGTCTCAGCATTTAAATGCATAAATATATTCTGAAGTGGTGAAAGGAAATTCAGTAAAAGGGGCCAGATAACTTCATCGGGGTACTGAACAGGCTCGTTGGTAGTGAAGCAATGTATGAGATATATGTAAGGCTGTTATACATGAATATCACTATACTCTGGTAACCAATTCTTTTTAAAACCTGATCCACATACTAAATTTAGATGGGACTCCCCAATTAAAAACATATAATCTTATTCTTTTGATGCAAGCCGAGAGCCACAAGATCTGTTGGGTCTCCTAGGACTGTTTCGATTGTCTTAAAACATACCTGAATTTAATAGAGAGAAAGGGAAAACTGTGAAAGGGACTACAACTATGTTTAAAAAGAGTATATGATTTTGAAAAAGCTTTTCAAGGTAAAGAACGAAGTCTTTTTCCCCCTTCGATACCCTATTCTCAGGGAACCTCTTCACCTGATTGAGCTTTTGACTCCATTTACCCAATATTGGCACGTGGTCTACTGTTCTTCCTGCCTCACATGAAGGTGGGATCCCTAGTTGGAGCCTATGTTGGAGCCGCCCTTGTTTTTCTAGCCCGTCACAATTTTCTTTCTTAATACTTGAAATCTAAAGATGGTTTTCAAAATTTCCCTCTGAGATATCGAGATCTCTGAAGCTTTATCATGCAAGAAACGATGATCATTCTACTCTCGAAACAAGTCCTACCTTTCATAAAAATGTTTCCTCTTTGGTTCTTTCTCGGGATCTCGTAGGTCGGATACTATAAGTCATGTAGTTCACACGTCCCGAGCCACGAAACAACGAAAATCGTTTTAATTTTTCACTCAAGAAAGTAACGAGGGTAAATTTTTAGCTAACCCGTGATTAAACGTCATCGGGGTTTTGCGCCTCGGCTTTCGCCAAACCCAAAAATTTATTGTCATGGCCCCGATAGCCAAAAATGCGAGATCCTTATTTGACTAACCCATGTCAAGGTTAAAGGCAAAATCTAACCGTGGTAAAATATTCTCTCGGCGTTTCGCCACTCGACGTTGTACTTTTCAAAAGTTACACCGTCTAAACCCCGACTCACGAAATCACGATGCGGTTATAACGTGATTAATTAATCACCTAATCCAAGATTATCTTCCCTTTAATTAAGTCATGTTATTGCGATCTCGCGGTTTCACAGCTCGGCATGTAAATCTCCCAGAAACTTATCTTCGAAGCTCCAAGTCGAGATATGCGAATATAATAATTATAAAATTAATCAAGCCCCAAATCACGATCACCTTTTATTAACCAAAGTCGATCTTCGCAGTCTCGAGTGTTAGAGACTCAAAATGTTAAAGTAAAATCCCCGATATAACGAGTACCGAAATATTGATTAACGTTGGTAAACCAGATGAATTAAGCTAAATCAATACATATCCCGCGTTTTGACATCTGCACGATTTACGAGGTAGACTTAGTCTTTCATACGCCACTGACATTTTAAACCGCCAAAATTTATGGCATTAATGAGAAAATAGGGTAAATCGATGAATATAAGATCGGATTTTTACGACAAAATTTATTTCTAAATATGATTTGACAGACTTGTTCTGAAAGGTACAGAATTTTCAAATATATATAAGAGATGTGGTTCATTACAACAAATGCATTTCTTATTACGCAGAACACATTATCTCTGACCAGCTGACTTCTATATGTATACGCATTTCTATCGCAGAAGAACTAAAACGCAATCTCCAACCATGGCACCGTGAAAAGTATCAAAGGTGAATGTTGAGGTTTCGGGACAAGGCTCAGACAATGTCTCTGATACTTCACCTTGAAGTATTGATTCGGTCCCGAATTGGTCGTTCGTTTCAGATGTTCTACAGGCAGAGTTGGTGGACTATTCCGACGACTATAGCGACAATGAAAAAGATGATATGACCACCAAGTACAAAATAGTCGTCCAATCCGGAATGCACAGAGTAGCAGCCAGGCCATGGTTGCTTCCATATTATGACATGGTCCGATGGGCATCGGATCATGTGGACATGCCAACTAGGACTATCATGAACGAGCAGAGAGTCGCCATCGGGACTTTCAGGCCGGAGCATCTACAAACCATGTATAAGCTGCCCACGATGTCCAACTACACATATGGCGCTGAGTTCTTGGATGAGTTCAAGGAGAAGGAATGCAAACAGTATGATAAAACCATGTTTGGTTTGATAAAGGATTGGGTTTCGAACACCGCAAAGTTCAAAGTTGATAGCCACAGCATATATTCAATCGCTTCTTTAGAACCGCAGCACAAATACGTAGCCATGATGACATGCAGGTTATTCGGGAGAGAAGATACCTCGCATTTTTTCATCGCGTGGGTGCCTCTAATGTTTTGGGTCGCTGAAGGCAGTTCCTTTGACTGGGCAAAGATGCTTTCGGATAGCTTGACCAGTCGGGTCACGGAGTATCGGGAGCAGAAGGAGAAGGGGAAGGCGTCGTCATTCTTCATGTCCACATACATTATGGACGCAATTTTTTCTATGACACCATTTCCATTAATGAACTGGAGTTGGACTCTGGCCGAAGACGAACCCATACATGTATATCATGCAAAATAATGGGAAAACAAAGCGGAAAATTTTGTGTATGAAATTTTTAACTGGGTGATGGTGCCCCTGCATGTCGCCATTTTTGGTCACCCACCACCCCAGATCTCGGACAACATAGTGACAAATTTGAGCAGCATAGCATACTGGTACGTAGAAGCATAAGTTTCATACCTCAGAGTTTTTGGGGCTTATGTTCCCCTACATGCGTTGTCGTTGTTCATTCCTGACACGCTGGCTTGTCGCGAGGTTGCCTGGAAAACGGTAATTGGCGGTGTAAGCAAAGAACTTAAAGGGTACTCGAAGAAGGTATGGCCATCTTTTCCTGTTCATTTGAATTCTTATTCTTTATTAGATTTCGGGCATGTCAAAGCCGAGGCGGCAACCCTGGAATACCTAAATTTGGTCTCCATCGAATACAAGAAACACGATGCACAGAGGGTCGTGAGCAATCATTTGGCCAATTGCGGGCTCAATATATTTGAGCATGAGAATTCACCCTCGGATGACATTTTCCGAGGAGCAAGGTCCTATGAGGAGATTCTAGCCTAGATACAATCCTTGGCACCTGAGGAAAGA
Organism: Picea engelmannii; assembly: GCA_009831015.1. Lineage (NCBI taxonomy): Eukaryota > Viridiplantae > Streptophyta > Pinopsida > Pinales > Pinaceae > Picea > Picea engelmannii. The sequence goes on from ML792620.1 coordinate 596,066, forward strand.
GCCGATGTCATGAAGTTCCAGGAACATCGATGTAGCTGTCTCCCCGCAGTGTTACGAGGTGAGGGTCCAAGTACGTCGGAGGTGAAACAGAAAGAGGCCGAAGGCTCTAAAGATGTGACTCTCGATCAAGGAAAAAACCAGGATGAGGGGGAGCAAAAAAAGAGTCTGGAGGCAGAGATAAAGACTCCAGACCCGCCAAAGAAGCAGAATCCGGAGGCAGAGATAAAGACTCCAGACCCGCCGAAGAAGCAGAGTCTGGTCGCTACTCCGGGAAAATCGGCGAAGCAGATCAGAGAACCTATCACATCAGTCACCCCCTTGTAGTCGACGCAGGGAAATATCGATGCAGGATGGATATTCAATGAAGAGATGAGGCCCATAAGAGTAGAATAACTCCCTCTGAATGAGTTTTTCTTCGATAAAAAGAGAAAGGCAGTAGTGAAAAGGGAATTATATCAAGAAGGAGAGTCGACTGCCAAGAAATATAAAGTCATAACTAATGGAAAGGACAAGAAAAATGAGAAATTCACTAGTGAAATAGTAGGGACACTAGGAGCATATGCCTCGACGAATCAATTCTCAGTCAGGCTCTTAAAGAACCAACTTAAAAGAAAAAATCGCCTAATTAGGACCCTTGAAGCCAGACTGGCCACGGCAACAGAGACTGCTAAAGGCCAGGCGAGCGTGGGAATAGAGCAGGCCAGATTGACCGATAAAAATGAGATAGAGATGCTCAAAACTAAGCTCGAGCAAGCACAGATGGTGGTCTGGGATGGTCGGATGCAAGCGAGCCAGCAAATGGATTTGATCGAATAGTTGCAGGCTAGGGTGGAGACCGCCGAGAAAAGAATGATAAACATCGGGATGTTCAAATCCCACGCGATCGAGATTCGGAGCAGAGTCTCTGCAGCACAGTGAAATATTCTCACCAAGATAGAGGTGATCCAAGACAACTGTTTGTTGGTAAATCAGGTTTCTGAGAACTTATCTTCTAGAGAAAGGGATACAGGAGCAGCTCGGGTCGCCTTCCAGGAGGCTGTGATAGCCACGAACAACAGGGTTTCGACAGGTACTCCCAGGTTCACCATTTCAGAGCAAACCATAGGAAACATTCTATTAAAGGAATGGGAGCATAACATCGTCGAAGGAAAGCAGCAAGCCAAAAAGATAACCAATTCCTTAGAGGAGGCCTTCAGTTCTATAGAGGACGATCTACTAGGCATTGACAACGGAGGTAATGCCGAGATGTTGATGAAAATGAATGTGGAAAATATCTCGCTTGATCTGAAGGAAAAAGAAGAAAGAGATTCAGACGATATTTCTCATATGACTTTGGTGGACATAGTCCAAGTAGATAAATGCATGATTAAACCCAGCGTGCAATTATGTGCCATTGACATCATAGATGGACAGATGGAAGACAGGCTGCAGCAGTTAGCCCGAGAATGTTACTTATTTGAAGCCAGCTTTCAAGCAGAACTGTCGCGGCTAATATCTCAGCTGGTTGAAAGATGTGTCGCCTATATCGAGCCTGCGCGACGACAAACGTATGGCACCAAGTGAAGACAGAGAAGGAGAAATGGAGCGATTGTTCTCCCCCCTGTCATAACCGAATTTTTGTGACTATTGAAATTATATCTTATTTGTAAAATTGTATAAATATACCACCGAAAGAAATAAACAGGGCTGGACGTTTTTGTGTCGATTGTAACAGAGTTTTTTACATTTGAGAGTTAATACAAAGAAAATCTGAAGATTCTCAATTCCGTTACGACTATGTTACAAGTTTGTTTCCTTGTATCTAAATTTTTCGTTTCATTTCATATTCTTAAATGATGTGCTTCATTATAATTAAGTACGACCACTACTATAGCGAATGAATGTTGGTTTTCTGCAATTGTTTACTGTTTTTCCTCTGTACCATCTATCAGCGGGTGTAAGACCAGTCCACATTTTCAGAATTCTATACATATTCTCTGCTACATCGGTTATTTCCTTACAATTTTCCTCTTCTATTTATACGTGAGATTCTCCCCTGAAAGGAGTCTTACACCATAGACAGCTAAATGTTTTTCTCCCACCTCATACCTTTTATTAAAATATAATACAGTTACGGGAAAGAGCCTTTGATTTGCATCCCTATTTTATTCCTGGAACCGTAAATTCTCTTTTATACGACCAAATAGAGACAACATTTAATCTCTCTCTGAAGTTTTTCCTACTTTTACTGTTCCTCCATGACTTTCCCTGTACCAACACAGCCTAACATCGAACCCGGATTATACATTGCCTTAAACCTTTTCGACACCATTCTTAAAATAGCTACTAACCAGGTCGAACTTGAACGTTCATGGGCAGCCATTGAACAAGATATAACTATCCAGGAACAGTTGGAAGCTAGACAACGCCAACGTATAAATCTTCCTTAGTTTCCTTTGCCGAAGTTTTACGTTTCTCTCTTCTCCACCTTTTACACACTTTCGGATGCCTAGACACTGTACTTCTAATCCTTAAGTATAGACTCTGGAACAACACTAACACCCAGGCAAAAGGCAAGTACAGGTAAGTACTTCACCTTATACTCGCATTTGTGATTTATTTATTTATTTATATATATGTTTATATGTGCGGGGTGTAAATACCACCCCACCTTTGTTACTGATGCCCTTTTCGAGTTGATAAGGTCTGCAGGTTATGCCAGAGATGTTGAGGTTTTCATGTGCTCTACAGTGAGCACATGTCCCCGAGTTGGAGCCAGATGTTATCCCCAATTTCTAGGGATAACTAGGAGATCATGTCTCAAGGCCCATAGGTCCTAGACATGGAGTATTGAGAGTAGGATTGACTTGAGCATAGCCCTGGAGAGCCCATCCTTCTCTTCTTTCATCAGACTTATCTTGTCAGTAGCAACAACATCCATCACCATCGGCCTGCTCTTGTATCAGAGAAGATTCTTGCTCCATGAGGTAATTGGTCCAGGTATCAATGTATGTGTCACTTTTGATCATTATAACCTTTAGATATATGCATCTTACACCTTTTATTTCTGAAAACTTCTTGGATCTTACATTAACCCACTTGACCATGGTTGGGGGGATTGACAGGGTTTCCTAGCAAGCCTATACCCATAGGTTTTGGTTTTCCACCAGGGGGATTTTTGAAGAGCCATCATCCGCTCCCATCATATCATCACTTTTACATCCTATCTCCCACTCATATGTCCCATTCCCCTAGTATGGGCTTTAGGATGATCTGTTTGTGGGGTTGCACCTTATCTCGTGGGAAGAAGGGGCTAAAGGCCTAGAAGGTAAAAGCAGCTAGTAAAAGATAAAATCCATAAAGATGAAACCTAGAGATGCCTCGCCCAGGGATCCCCGAGAAGACAATAAAAAGCCTCGAAATAATAGGGACCTGAAGAAAAATAACAAAACAAGACCTAGCCAAGAGGATAGGGGGTCTCATCATGAGACGGCCTATTATGTTGATGGGTACCCAACAATATGGCATTCCCATTATCTGGTTACCACGCCAAGGTAGTGACCTTTGGTTGTATGGCCAAGGGAAAGGGGGTCTCATCACGAGCCAGTTGTATCATCTCTGTGAAAGTATTTGTGGGTAACACTGTCATCTCTGGTCACCACGCCAAGGCAGTGTCCTCTAATTATACCTTGAAATAAAATAAATAAGAAAAAGCAATAAACAAAAGAAAGAATAAAGGAAATAAAGGGATTGGAAAGAATTGCATCAATGACAAGTACAGCTTGCCTTCTACAAAGGCACCCACAGATAATATCGTACACCCCTGTCTTTCACTCTAACCGTATGTTTGGACATCCCTTGACCACATCACCTCGTTTTACATGGCTTGGATGATACCCTCTGGAGACTTTCCTTTTCTTATGGGTGCTGGCCCAATAGAGTATTTTGTATTTTTCTTCGGCTTTGTATTGTAGGTCATTGTAATATATTTGAGCTATTGAATGATATATCAGAGGTTTATGCATGTATTTGATCAAATTATTGATGAAATGTGATTGACATTGCTATGATCCCTGTGACTGATGATCCCATGGAGGGCGAAGTTTTTGATGTGCAGGACCATGCTCGAAGGACAGGTACCAGTTGGACTAGTACACATGGGGAGATGATTAGCTCGGACCTCCATGGGGATGAATATCCCATCAGATGGTTGTTGGGACCCCATCAGGGGCAGAGATAGGATAGTGATTGGATGAGTTCTTTCACATGAGAAGAAGAAGGAAGTTCCACCCACGACACTTTGGTTGAGCCCAGCCCAGGGGTGTTGACCCACTTCAGATGGAACATTTTCCTTTTGATGGCCAAGACGTCACTCAGGAGCCCTTGACGTCACCTTGAGAGTGTGGTAGTTTGATAGGACAGTTGGCATGTGTGGCAACTTGGAGGAGCCCAGAAAGGGATAATGTCTGACTTTTGGATGATGGACTAACCCCAAAAGGGCCTAACGTCTCCCTCAAAGGGGCCTAATGTCTCACCTTTTGGTCATTTATGTCTTTTACTTAGTATTTAATGTAGAAATAGTATGATTTTGGTTGTTAGCCTTGTTGACTATTTTTAGTGACCTAATTTTAATTATGGGTCATGATACACTATATATTGAGGATGTTTTTCCCTCATTTGGACATAATAACACAACTCACACTTGTCAGGTCTGATTTTTGCGCCCTACTTGGGTATTTGGTCTTTTAAAGTGAGGCGCACTTGTTGATGGAAGGATTTTCTTGGCATATTTGGCATTTCTCTTGAGGAAGGTTTACAACTAGGGTTTGTACATGCTTTTATTCATGATATGTAAGTGTTTTTTCCAGCAAAACTTCTTGATTGAATGGTTGTAGGTTAGTATTCTTGCATTTACTTATAAATTTGTTGATTTTAAAACCCTAGGTGACAAGCACACAAGTAGGTCCTTGTCTCATGTCCCCTTAGAGAGAAATTTTCAGCCATTGAAGAAGGAAGAAAGAGCCTATCCTTTTCTACACTCTTCTCACTTCTTCCCTTAAGCTAGCTTTGATTTTAAAGGTTAAAAGGMGGTTGACGTCCTAGGCCTAGGTTATCTACACCTAGGGCCATCCATCTTCTAGGGTTTTAGTGATAGAGCCTTGCCATTGCAACACTCTCCCTCACTTGATCCTCTTGTTTTATCTCTTCTCATATGATAGTCGTTTTTCCAAGTTTGACCTAAATAAGGAGGAAAGAGCATGAGGCCTTGCTTAAGCAACACCGGAGTGAGCCTCTTTCCCCTAGGGTTTTGATTCTAGAGCCTTGCTATTGCAACACTCTAGAACCCTTCCCTCTTGTCTTTAGACTATTACTCCTTAAAACTTGCGTCCTCTCCTTGAATGACTCCATATACCCTTAGGCACTAATCTTATACACACAACGTTGAAGTGGTAGTGCTAAAAAAAACTATCAAAACTTTAAATTTTGAAACCCTAACTAACTAGATAACCCTAACTAGGCTGACGTCACAGTTGGTTATTCCATCTTGACACAGAAAATATTGATAATAATAAATTAGATGATGATTGAAAGCATTTATTGAGTAAAATTTTGATTAGATGCATTGTTGATTACATCATCTCGATAGTTATTGATGAAATAATACTTTTCCATTGCTATATTGATAAAACGTTGATCTCATTAATACCTGTTATTTCATTTGCTTATATATTGATGTCAGATAATTACATGAAGTACTAACCCACTGATATATAGCCTGCATACATATTATCTTGTTATTGTCTTGTTCCGGGTAGGTGTTCTCTTTTGGGCATACACTTCTTTATTGGCTGATTAGCC
>ML792621.1:3911-26718 GCA_009831015.1 Picea engelmannii
ATAAGATAAAAAAAATTAAGAACAAGGGCTAAAAGCTACTTTGCTAAAGGAATGGAGCTTAGTGTTTGATTACAAAGAAAAATATTATTTTCATACATAACTAAATTAAAAAAAAATAACTATCATTAAAATGTAAGATGAAAAAAATAATAACAATTACTAAAAGCTACTTTGCTAAAGGAATGGAGCTTAGTCTTTTGATTACAAAGGTAAAATGTTTAAATTTGATCATTTTTATTTGAAAAAGATTTTTAATTGATTAATTCATTGATAAATAATATATTTTAAATGGTTATAATTAAAAAATGTTTTCTAAATTTTCTTAGATTTTTATGTTGTGATATGTTAACCAATTTTTTATGATTTTGTGGATTGTAATAGATTTAGTGGCTCATTTTATTTAGCTAATTGTTTAATCAAATCACTCAATTTTTTGGGATCCACAATAATGTAATCAGTTTTATAAATTGTGAAGAGTTGAGATAAATCCATGTATGTCCATAAAGACAAATAGACTTAAGAGGTTGAGTGAGTGTAAGCCTTGTCTAACTGATGTAATATCTCCCTTGAACGATAAATAAACTGAATATCATTGAACGATAAATAAATTAAATATCATTGTTTCATGGATATTTTCTTATATAGAATTTTACCACATTAAATCGTTGTGTTAAATTTGTGTGATTGTTCTTGTTTATGTGTTGTAATTTGTGCCATTAAAATCTGATTTATTTATGCTTTTGGCGCACAACAAATGATATCAAAACAGTGAACCAAACGAGCCTAGAAAATCTGATTGTGGAAAGTCGTTCCGGAAATCGAGTTCTAATTTAGCAAGGGCATTAGTTTGTAACCTAGACGCTCCGTAAGAAGTGTTGAAGGAGCGTCCCCCACTCCACACTTCAGAAATTGAATTTTTCCGCACCCAGATGCCCTTGTCTTTTGGCTGGAGCAGCGTCCAGAGAGGGACGCACCCTCTTAGAGGAGAGAGAAGCGTCCAAGACGCGTTGTGCATAATGTTTGGGAGGCGTCCTCCTCATACGGCGGGTTATTAAGCACCAAGCACAAGGTATTAAGCACGGAGGTATGAGGTACGGATTTTTTTGTTTTATTATGCACATGAAAAAGATGCCTTGGTAAATTAATGGATGGAGTATGTGTTTTAAAATGTATTTCTTTTTTAAATGTTTACATTTATGGGTGGATCTCACCTAATATTATGTGAGGTGGAATTATATTAAATGAGTGGATGAATATTTATTTAAGAAAGGTGAATGTTTTAAAAATATTAAGGAATATATATATATATATAAGTTTCAATTATGAAATATAAGAATTATTTCATATTAAAAAGAGCTTAGTTTATTATAAGTTGTGGTATTTGGGGTGGTTTGTGTTAAGGACGAAGGTTTAGAGCTTGAATTTCGAAGTGGAAAAGTTCAGTGGAAAAAAAAAAATCAAGTTTTGAAAATTCGAGATGCGGGATTTGCTAGTGCAACAAAGGTTGCAAAAAGTGTTGGTGGGTAGGACAAAGAAACTGCCAAGTATCATGGTGAATGGGGAATCAGAAGAATTGGACGCAAAAGAACTCAATATCATTCGTCTATGTCTGGAAGATGAAGTTCTGTTTAATATCATAGGAGAGGATACAAGTTACGCTTATGGAGAAAGTTGGAAAGTCTATATACGACAAAGTCCTTGACGAGCAGAATTTTCTTGAAGAAGAAATTATACAATTTGTGAATGGAAGAAGGTACGAAAGTTGCTAACCATTTAAATACCTTTAATACCCTTCTAGTTCAATTAACTAGTATGGAAGTTAAATTTGAAGATGCAGATAAGGCTATTACACTATTGTGCTCATTGCCTAAGTCTTGGGGTAATCTAATCACCTCTATTAGCTTTATCTCAACAAATGTTTTAGATTATGATTCTGTTGTGAGAGATTTGTTGGTTGAGGAGATAAGGAGAAAATCTAGTCAAGAAACCTCAACTTCAGAGGCGATGTTGGTCAGAGGTTGTTCCAAAGAAAAAGAGTAGAATTAGAGAAGTTCTTCATGATCTAAGTCAAGGGGTAGAAATGGTAGAGAAAAATGTTGGTACTGTGGCAAAACAGGGCATCTCAAGAAGGACTGTTGGAAAAGAAAAGAATTTGAGGAGAACTCTACAAAGGAAACAAATTTGGATGCAATAAATTCAGGTATGACTGATGAAGTTTTATCGGTTTCTAGTAGTTTACAATATCAGAAAGAATGGTTGTTATATTCGGGTGCCTCCCACCACATGTGCTCACATAGAAATTGGTTCATTTTTTACCAATTTGTTGATGAGGGTGTAGTGTTTATGGAAAATGGTATTCCCTATAAAATTGTTGGGGTTGGAAGTATTAAAATCAGGATGTTTGTGTAAGTTTTAAACCTGCGAAGTAAAGCAATGCATATATATTCTTAAGCAATACATAAATTAATCAATGGCTCATACACAGAATACACAGAGATCTTTACCGGAAACCCTCAACCGGGAAAACCTTTCTTTTTCATTATATCGAATTTCACCATTCTCCATACAATATATACAATGTTTTTAGGTATTCCGTAGATACCAAAACCCTAATCCCTTAATCCGGGATTAATTTACAAATCAGCTAAAAATAGCAAAATCCCTTAATCCGGGATTAGTTTGTACGGATCGTCAGACACAGTTGTCGTATCTGACGCACCCACACACACACATGCAAAGAATATAACACATACCCAACAGTTTGGTGGTATTGTTAGAGAACTAACAAATGTTAGATATGTACCTAAGCTTAAGTTAAATTTGATTTCATTAGGGGTTTTGGATTCTAGTGAATATAAGTATGCAGGTCAAGGTGGAGCACTCAAAGTGTCGAAAGGTAGTTTAGTAGTAATGAAGGAAACAAATGTTGATAACCTTTATAAGCCAGAAGACAATACTGAAGTGGCATCTAAAGTGACAGATGTATATTCGTGTTTATGGCAGTAACGACAAGGTAATATGAGCAAGAAAGAATTGCAGGTACTCGTAAGTTGTAAATCACTTCCAGACATAGAATCTTTGTTTCTAAATTTATGTTTGTTTCATATATCTGCAAGTTATGATGGTGTAAAGGGATGTAATGTGTGGGATCCTACTGCCCACAAGATCGTCATTAACAAAGATATAGTATGTTTGGAATAACCAGAAGGGTTTGTTCAAGATCGCAACGAAAGATTTGTTTGCATGCTAGAGGATTCATTGTATGGCCTAATGGTACCCAGGCAACTGTACAAGAGGTTTGAACCCTTCATGGTGAGCCCAAAATTTCAAGGGGTAAGCATGACTATACTGTTAATAGTCAATTCACTATCCTGATGTTATATGTTGATGATATTCTCGTTGCAAGTTGAAGCATGGTTGAGATAAGTAAGATAAAGGCTCAGTTGGACATGGCATTTCAGATGAAGGATCAAGGAGCAACAAAACACATTTTGAGCATAGAAGTACACAGAGAAGAAATACATGGTAACTTGTAGTTAGCACAACATAAATTGATATTGATGAAGTTCAGTATGAGCATTGTGAAACCTGTTAATATCCCTGTTGCTTTCCATGATAAGTTTTATTCAAGTTTAGGTCATGTTTGTATAGAAGAAAAAGTTATGTATTGCATATAATGTGCCATTACAGTAGGAGGTTTGTTGGATGTGATGAAATGGTTAAGATCAAATATTTCACATTCAGTTGATGTTGTTAGACACATGGAAAATTCAGGTGAAGCAGCGAAATGGTTGATTCAATGTTTTAGAGACACAAGTGTCACCTATAATGCATTCAGTGGTTTAGCCTATGATAATTGTAATTTATATTTTGTAGGTGTTTTGGAATAATAGGAGATCTGCCTTAAGATATGTCCCAAAACATCATTTTGGAAGACATGTTAGAGGTGGAGTGATCCCCCAGTGTTATAGCAATATTTGTCTCACCTTATGCAAATTTGCTCAGAAGACCTTTTTCCATTTCCATATGCAGACTTGAAGTCCCTTTTTGCAAATCCCAAAGCTAAAACCATTATTTTTCCACATATACGTGCCCTACATATTGTGAAACATATGTATACGCAGGTTGCACCATTACAACCCGTGTATATTGGGTTTTTTGCCCAAAATTAAAAAATGGTGTTGGGTTTCCATGTCACATCATGAGATCCATAATCATTGACCTTCCATATACTGGAAACATTCTGACTTGACTTTTCAGTTCCACTTGAAGGCTATAAATCGGCCAAATACGAACTATGAAAAAAATGAGAAGAATTCAACTTTGAGAACAAAGTTACTCTGAAGAAATTATTCACTTCATATTGAGTCTGCATCCCTTTGTCCTTTTAAGTCTGAACACATTGTTCAACCCCCAAGCTCTTCCCTACATGATTGAGCAACTTATTGTCTCTCTTATATGAGCTTGCATTTAGTGGAGGCCAAGTTGGAAGGGACTTAGTTTCTCGGTACTGAGCCGTGCCGACATGAAAGTTTATAATTCATTCACTTATGTTGATTACATTTAATAGAAATATTATTTTCTCGTCCAATTAATATCTTGCAAATATTTGAATTGTTATTCCATGGGAGTTTTTGTTATGAATGTTGATGGATTATGCTATTGAATGTGTTAACTTTATATATTATGACCATATGCTTGTGTTTCTTGGTTGTTGAGGACAAGTTGTAGCTATATTTCTTTGAGTCAAGTGCTCAACGGTGGACTTCATCGAACGTATGGACGAGGTAGGCCTTTTATCTTGTCTTGCTAGCATATTTGTTTATATAGCATATATGAGATTAGAGTTGTTTTCTGTAGTCATTTCCATCTGTTGTGGTTTTCCCCTAGCCATAGAGAGATTTTCCTCGTAACATAATTGGCGAACATATTGAGAATATAATCTTCTTTTCGGGGTTTGGAGTGTTTTTCTCCTTTGATTGCTCTCGTTTATATTGAGTTTCTTGTCGTATAACTTCTTGACAACCTCTGTTAATTCTGAGTCTGAGTTTCTTAACTGTCTCCTTAGCTTGACTGTGTTTTAACACATATACGCGGGTTTTTACCTGACAGTTGTGTATATACATGTGTTGTCCTTATGCAAGAGGCATATATACACGCTTTTCTCCTGAACAGTCACGTACATCACCCTTTGTTGCTTGGCTGTTTGGTTTGATGTTTGTTGGATAAATTTCGATGGTTGTTGAGTCTTCTTGGGTCTCTATTATGATTGTTAAGTGTCCAAGAAATGATAGGAAACCATTCTTTGGTTGAATTTTTGGGCGGTGCCTTTCTCATCATCTTTTTCATTTGATTGTCCTTGCATCTTGGGCTGGGTGTTTGCTTCTTTATATCTTACTTGGTTTGTCTCTATTTACATACAGTAGAATCTTTGTATCAAGTTGCTTTTCAGTCCTTCATTTTCATTCTTTAATATTGAAAATATAAAAATATTAGACATTTTGCATTGATGACATTTGATCTTTTGAGTTCTTATCATTGATCTTAGTACATGTATAGAAAGATTGCATTTTATTTGGAATTGCAGAACTAAATTGAAAATTGCATTTTGAAAAGTATATCATTTATTGAGAAATAAAGTTGGGACTTTGCATTGTATTCATATTCATTTATTTTACTTCTTGAGTAATAACACTATTAGTTTCATGACCACACCTTTTTTGAGTAAGAAAGGTCACTAAAAGTAACGCTATAATTTAAAATTGATTATAAACGGTTTTATTTTCTAGGGTGCACAAACTAGCTTAGGATTTAGAGCCTTGGAACAGGATTTTGTGAGTAAAATTCTCCAAGGATATTAAATCAACATATGTGTCTGACTAAGGGAGTGGATAAATCCATTGTGTAATTGGTGATGTCAGGAGGCTCCGCTTACACCAGAGTTAAGCACGAGGTCGTGTGAGGTTGGTTGAATGGATATCCCCTCAATACCTTCTTAGCGTTAGATATATTTCTGGGGATCGATTCGTATAAATGGATATTGCTAGTACCTTTACCTCTTTGAGAGGTGGTGCTTTTGAGATTTCAGGATTTGTTACCCTACCCATATGGTGGACCTGAATTATGATTGTTCTCTTGTGCATCATTTATATCGTGGTTTCTTAGTTGCTTGACCTAGGTACAACATAGGTCACTTGTAGGAGTTATTCTACAAGTACCCTGGGTTAGATAAGGGTCAGACAACACATAACCTTTATGGAGGATTACCTCTCCAAGGGGATTTGACTGACTGGTTGTTAAGCCCACAAGGGCCCTTATAACTAATTGCGATACCTCTCATCTTTAGCAGGGAGTCTCAGGCCCCTTTTGGGAGAGGCATACCTACTTTAGGGAGGGAGGCCCCTTTCAACCACTTTACCCTGTTTATGTGCATATTGGCCTTTTGTTTATTTTATTTTGGCATGCTATTTGATTACTAGTTGGCCTTAGGATTTGTTTTTTATCTCGAGTCTTGAGTCATCGTGGAGCCATATCAGCTTCCCCGCAGGTCTCGCCTCTTGTTACATTTACCACTGCATTTTGAGTCTTTGCCTTCTAAAAGGCGTAAAGTTATCAAACGTGCTACACACACCTTCACTTACCAAACTTGTGATCATACAGGATGAGTACTGAATCGAGTCAGAAATATATTGGGAGTCCTTCAACTCCCATACCTACTATAGTTAACGATACTCCTTCAACACCTTCAACCACAATGGTTTTAGTGCCAAAAGTTTCTATTGTCACTTCGGTCCGTCCTATAGTGAATACTCAACCTATAGTCACAAACCCTTTTCGGTCCCTTCGCCACTCGTCGGGCTACAATATTCATTCCATCCCTATGGCCTCTAGCCCTTTTTCTTATGGTATGCTAAATTTCACATCGCAATTTTCATCCTCCATCCCAACGTCTAGTACGAGTACTAGCATTGGACTTGGGGGCACGACTCCTCCACATACTTCCTTTTAGTTTGGCGGTACTCATATCCCACAAACGACTCCTACAGTTGGAGGCTTTCCTCCTTTTAACCCCTGGTCTAATCCCGTTCCTAATGCTTCTAGATGGAGTAACCAACCTGGCGGACAAGATAATACTTACGGTCTGTCCTTTACACCTACCCCCTATGTACCGATTCCGAACAACACGTTTCGCATGATGAATCCACCTTTATCCTTCGGATTTACACCCAGAGGAGGTCAGTTTCACTCCTTGGGCAACCCCCAACCTGGAGCTACTCTGGCTGGGGGTAGTTTTTGCAACCCTCATCAGAACATTCCTACTGGAATGGTTCTCAACCAACCCCTCATGAATCAATCCGGAGGAGGGTCTTACAATCCCAGACAAGCCATGGTGCTTACCAGAACCTTGGATGGGCTGTGATTCCCCAACAACAATCTTTCCAGGGAGCTTGGAGCCACATGTCGCAACCCCATCTCCCTTTTCTGGCCACGCTCAATCTTCCAGACTTATCTAAGTTAATGAATGATCCTTTGTGTCATGATCCGACATGGCCCCCCGTCCCCACCAAGCTTCCTTCGGATATTCCAAAATTCAAAGGAAAGAATGGTGAGGATCCTGGTGATCACATTACTAATTTTCACCTTTGGTGCTCTTTGAATTCCCTTAACAAAAATTATATTTGGTTAAGATTGTTTCAACGCACCCTCATGGGGGTCAACGTGAAATGGTACATAGAGCTACCTAGGAAAACATACAAAACCTTTATTCTGATGGTCTTAGTCTTTCTCAACCACTTCCAATTGTCGGTTCATTATGATGTTGGCTTAGAACTTCTGTCAACCTTACGTCACAACAAAGCCACTCATATCTCAGATCACATCCAGGAGTGGCGTAGACGAAAGAGGTTGATCAAGATATGCATACCCCGGGAATTCCTGCTAGAGTGGTTCCTCAAGTCTCTACTAACTTATATTTTGAAGGATGTTTCTACATCCGGGGTTACATATGAGGAAGAAGCGATTTTTAAAGCCTAGCAGTTAGATCTTATATATACCCAGTCTAGGATGTTATACGAGATTCTTCCAGACACATCGAGGTCAAACTATGACCCTAGAAAAAAGCCTGGGTGTCATGCCGATGGCATTGTAGGCTCTCCCAATGTAAAATATGTAGACTCGGTGACAAGCCATTTGAAAGAGTTGTCTCTAAACCAGTCTGTAGGAGGGCCAACTTTGTCTGTATCCTCCAATCCCACTCAGTCGGCGGATGTACATTATTTGCAATCGTCAACCAGCCTGAATGGTAACCAACAACCAGGAGGGAATAAAAAGAAAGGATGTAATAATAAACGTAGGGGTGGGAAGAATAATAATAAACCCATTTCCCAAGGACAATGATAATAATGAGAAGTCGAATAATAATGTTGGTGAGGGAAAGAAATAAAGGTGGAAGGTGAAGTTTCCCTACAAGATCTGTATAGACGATCACGCTACCCATTTATGTCCCAAACTTTCGGAAGATGCGAGGATTTTATCTCTACCGCCCGTCATGCTGGCTAATCCTTTTCCACGTAATCATCACATGGCCTCGATCTCTTCAAATGCCGTAAATGTGGTGAGTGGGAGTCAAAACCCGCCGATGTAAGACGATGACCGTTTATGCATCAATATGGTTAAATATGAGGTTAATGTAGCCACTCAGTCTCATGATTACAATTCTCCACATACTTTACCTGGTCTAGAGTCTCCCCCTCCTCCAGAGATTCCCTTATAGATCAAAAAAATTGAGCCCCCACCTTGTATTCCGAAAGGAGTACTCAAGCGCTCTACCCACAATATTAATGCTAGAGCCACCTATAATTACTCTATTGTTGAAGATCTAGGTCAAACCTCTTGTGTGATGTCAGCTTTGGAGGTACTCCAGACGTGTCCTTCACAAAGGAATGTCTTTCTATCTGCGTTAGGAGCTCTAGATTCTTCTGGCTCGAAAGTTATCATTTTGATGTCACAGATGTGAAGCCTCGCTTGCCTTACCATGTGGCATTCCAAATCCATGTGGGTTAATCAAAGTATACCATCAAGCGTAATATTATTGATGAAGGTGCTGCAACATGTGTGATGTCCCTAGTCTGTTGGAAAGCCCTTTTCTCTCCGACCCTTTCTCAGTCTCCGACCATGTTGACTAATTTTGACGGTCGTTCCTTCCGCCCTCACGGTATTCTTCCTGCCTTTCTGGTCTAGTTAGATGGGAAGATGGTATAGGTGGATGTCGAGGTGGATGATGCTCCCCTCGACTATAACTTGTTACTAGGACGTAATTGAAATTATGCTATGACTACGATCGTATCGTCCATCTTACACACTCTTTGTTTTCCTCACGATGGGAAGATCATGACGATCATCCAGTTATCCTTTGTGTACACTAGCCCCAATGCATATGTTGGACCATCTATCCCTCTGATCAACAATTCTCAGCTGAAAACTAAGAATATCGGTGTCGTAATGTATTCATCCCTTATGGGTACCTTCGATTTCATTGCACCAATTCACCATATATATGCCATGTCGATTAGGCATGTTTTGTCTGAGAGGTTTTTTCCTTTCCGCACTTCTTATTTTAACAATCCTTGGATCCTACCTTCCTCGAATGCATCTTGTGAAAGTCAGTCACATTCTAGAATGGCCATGCCACTATCGGCAACAGATATTATATATCAAGTTGTTCTTGACTCTTCCGTCGATCTAAATCATGTTACCTCGCAGACGGACGAGGAGGATCTTGTTCTAAAGCCCGTGTGGGCCACTTCATCATCTTGTTCACGTGACTTCCTCGATGAGACTTTGCATTCATATGAAGCCATCATAGAGGCCATGAATGGTTCCGACAGGCCTTGGGATGACATGCATTATCAATCTTATTTTCTCCCAGTGATTGCCAAAATCGAACAAGATGATTTTAGATCTACTTTGAGCGAGATATTCGGTCACACCATAGTTCCACTCGATACACATGACATTTATGATGAAGGAAACATGGCGATTTATCTCTCCTACCGCTACGATCGATATATCTCGTACCCTTGACAATATCGAAAATGTTACATCAGTGCAAATTATTCTCGAGAAGAAATTATGATCTACATCGAGCTTTTCAAGGAATTACACAATGTATTTGCTTGGTCATATTAATCAATGCCAGGAATCGACCCTCGAATTGTCGAACATGAGATTAAAACCTACCTGGATGCTAAGCCTTTTCGACAATGACTTAGATTTGTCAATCCTAGGAAGGCCCCTACTATTAAAGCAGAGGTAGAAAAAATTCTTAATGTTGGCTTTATCTACCTAGTTCCCTTGACTGAATGGGTATTCAATCCCGTTTTTTTGAATAAAAATCAAGGAACCATCCACATATGCATGGATTTCCATGACTTGAATAAAGCTTGTCCTAAAGATAACTTCCCGACACCCTTCATCAATCAGATTCTTGACGAATGTATGGGAAGTGAAGTTTTTTATTTTATGGACGGATTTTCAAGGTATAACCAAATTCATATTAAACCCAAGGACCAACATAAGATGAAGTTTATTTTCCCTTGGGGTACTTTCGCATACTAGAAGATGTCTTTCATCCTTAAGAACATCGGAGCAACATTCCAACATGCTATGACCTTCACATTTCATGATCTCAAGCACATAGTCAAAGACTATATCGACGATCTTCCTGCTCACTCCTGTAAGAGAGTGGATCACCCTAAGGACCTTCGGCTAGTCTTTGAAATATGTTTCCATTATCGCATCCGAATGAACCCTCATAAATGCATCTTTTATGTTAGGTCAGGTCGACTTCTAGGATTTTTATTCTCTGAGACTAGGATCATGGTAGATTCGTTAAAGGTTGATAAAATACTTCGATTTCCTCCCCCACGCACTATTCATCAACTTGAAAGTTTAGATGGGAAAACTAAATTTTTATGATGGTTTATAGTGAACTATGCCAATATTACTAAGGGTTTCATTCATCTCTTGAAGAAGGAAACTCCTTTTATCTGGGATGAGCGAGCCCAAGAATCCTTCGATGCTTTGAAGAAAGCCTTGGTATCGACGCCTCTATTGAAGCCTCTAGACTATGATAGATATTACTTGCTTTATGTCTCCACGTCCGAAGAGACGATTGGTATGGTCTTGGTTTAGGAGGATGACGAGCTCCATGAGCATGTCATTTACTATCTTAGTCGAAACTTAGTTGGCCCTGAACTCAAATATTCTCATGTTAAAAAGATAGTTTTGGCTATCATTCACGCAGTCCAACGATTACAACACTATATATTTCTTTGCAAAACTATTGTGATTGTATATGTCAATCCATTTGAATACATTCTTACTAGGCATATCATAGGGGGAAAGTACACTAAATGGATTGTCATTCTACAAGAATTCGATCTCGATTTTGCTTCTGTGAAGTCCAAGAAATCTCTAGTGTTTGTAGAGTTAATATTCGACTTCCCTCGATTAGATGAGGATGTCATTCATGTTGATTCATTTGTGAATGAACACATTTTCCTTGTCTCGTCGTCAGACCCTTGGTATGGAGATATTGTTGTCTATATTCAAACTTTGAAGTTCCCTTAACATCTCTCACGAGATGAACGACGATGTATACGATACCAAGCTAAGAATTACCTTATCATCAGTGACACTTTGTATCGTTGAGGATTAGAAAATATCTTGCATTGTTGTTTAACTCATGAAGAAGCTGAGTCTATTCTAAACGACTTCCATAGTGGGGCTTGTGGTGGTCATATATCTGGGCTTGCGACAACCCAAAAAAAATTGCGAGGTGGTTATTTTTGGGCATTTATCTTTAAAGATTATGTCGAAGTGGTTAAGAAGTGTCACCCCTACCAGGTGTTCACTCGGAAAATGCGCTCACATACAACCCCTCTCCATGCAGTCATCACCGTTGGTCCCTTCACCAAGTGGGGGGTGGATTTTGTGGATTGCAACCCAACTTCAGCTAGGGGGCGTCAACACATTATCGTGGTCATAGACTACTTTAATAAGTCGGTCGAGGCCATGCCTACAGTTAAATCCGATGGTAAGACTGTTTCCTTTTTTGTATTCAATCAAATTATAGCCAGGTTTGGAATCTTGAGTGAGATTGTCACTAATCATGGAAGTCACTTTTAGAATGAAATGATGAAATAAATAACATCTAAACTGGGGTTTAAGCATGTTCATTCTTCCCCTTACTACCCCCAAACAAATGGACAAGTAGAGGTCGTAAACAAGTCTCTCAAGACCATTTTGCAGATAATTATCATATCATGCTTTATCCAACACTCTGGGCATACTGAACCTCGGTCAAGACTTCCACCATTTTTTTTCCTTTCTAATTAGTGCACTGTGTGGAGTCGATATTACCTATTGAATTTGAAATCCCTTCACCTATATTGGCAGGTGCGCTCCTACCTGACACTTTTGATATCGAACAATGCCTCGTACACCTAGAGAGTCTAGATGATCAACATAGAGACACCCTTACTACTATCGAAGCGAATAAAAGACGTGTCAAGGTCCAATATGATAAGTTTGTCTGTCCTCGATAGTATGCTAAAGGTGACTTGGTCCTTCTATATGATCAAGCCAAAGAATCGCTGGGGGAAGGCAAGTTCAAACCCATGTGGCACGGTCCCTATATAGTGCGACGTGTCCTAGAAAAAGGAGCCTATGAATTAGAAGATTATGAAGGGAACATGTTGGCTGAGCCCAGGAATGGGCTCTATCTGAAAAGATATTATGCTTGAGCTCCAAGCTTGGGTGTAACTCTTTGTATACTAATGTATTTTAGTGTAGATATCTTTTCCCTTTAATTTATCTTCATCTTTCTTATCAAGTTTTCCCTTGGTTGGCAGATGTCAACAGAGTCTTCGGTCTACATAGGATTCGCATATGGGGCCAATCGTCATACATGAAACTTGTCTTCCACCGCTTGGGTTGTTTACTCACCCGAGGGTCTACTGGTGTCGTCAGGTGGCATTTGTCTAGGGCCATCCACGAATAATGTGGCCAAATATAGCGTCATTATAGAAATTTTATGTGATGCGAGCTCACATGGTATTCGCTCGTTATAAGTTCACCTAGACTCCCAGTTAGTAGTATGTCAGTTACCGTGTGCGAGGCCCTACTCTACTTCGATGATTCTTACAGGTACGACTTTTAGAACAACATTTTGATTTGATTGCTTATCATCACATACCTAGGAGTTCTAATTATGTATCCAATGCATATGATAATTTTGTTTTAGATTGGAATTTGTCACATAACTAAAGAAAAGTAAACATTTCCATCAATTTACATATTGTAACATAAGTAAAGCTGAAGATCCATGTTTTTATATATATTTCAAAAAATATGATGTTATAGTACAAAATTGGGGTTGACACCCTCAATATACATATACAACCGATCATACAAGAGTCACAACATCTACACTTGTGGTGTCGAATGGGTGTTATGATAGCATACTGCAATGTTTGTGAGACGTTGAAAGAATTGTACCCAAGCATGGGGCACTCCTACCACCTGTCGTTGCATAGCCTTCGACAGATCCTCCACCTGAACTATGAGAATCCTCTACGTCAAACGAGACAGGTTTCCCTGCACGTTTTGAAGCACTCTCTCTGCGTCCCCTCCCACTACCTCATCTCCCTGGTGCCTCCGACAATGTCATGGAAGTCTGTCTAATCATCGTGGACCTACATCTGCATCACATACATGTTTAGTTAGTACTTGACATCATCCAAAAATATTTTTTTTTTCTTATACAAAAATACAAACAAAATGAAATATTCAAAAAACTTTGACATACCTATGTCTTTGTAGGTGGAACCTGGTGGTAATGACATGTATGGATCTCCTCTGAAGTCAATCCCTACATAAGGGTAGTCATCCAGAGTTATCACCTGTCGACTCCACTAGAAGAAGAATTCATCATTGTAGGGTATTGGCACCCTGCCACCCTCCTGCCACCTCATCACCTCAGTCCATCGTGCCATGGCTAGATTGAGAGGTCCATGCAAAATAATATCAACTCTAGGGCCCAATCCTGGAACCTGCTCTAATAAAAAACTACAAAGGATAGAAGCGAACCCAAAGTTCCTCTTTCTACCCAGTTTGCAGTCTTTCAGGTGGCTCTTCATATTAGCCAACAATGATGTGCAACAATCATAAACCATGGGTCATAATAACTCCACTGAATAGAACATAATTGGCCTCTATGCCTGGTGCAAAGAGGTCCCTGTGATCCATGTCAAAACCATGACAACAATATTGAGGCTCAGATTGTTGATCGCTCTGATTGGGAGTTGGCTCCCTACCTTCTCTGTCCCTGCAATGTAATGAGTGGCTATGTAATCATCCATATTCGTGCTAATCCCAACTCCCTGGGATTTGAGGTTGACTAACTCACTCCTGCACGACAATCCTGTCAAGAAGTAGATGTCCTCAACTTCAATCCTTAATGGTTGTCCATCAAGGCTGAAGCTCTCACTATCTGGATCCCAATAGTTCACTAGCAGCTAAAGAAATCTCACTTGAGCGCTCATACCTTTGAGAGCCCAAAACTTGTATAGACCACATCTTTTTAAGGCCATTTGGGCCCATGGATCGCTATCCATTGCAATATCCGCCTCTTCATGCTCTCTTTCACTCCACTTTAGCACCATCTTGCAAGATTCAAATCATTTTTTGAGTTAGCAACACTTAAAAAACCTTATCCATAGACATGTACGCGAGTTGTAGTGTTGATAGTCACGTATAGGGCTGCTTATATGCTGGTTGTTTTAAAAACAATGGCGTATAAGCATGTGTATATGCGACTCGATGAACTGTAGCCCACGTACACCTCAGTTTTGAAGTTGTGTCCTAAATAAATTTAAAAATGAAGCCTAATCACAAATTTTAATCCACTGAAAAGGAAGAGGAGAGAAAGATGAATTACCCGGTCCTGACGGTTGTCGATTCCGTCGCCCGTAGCTCCTATAATCAACAGATGAAATTCGGAGGTAATTTGGTCCAAAATGCACTATTTGGGTAAAAAATACAAACGATATAGTAAAATTGTTTTTTTTTACTATTTATAGAAAAAGTTTACCCACTTTACATAGTTTTGCACAATATTTTGGCCTAATGGACTAATACGACAGTGGATGGAGTTGGTTTTGGTGGTTTTCTCTAGGTATTCTTGCGTTTTTTCAACATCTTGTCACCCGTTCGTAACTTTGGACATGTATTTTCATTACCCAACATATAGGACAAGTACCCAATCCATCATGAATACTTGCATCATCCTATAGGCTATGATTGTTGCTCATATGCCTTAGGTACGAACCCATTCCATAGCGACACATAACCTTCTATCTGCAACTAGAAGTGTTGTTATCGAATGGTAGAGACTTATCAAACATGGATACCCTAGTTAGATCCCCTGATTCATTCAGTTCCCATGAAGAGATTTTTTTCTGTAGGATCGAGAGTCCCTTATAGTTAATACATGACTTTATGTTTGAACCTCTTTTCATACTCATAAACATGCTGACCTATACCTAGAGGACTCCCTACGAGTCTGATTTAAGCTCTTTTTCGACTCTCTCAAAAAGAGAAAAGATTTCTAAGTGAACTTGTCTCTTTCACACTCATAAATTGGATTTCAAAGGACGTCTATTTGGCGCAAGTTTACACCTTTTTCAAACCAAGTATACTAAGATTACGAAAAAAATAAAATTTGGGCGTTAAGTTGTAATTTCTTCTCATTCTCTCACTTGCAGTATTAAGCCTATTTTCGGTTCTCGCTTTTTCATTATAAGCCTATCACCTCATCTATTTTCATCACCAACCAAGTAGAGCCATGTTTATATCCTTTGCAGCTTGACACCCTATAACCAAGAGGAAACATTCCCCCGAGTGTCAATATCTCGCATGCAACCCCTTGCATTGAGCATAGGTATGTTCCATTGCTGAAACTAGATTGCTTACTTGCGACACTCATTTCCTCCTCTGTATCATAACATTCATTTGACTATATAAAAACAAAAAAATACTGGAGGGAAAATAATATTATCTTATATTGGCAGTAGTCGTGTCGCCTTTGAACAGAGCACACAATTTTTGAGTCCACTTGTCATCAAAATTTTGGGTTTAGCATGACCTTAGGAAGTTGAGCTTGTTACAGAGAGTTTACTCCCCTGGCTAGTTACTCTCTGAGTCCCTATGGAGAGTTTGATTGATGCCTCCTACATATCAAAGTTTCATCATTGAGTCTATGATGCCAGAGTCTTCCATATGTCTCATGCTCTTGTTAAAAGGTTGTCTATCAACCTGTGTCGGCCATTCCTCAGAACTATTGAATTTTCATGTCGGCCATATCCTCAGTGTGTCTTAGAATTACATGAAGTTGTAGTGCTATCGTGCACCCTGGTCCTACTTTCATCATTGGTAAGTAACCTTGAACCCAACAATTGACATTTCATCAGTGGTCGTTGACTGGGTGGTTTCCCTTGTGTTCGACGAAAATAAATCTATTCACACATTGGGATTCATGCACTGTATTGGATTCCATTATCCTTATGGTGGTTTCCCCGCCTTTGTCAACAATTTTCCTTATTGGCTGCTATTCAGAGGGTCTTTTTCGTGTACCACTTGCATCTGGTACATGTGAAAGACACACAGGGTCATTGGTTCGTGAACTTGTTCTTCGTCCGATTTCCTCCAAATCATGAAGCTCCTTCTTTGTACCTCATGCTGAGTGATGAGAGATTCCTTAATTCTCTCCTTTCAGTGGGTCTCCTTCCATCGACTTCAGCCCATCTATTCTCGATCCAAGACCTAGAGTCATATGAGTACCTAGAGGCTTGCAGTCATTAGTGGCAGGTTCTCTCACCATCGACAGTTGGGAATACATCAATGTCTCTTGATCGATGGATTCTTCAAGTGTTTGACCCCGACACCTCTATTCACACTTGAAAGAATGTACTCAGTGCCTTGATACCTACTTTCATTATTGGTATGTTGTCTCACGTTTATTAACAATATACCTTAATGATCAGTAATCAAACGAAGTCTCATTGTGTTCAACCTCAACTCCTTTATTCACACGATGTAAACTTGCACCTTTGGAGGATTGTGTAGAAGACTTGAAGACATCAATTCATAGTTGCATCTTTCTTGAGCTGTTGCTATCTTTCATTGGACCAATACTTATGTGACTTTAGTGATCATGGGAGATTAGATTGTACTCCATTGTATACAGATATCTTGAGATTGATTTTGAGGTTGGTTTTACTGGGCCTTGTTCGTGACTATGACATCCTTTGGCATGTAGCGACCTTTGTATTGCCTATTCATGTCCATGAACAATTGTTTGGTATATTTTCACATGGATCTGTAGTGTAATTCAAATTGGCATCTGTTGTTCCTGAGTTTATACTTTAAGTCTCTAAAGTATACCGTCAAGGCATCCGTAAAAATAAGGTAATCAAGGGTAAAAATCAAAAGGAAGGATAAATTAGAGTTGGTTTCCCAACTGCCTCAGTCTAGCTTCCCTTTGTTCTTGTATGCTAATATCTCTCTCAATAGCTACCCATGAACGTTCTAATTCGACCTGGTTAGTCATTGTTTGTAGAATAGTATTAAAAAGGTTTAGAGAAATGCTCGTTTGATCTTGGAGACCAGGTTCTATGTTGGGCTGTCTGTTATTTGGGACAGTCATGGAGAGTAGAATTTTATTTATTTTTTTAAAGAATTTGATAAATTGTTGCTTCAGTTTTTGAGGGATGAAAATAGGAAAAATAGTTTTAAAATTCAAAATAATAACATAATAACATAATAACAGTTGAGGTTGTTTCCTGGACTTGAAACAATTTTGAGAAAAGTAAAATAACAAAGAAATACTGCTGAAAAAATATGAGGCTTTAATCACAAAAGAATCTCATATTGTAACAGGAAGTAAAGAGAAAAACGAGATTTCTAATGAAGTGTTAAATATTATCGTTCAAATGATCTGCAGGTCTTAAAATTACTGATAGCAATTTCATAGGAAAACCTGTAAATAATTTGATAACCAAATCAATTCAAACTACAAAAGATGTATGAAATAAACTTATAGTTGATAATTCAATAGAAAGACATTGAAAGAGAAACATAGAAATATATTGTAAACAGGGTTAAAGAACACATAACTTCAAGTTGACAGGATTCAAAATCTCGTCTGCATTATTTATATCAAAATGGATTGAAAACTTTTTATACAATCGACTCTCCTCAAAACCAAAAAATCCCTTTCTCAGTCTTGTGAAAATATATTTATACATCATCACCCAACATTTTTCCCGTTGGTGATTAATTAACTTCCTAAGACTAACGGTTACATGAATGTGCAATGTTGAACCGTTTACATTTCTATTTTAACTACTTTGTTATTTCAATAATGAAAATATACAAAAAAATATTTCATGTCTGCATTGACGAACTTCCTTCTTCTGTCTTAAGACAGTGAATGCATTTTCCCAAAAACTTCACCAAAACTCTGGGAGCTTCTGGTATATCTTTTGCCTCAAATATGAAGAACTTTTTCTATAGTTCGAGAAGACGATCTTCAATTATCTTCCTTGTGAACTTAATAGTTTTCAACTTTAAGTTCGGCACCACTATCCATTTGTCGATTTCGGTGACATTAATTACCTTTATTTTTGAGATCTCCACCTATATTTCCTCTAGATCTTCCTTGAATCTTAGCAAGTGCTTGACAATGTTAATTTCTCCTAATAACCCCGAACAATTGTTTTTTCCAATGTTCAAAGAAGCTTTTTCTAAAAGATAAAAAATTCCTTGACAATCATCATTGATCTCTCTGGTTATTCTTTTGTTTTCTGCAAGGTCTGCCTCCCACACCTTGAGTATTACATCTCCTTTAACCTGCTCTGAAACAAATAGTTTTTGAATCTTTTCGACCTCCTCCTTTGTTGAAAGGGCCACTTCTTTTTGGAAAGTCATTCTGGTCGCTTTTACTTCTCTTTCTTTCTGGAGAATATCTTCCAAGGATTTATTAGTTTCCTGAAAATAATTTTGGACAAATTCCAAATTAGAAAACACTCCCTATTGTTCTTTTTCTATCTTCATATGTATTTACGATACCCGGGCCTGAAAGATTTCAAGCTCGACCACTTGATTTGAAATGGAATTAATCTTACCTTGTAATTGTTTATTTATTTCCTCTTTCTTTATGACCTATGCTTGAGTGACCTGTATTTTCTGATTTGCTTCCTCTAAGCTTGCTTTCATTTTCTGAATTTCTTGAATATCATTTAATCTAGCTTGTTCTAGACCCTTTTTTATTCCCCAACTGATATTTCTTCCAGTCTCTTTCAATTGACCCTGTAGCTGAGCTATCATTTGGTCCTTTTGTTCCAACATAGTTGTCAAACTACCCACAGAGTATAAATTCGCCAATGCTAAGGCTCCCATTGTGCCTGCTATCTCTGTAGCGAATTCTCCTTCTTTAATTTTTTGTCCATCTATAATGATTTTGTGCTTTTTAATCATCATATCTCCTCTAGGATGCATTTCCTGTTTTAGGATAGCCTTTCTCTTCTTACTGAAAAAATAATTGGAAGGAGGAATTTCATCTCTAGAAATAGACTCAAGATCACTTACGTATAGAGCTCCCTTGTGGGGGTTTCCATAAGTAGACTGCAATGGAGTCAAGGAAGTAATGGGACTTCCAAGTTCTGTCGATGTTGTTCCTCCTACCTTTTTTGGAAAACTCTCAGGGATTTCTAAAGGTGTTTCCAACTCCTTTCCTTTCCCTGCCTCTGTTTTTTTTTTCTGGGGGACTTCTGTTTCTTGTGAAGGCGTTCCACCCTCCTTCATTTTTCCTTTTGTATTTGATTTATCCTGTACATTTGTTTCAAAGCCTGGGGGAGGCCCTTCCTGCTCTGGAGGTGGGTGTTAATATTATGGTAGCTGCGGGAGGTATTTACCCCCACGTGTGAACCTAACGAGAATAGAAGACTCCGGGAAGCAAGAGAAACCCTAATGAATTGGCTAATAACCCTAGAAGCCTTGTCGACTCAGGAAGATAATTTATATTAGGCTATTATCCTCTAAGAGAAGAAGTCGGCCAGAATTAATAATAAAATACTGAACAGACACATACCCAGAAGGAGAAGTCGGCCCCAACAAACTGGCAGGATTACTATAAATACAGGGCACCAGTTCTCATTTGTCACATCTCAGGACTGCAGTTTTCCCAGTTGGTGCGCACTGCAGTTGCAGTTGGTGTGCAGGTTTGGAGGAGGTTTGCAGGTGCAGCTGCAACAACATCTAGTTCTCAGTTTTGGCTTGGATATCTCTTGGCTAGGGTTTGGGACTATCTGATCAGCTTTTGTTTTGCGCTATCCTTGGGGATTGATGCACTTCTCTTTGTTTGGCTATCTAGCCTAGGGTTTGCTTCTGGATGAATTCTCATTCAAGGTTAAGGTGCTCGGAGGGAGGCTTCGGCTTGTGGTTGGGTGACGAGGGTATCGTCAATGGTAAAATGAACACACCATCTTCTATATTCTAACAGGTTATGGGCCCACACCCCTTCAGTCAGCCTAAAACGCTGGAAGGAAACATAACTGCTAGATATTGAGCTCGTTGAGATACTGTCGCTAGGGTTACTAGCAAGAGCAGTTTCCAAAAGCACTGCAACTAGGGTTACCAGCAAAAGCAGTTGAAGAAACTCTAAACCTCTTGTTGAGGCACCTTAAAGTGACGTGATTGACCTAATCTCTGGATAGATCAGTGCGCCCTAGCCTAGTGCATCTCCTGGTACACTCAGAAGGCCAAGACGTGAAGTTTGGATTTTTGGTCAAATCTAGGGTTTGACCAAGTCAAGCAAGCCATGATTAACTCTATGAAGTCTGAGAACAAGCTAGATGGAGACTCTAACTTCAGAGCATGGAAGACAAGGATTGACCTCATCCTTGCTAAGAATAAAGTGCTGGATATTGTGAAAGGAAAGATCGTGAAGCCAGAGTTTAAAGAAGGAGAAAAGAAGGAACCACAGAACGTTGCAGCTATGGAGAAGTTCAAAGACGTTGACATCAATTCCATGAGTATCATAGTGGATTCCATAAAATACCACTTGATACCCTACATCTCCCATCTTGACTCATCGAAGAAGATGTATGATGCCCTAACTAATCTGTTCTCAGTTAGAAACATTGGACAAGTTATGAGTCTGAAGAATGAGCTCCGTAAAATGAAGATGAATGAAGACGACAACATAACATCATACTTTGTAAGGATCTCCTAGTTAAGAGATCAACTACAAGCTATTGAAGAGATCACTTCAGAAAAGGAATTGGTGAACATAATACTCAATGGTCTTCCCAAGACATGGGATGCATTTTCCACAAGCATGAACACAATGAAGGAGTACCCGACATTTGAAGAACTTTGGACTTGCCGTGATCAAGAAGAATCAAGGATCAATGCAAAAGAGAAACCTCAAAAGAAGTACGATGATCAAGCCTTCATAGCAAGATTCAAGAACTTCAGAAACAAAAACAAGTTCGGTTCAAGGAGGAAGCCAAATCAAGAGAAAGACATCTCAGAAATACAATTCTTCAACTGTCAGAAGTACGGTCACTACAGAAATCAGTGTCCCGAGCTAAAGAAAATAAAGAAGAAACATGAAGCATCGATTGCCAAAGAAAAGGAACCGACAAAGAAGACTAAGCAGGACGGAAGAGATTTCTTCTACTAAAAGGTAACAACACTCTTCTTATTTTCTTGTACATATCTTGCTTGCATTGTCTCTATACATATCTTGTATATCTATCTCTTGGAAGATAATGTGTTACAAGAAGAACTATACCTATGGAAGAAAAACAAGATAAGAATGAAT
This sequence comes from Picea engelmannii, assembly GCA_009831015.1. Taxonomy (NCBI): domain Eukaryota; kingdom Viridiplantae; phylum Streptophyta; class Pinopsida; order Pinales; family Pinaceae; genus Picea; species Picea engelmannii. The sequence continues at coordinate 25,861 of ML792621.1, forward strand.
ATCATTAGAAGGAAATATATCATGTGAAAGCTACTACAATATAAGACCAAAATCAGAAGAGACTTGGAAAAAGCAAAGACATAAAGAAGTCAACAATCGAGAGGAAGCCAGAAAAAGAATTATGACATTCTATGAAGACAACAAGACGGAAGCGTGGAATCTATCATATATTGCATAAGACAATAAGGTTGTAGATGGAAGCGTGGACTCTATTATCTATTGTAGAAGACAACAAGGACGGAGACAGAAACATGGACTCAGTCAGACGAAGGGAGCAGATTATATACACTCTTACATGAAGCAAGGATTAGGAGGGAGCTAATCCTGTGATCGATTGAAGATGATGAAAAATATATATATCCATGGTAGCATCCATGAAAATACAATACGTGTTCAGCTCAACCGCAGAAGAAGACCTTTTCGAAGAGAAGCCTTAAAGCATTCTTGGTTGTCCATCCAGATCCGTGAATCGATGATGAAGGTAAGAAGAGGAATATCTAAGGCATGGTATGTATAAGAAACTCCATGGACCCAAAAGTAAAATAAAAACATGAAGAGGAGCATAAGGATTCAAAGAAAGAAAGAAGAACCAGAACAACTAGTCATTCTATCAAGAATCACAAGATTAACAGCTTGATATGAAATCACTAAAAGAAATCAAGCAGAAGAACTGAAAGTCATGATGAAGAACAGTGTACGAAAGACTTATGAATGAAAGCATTGAGAGATCTAGAGCCAGAGGTTCTCTCAGATGGAGGGAGGAGACTATGATGATTGATTGTTCCGGTACACCAGACTTATCTCTATATAAGTCATTATATTATCTGCAACATCCATGAGTCAGAATTCTACATCAGA
>ML792621.1:27635-73652 GCA_009831015.1 Picea engelmannii
ACTGCTCGCAACTATACGTTGCTGATCAAGTACTTGTGTGTTACTTGATGTGGTAGTTAACCATTGGATTGTAGTTGTGTACTACTATGAATAGACACAGGTGTGTTCTATCCTTGTTCTAATTGCCTTGAAGACTATCAACAAATTATTGGAGATGATCATTCAGATGAATGATGAACAAAGATTTTCCAGATTGAAAACAGTTCAGAGCTTTTACTCCTCTTTTATCACTCTATGGTCAGAGTGACTTATCCATCATCATATCTAACTACTCAGATGAAGTATGGTTTCGAGAGATGATTCAGTTGATGGTTATGGTGATGCTCATGATGTAGTCATGAAATAATCTAGATGACTATATTGATGCTACCGGGTAAATGGTATGTTTTGTGCTCAAGTCCATTACCTGTAAATACCTCTCTAGCTAGGAGGGAGTGTTAATATTATGGTAGCTGCGGGAGGTATTTACCCCCACGTGTGAACCTAACGAGAATAGAAGACTCCGGGAAGCAAGAGAAACCCTAATGAATTGGCTAATAACCCTAGAAGCCTTATCGGCTCAAGAAGATAATTTATATTAGGCTATTAGCCTCCAAGAGAAGAAGTCGACCAGAATTAATAATAAAATACTGAACAGACACATACCCAGAAGGAGAAGTCGGCCCCAACAAACTGTAGGATTACTATAAATACAGGGCGCCAGTTCTCATTTGTCACATCTCAGGACTGTAGTTTTCCCAGTTGGTGCGCACTGCAGTTGCAGTTCGTGCCCAGGTTTGGAGGAGGTTTGCAGGTGCAGCTGCAGCAACAACTAGTTCTCAGTATTGGCTTGGATATCTCTTGGCTAGGGTTTGGGACTATCTGATAAGATTTTGTGTTGCGCTATCCTTGGGGATTGATGCACTGCTCTTTGTTTAGCTATCTAGCCTAGGGTTTGATTCTGGAGGAATTCTCATTCAAGGTTAAGGTGCTCGGAGGGAGGCTTCGGCCTGTGGTTGGGTGACGACGGTATCGTCAATGGTAAAACGAGCACACCATCTTCTATATTCTAACAGTGGGGTCATGGGTTCACCCTACAAAATCTTTGGTAAACCACTTCGCCTATGACTTTGGAATGACATGAAACCAACCTGTGAGTCAGGTGACATGGCTCGTACCCTATTTAATACTTCTTCATAGGTTTTAACCTCCTTGAATATATCATCATAAACAGATGTTTCGTGCTCATAAGCTTTCAAATTATAGTGCATCAAATGTCTGCTTACTAATTGATAAGGGTCATGCTTTCTGTGCTCAATCTCTACCAGTTTTATTTATTCTAATGCTCCAGGTTCTACTTTAGAATGGCCGAGGTTTAGTAATGAAAATTTCCTGACATACACAGGGAAGATTGGCCAGGATTTATTTTGAGCTGCTTTCAGCTCTATTCCAATATCACTGTTCACTATTTGATGTGCTACCTCCCTTAATACCAGTCTGTCCAGGAGGAATTTCAGAAGTGCGTGAGGGGGGATTGAGCATCCATAAACCCTAACATAAGATAAGTTTTCATTAACAAACCAGTCGGCTATCGCTTTGAGATTTCCTGAGACTGACTCAGAAATGTGAGGGGGTTCATAGCCATAAAACATTTTATGCATTAGAATTATTACGAAATGACAAATTTCATAAAATGCATCCTTATCATTTTCTTCCTAAAGTGCAGAATGATATTCATGAATGGGCTCAGGGAAAGTTATGTTCCAAATCCAATTCATCAGGGGAAATGGAGTCACAAAGCAAATTGCATCCATAATGTATGCTGACATATAAAAGGCCATTGGTTGACCTTTAGATTTTTCCACTCTGTAATTTGAAACTTCTTGTGCTAAGTTATCAGACAAAATCTTATCCCAGTTGAAAGCGTATCCTTCTGAAGCTTCTTCTAAAAAGGGTACCCATTCTGCAGGAAAATGGCAGGGATCCTTTTTCTCGAAAAGTCTACACAACATAATGGCTACATAGACCATGTATTCGTTCAAAGATGCCCTGGCATAAAACCCATGGGTATCGGCCCTAAACTTTGATGAACATCTCCACCATTCTCTAATTAAATCAGGGTAAGTTCGGTATTCCTCAGTACACTCTTTCCTTTGAAATTCAGCTAAAAACTCAGCATTAAAAGTGTATTTAGGATTTAGTGAGAGCTTATACATTACTTGTATATGTTCTGGCCCGAATGAGCCGACAATGACCCCTTGATCATTTAAGATGCTCCTCATCAGAATATCAACCTTTTCTAGGGCCTAATTGATCATGTTGTTGTACGCCATAAGCCGAGGGCGCGTTGCGATCTTATGAAGCTCTGATTCTTCTATGTCTCAAAAGTGATTCTCGGAATCAGTATGAGAATTCTTGAATTCGTATTCTAGGAATTCAGAGATTTGTGCCCAAGATTTAATTGAGTCGATAGCGTGTGGCGTAGTGTCGGATATGATATCTCCTTCCTGTGTATCTTCACTCTTCTTCAATGCTTTTTTCGGTGCCATGATTTTAAGTTAGATGGAAAACCTGTCACAGAAAAGGAGTGTATGAGCTCGGTTGAATGCGTATTGTGCTTGATAGTATGAAACAAAAAATGTTGCGAAGCACATACCTTCAAACTCTCTTTTAATTCATTTAATGATGAAGGGACTGACGCAGCTGACAAGAATTCAAGACATTTAATGCAGTAGATATTTACTAAGATACGCATTGGTGTCACATATCACCAATTATTTTTTATTTAAGTGGCCACATTTTGGCGCTTTTGAATTCAAAAATCGAAACATTTCATTCAATCGAAAACCGAAACGTGAACAAAACCTAAAAAGATTGATTGTCATTAATCATTCTTTCAAAACAGAGTCAATTTACACTAATCACAGATTAAGAGTCAAGATTTCGCGTTTCGGGATTTCGGGGATCGTGTTGATGAGAGGTATGTTATTACTGAATCCCGATTTCCGAAATTGTGAAATCGCGACATGTTTAAATTAGGACTTAATTCCATTTTAGTTAACTAATTAATCGGTATTAAGTGTTTCGGGATTTCGGGGATCATGTTGACATGAAGTATGTCATCGATGTATCCCGATTTTTGAAATTGCGAAATGATTAACTTAAGCCTTAAATTTCGATATTAGGGAATTAATTAATCAGGATTAAGGACTAATCTCCAAACATAATTAATTTAGATTAACATAGATTTTGAGTCAGAATTTCGCATTTCGAGATTTCAGGGATCGAGTTGACAAGAGGTATGTTATTACTGAATCTCGATTTCCGAAATTGCTAAATGACTAATTTACTTTTAATAATGATTTACTTCAACTTTTTGGGAAATCGGGGATAGGGATTTTGCGATTCGATATCTTAATAAACCCTGAGTCCCGAAAACCCCTTTTTTATTAGTCTGAATTTTTAGCTTTTTATTATTATTAGAATTTAAATCTGTCGAGGTTTCGGTACCGATCCTTTGGAAATGAAAGTTTGAGGGTTATGCTTCTTGAAAAGCCGAAACCGAAAAAGGAAGGTTTTAGTCTTCAGATTAAAAAAATTAAAATATGTTTCAACAACATCCATGTGCACAAAGCCAGTGAAGATTGTGATATTCTCAAGAGCAACTAGTTCATCCAGTTGGGTCTCCATTACTCCACTTATGGGTATTATATTATATTTCGGACATCAAAGATACTCCTCTGACCTCACACATTAGGGGGCATATGTTATAGAAATATTTTCCTCACCTTATGCAAATTTGCTCAGAAGGCCTTTTTCCATTTCCGTATGCAGACTTGAAGTCCCTTTTTGCAAATACCAGAGATAAAAACATTATTTTTCCACATATAAACGCCCTACCTATTGTACAACATGCATATATGTAGGTTGCACCACTACAACCCACATACATTGGGGTTTGTGCCCAAAATTAAAAAATGGTGTCGGGTTTCCATGTCATGTCACGAGATCCATGATCCTTCACCTTCCATATACTGGAAATGTTCCGGCTCGACCCTTCAGTTACACTTGAAGGATATAAATGGGCCAAATATGAGCTATGGAAAAAAGGAGAAGAATTCAACTTTGAGAGAAAATTTACTCTGGAGAAATTATTCACTTCATATTGAGTCTCTATCCCTTTGTCCTTGTAATTATGAACATGTTGTTCAGCCCCCAAGCTATTCTCTACATGATTGAGAACCTCATTGTCTCTCTTATATGAGCTTTCCTTTGGTGGAGGATTGAAGTGGTGGAGGCCCAGTTGGAAGGGACTTAGTTTCTCGGTTTCAAACTGTGCCAACATGGAAGTTTGTAATGCATTCACTTCTGTTGATTACATTTAATAGAAATAATCTTTTCTCGTCCAATTAATATCTTGCAAATATTTGAATTGTTATTCCATGGGCATATTTGTTATGAATGTTGATGGATTATGTTATTGAATGTGATAACTTTATTTATTATCACCATATTCTTGCATTTCTTGGTTGTCAAGGACAAGTTGTAGGTGTATTTCTTTGAGTCAAGTGCTCAACGGTGGACTTCATCGAATGTCTGGACTAGGTAGGACTTTAATCTTGTCTTGCTAGCATATTTGTTTATATAGCATATATGATATTAGATTTTATTTCTGAAGTCATTTCCGTCTGTTGTGGTTTGCCCCTATTCATAGAGAGATTTTCCTCGTAACACTGAGAAAAAACAAACTCGAGTAAATCATACAAATGTGTTCATGAAACTAGTGTTATTAGAGAAGTTGTAGTGGTGCTTTCCTTCTCTTGGCTTGCAACATAGGTGATGTATAAACTCGACATGATATTCAGGTAAATTGTTGTCAAGGTGGAGATGTTGATATATGCCAACCAATTTCCCATGATTTTTTGGATTGTAGCAGATTCAGTGGCTCCTTTTACTTACTTAGTTTTTGAATCAAATCACCCAATTTTTTGGGATCCACATTAATGTAATCAGTTTTATAAACTGTGAAGAGCTGCTATAAATCCATGTACGTCCATAGAGGAAAATACACTTGAGAGGTTGAGTGTGTGTAAACCTAGTCTACTTGATGTAATATCTCTCTTGAATGATAAATAAATTGAATATCATTGTCCCGTGGATGTTTCCCTATATAAATTTTACCACGTAAAATCATTGTGTTAAATTTGTGTGATTGTTGTTGTCTATGTGATGTAATTTGTGTCGTTAAAATATGGTTTATTCATTCTTCCACTATACAACACCCTACACTTACCACCCTTATATGGTAATCTTAATACAATGTAGATTCATATTTTTTTTCTTGAATTAATATTAACAATATCCTTATCTTATATACATACTCTAAAATGAAGAATAAAAAATATATTAATAGAAACACATATTTTTCTAATAAAAGTAAAATAGCCATATTATATATTGTTATTGTTTAATAAAAGTAAATCAACCACATTTTTAACAAGGGTTGCATGGCAGCTCCCAAGTAAATTTGGAAATGGAGATGATAGTTAACACCCTATAATTATTGATGATGAAGATGATGATTACCTTGAAACATGAACAATATGCTAACAAATGGGCTAGTTTCATAATCTTAAAAGAAATCAACTTCTTTTAGGGGTTTTGTTATTTTAAACTAGAAAAATTAACACAAATAACTACACTGTCATAAAAATTTGAATTCAAAGAATTCATCATAGACTCACAAGGGATGGAGAAATCCTTATTGCTCCATGATGACACATAGTTTATAGATTTGTCATACCCGATATTGGACAAAATCTCTTCCCATGATTTTACTTTAATGTAGTTGCCATATAGTTTTGAGATTAACCTGAATTTCCTTCTAATTAAGCTAAAAAAACCAAATGCAAATCCCATTTACAAAAATAAAAATAAAAATAAACATTTCACTTTTTATAATATATATTTTAACATATATAATATTTTACAATATATATTTTAATATATATAATATTTTACTATGTTAAAATATATATTATAAAATTCAATGGTTTAGGCTGTCCAAGTCTTGAAACAAACTTCATATACCATTTTAGTGTGTGTTCCCTCAAGGTATTACTAAACTGAGTTCTCTTAACATCTTCGTCGGTGACTTGCTTAATGCTCCATACAGCTTCGCATAAGAACCAATGTTGGTCAGGATCTTCAAATCCATCTCCTCTAAAAATAGGCAACCTCATTTCATCTGCCATGGAATTTCCTTGGTTTCTTGACTGAGTATGTACTAAACTTCTTATAACAGTCCTCTGAGCGCTCTGATTACTCTGGTTACTCTGGCTACTTAATGCTTCTAAAAAAACAGGAGGAGTAATAATACTTACTTTGACAGTAGGCATAGTACCTGCAGTTTTTGGTTCTCCTCGACGAAGTTATTTAGTCTATACTTCTTCTACTCTTGCGGAATCTGAATACTCTTTTTCTGTTAGGTCTGCTTCTTCTCCGTTGTATAATTCCTTGTCTCCATAATTTGTCTTAAACAAGTTCGCAAGAGGAACCTCCTTGAATGATATCCCACTACGCGTGTGTCCAACCTTTGTGTCACTTTCGCTATCTGAATTCTTGAACATTATCTTTACTGTATCTTCAGGATATTCTTCTCATGCAATAGCATCTTAATCTTTAATTTCAATAAGTGTAGAAACTTTCCTCTAGGTCCCTTAAAGAAATACCTCTCTGCTTGACTATATGATTCCACTCTGTCAATAGAAAACTCAGTAATGTACCCTCCAATAGTGCTATCAAACAAACTATCTACTACTCTAGACACAACATTATCAACTCTCTTGACCTTCTTGATCAACGTTGTTGTCCAAACCACAGGTGGTCTAGATCTGATTTCAAACTGCGTGTCTTCTATTCAGGCTAACCACTCGTATAGATCCTTATGAACTCTTGTAAAGAAAATTTTGTGCACGTCCTTAAATATGTACCTCCCCAACCAGTCTTCTGTGCTAATTCTAGGGTTCTTGTTCCAAGCTACGATGAAGTCCCTTTCTTGTTCTTCTATCTAGTTCTAAATTTCTGTCTTCGATGGAAACAACCTTGACATTCCCTAAAAAATATCCCGATCTTGGAAATGAAACCATTTGTTGGCACAGGGGCAGACCCAGGGTTCAACTCTAACAGTGCACCAACAAGCCCTAACTATTGGCCCTTTCAGAAACACCTGCGAAGAAGATGAAGTCTCACCCGAAGTAGCAATAGGGGAGTTGCAAGACACATGTATCTACAACCAAAGGAAATTCAAGGTGAATCCAGAACAATAACGTGATATAACCTAGAGATCCCTTAAAATTATTATACTTAGCTCGTGAAGCTAGCTTATACCTTATGTATTTAATAAATGAAAAAATGATGCAATACCAATATAACAGATAGAAAATAAAACAACATCAACCACAAAGAACAACAATATTTACATGGTTCACTCTCTCCCTAGGGCTACATCCAAGGAACTGTGTTTCTTGATATATTAGATGAAAACATACAGTTCTATCAGTTCACTTAGCTTCATATCTCTCTCTCTTCCCTCCCTACACACCCAACTGCAGGGTTGATCTTTGCACCCAACTGAAGATCCAGAATACAGACTCAATGTTGCTCTCACCAACAATGACAACAATAATCAACAATAATCATAAACCAACAATGAACAACAACGAACCGACCCTCTCGACCCTTCTAGAACTTTATTTATACATTACCTGACTCTTGAACAACCTTACACCAAATTCTAGGTGTCAAAACCCTAGATCCAAAACCTTAGGTCCACATGACCCGCATTTTCATGGATTTGTCGGCCTATCCTTCCCTCTCTTCCGCGAGGTGCTCCAAAGCATCCATTGGTGTCTTCTTCCACATGCTCAGTTGTTCATGATCCACATTCTTTGATGCTTTATTCTTCCTTAATCTTCTCTTTCTTCCTTAATACATAACCAAGGGAGAACAATGGTTGAAACATTTCTTCCTTAAAATCCTTTAGAGATATTTCCTCCCTAAAATCCTTAAGAGATATGTTCTCCCTAAATATCTTTTAGATCCCTTTTTAGTGGATTTGATGAGTGATCATGTCCATGGTGTTTAAGCCTCCAAATCCTATATAATGAGGGATTTTCATGGAGAAGGATGGTGGAGATTTGAGGTATCAAACCTATGGTCTTGGGAGAAATCTTTAGGATATCGAACCTATGATTTTGGGAGCATCGTGCAAGGGTTGGACGAGGAGAACCTTGAGAGGTTGTTGCAACTTCATCTATAGTTTGTAAGTATCTCTTTAAAGTTCTCATTAATATTACTTGGCATATTCCCTTCAAGATTGTATATTGTTGCATATGATTGTCAATCTTGATAAATGAATTTGATTAGTCTAATCTTGTTGAGTAGAGTAGAGGTTCTTTGTCTTTTCTTGTCCATTGTATTGTAGGTATCAAGTGGTGTTGAAGAGTTTGGAGATCAATGATCCGGATTTTATGAGGAGAAAAAAATGTCCACAGATTATTAACAGATGCTTAACACATAATAACACAGATACAATAAAACTGGTTTTCTATTCAATAAGGAAATAAGTTGAAACTGTAAAATGCAATGGAAAACAAACTTGCTAGAATGGTGGCGGATTATCTCTGAGAAGAGATGTGACAGATGTGCTCATTCTCAAGAAGCTGGTTACAATGAGGCTTTGAAGGCATTTTTACAATAAACAGGAATTTCAAAAACCATGGACATACAAAAACCTAACCCTAGGAGATTAAGTGCCAAAATTCATGTGGGCCCCGTTTGGCTAAGTCAGTACATCAACTTCCCGGGGTCGTAACTTTTGCATACGATCTTCGTTTGATGCGCTCAATACCTCGTTAGAAATATCTATCCGAGGAATACAACTTTGGTGTGAGCAACAATGAAAGTAGTTAGATTTTGCTCCCCGTTTTCCCAAAAAACGTCGTTTAGGGCCTCAAAATGACTCCGGAAGTTCAGGACCCAAAAAACTGCTAAAAATAGTAAATTACCAAAATTCCTAGAAAATCATTGTGAGCCAGTTGGAAGAGGTGGGTGGCCTCCTATATTCACCTGGATCAATCCTCCCTCCATAGGAAGCAATGGTCTCCATTGTGTTGATTTCCCCCATCAAATGAGGAAATTTCTGCTGAATTTGGCCACGGGTGAGCCACTTGCCTTGTTGCACGAGTTTCCCTGCTTTGACGACTCAATAAAGATGGATCCTTTGATATCAAGTGCCCTTGATCTGTGTGTCCAAAATCTGATCACTGGATGCCTATTGTATGCACTTGAGGTTTAACTTTGTTGGTGTTAGCTGTTCTTCTACTTCTGAGGTGTCCAATAACGGTGGGAAATAAGGCCAAAGGAGATCTACATTGAACATTGGGTGGAGGCCAAGGAAAGGAGGAATGTTGAGCTCAAAAGAATTATCCCCTATAGCCTTGGTAATGTTGTACGACCCATAACAGAGTGGGTGAAGCTTCTGATGGGGTCCTATAAAGCATTCTTTCTGCAAGTGCAACCAAAATTTTTCACCTACCTGACACTTATGTGGCACCCGATGTTGATCATGGCGCTGCTTGTACATGTCATTGGATTTTTGTAGGATATCTTGAACCTGTTGGAGGATGTGTTGGATCCGCTCAATGAACCGGGTGGATTTGTTAGCTTCAGTTGGAGCAGGAGATGAGTCCGTCGAGGTGACCGCAATGGGAAGTGAAACATCTATGGGACCCAATGGTTGGAATCCAAACCCCACATGAAAGGGGTTATGGTTGGTTGAGCTATACAGGGCTCGGTTGTACCTATGTTGGACATAGGGAAGGATCTCATCCCATGTGTGAGAGTGCTTGGAATTATACATGCACAGGATATGCACAATCATTCAATTTACGACCTCGGTTTGGCCATCTTTCTAGGGATGGAAGGCCATGGATTTGGTGAGATTGGTGTCCAGTAGTGACCAAAGGCTCTACCAGAATGTGCTAAGAAATCGACTGTCCTGATCTGAGACATTGGTTTGTGGGATTCAAAAATGTACCCAGACTCGTTCAAAGAAGAGCTTGGCAGTGGCCTCTACTGTGATGCTCTTATTACAGGCAACCAGAATCACCATCTTAGAAAAGAGATCAACAATCACAAAAACACAGTCATTTCCCTGCTTGGTGGACAGGAGGCCCAACATGTAGTCCATTGAGATGGATTCCCATGACCTGTCAGGAGTAGGACAAGGGGTGTACAGGCCCTGTTTCTTAGTGGTCGGTTTGGAAATAGCACAGGCAGTGCAGGACCTGATATACTTGTTGACCTCCTGTCAAAGTTTCATCCAGTAGAAATGTTTCTGTAACATCACCACACTCTTTTCAACAAAGAAGTGTCCTGCCATCTGAGTGTAGTGGGCTTCCCAGATCAACTTCGCTCGCTCTCTTGATGGAATGTGTTATCACTCTGTAAATCTGTTCGACTGATAAACAGACAAAGAAGGTAACTTTTTCAACCGACTTTGAGACCCGAAACTAGTCTTTCGGATCTGAAGAGGGCTCTCTTGGGAGATGCGGTCTCTGCGTGGGATATGGATTTGAAAGAAGTGGCTATATTTGACACTTTTGATATAACGGGTTCTGGTTATATTGGCACAAGAAAGTAAGACTTGGGCTATGGAGTCGATTTGAGGAAATGACAGAGACAAATGACTCAGTGGCTAAATTTGAGAGGATAAGGCTAGGCGAGCAATAGTCTTCAGTGTAAAACCGTAATGTGTGGCGGGATAAAACACAGGAAGTAACTCGGAGTGCCACTGTGGGCGAATTTAGAGTTAGCTTTAGAATAAAACATTTTTTCTAAGTGGCATGAACAAGGGGCGCTCCGCCTCGAATCCACAGGTTCGAAAATTCGTTCCAAAATAGACAGAAAAATATATGAATAAAGATGACAGGAATCACATACGCAAAGAAGAGGCATGATACATCCAACTACTACAAATAGAATCTTTTCATCAAGTTACAGGACCTTTGCATTAAATTCGGTCAAAACTCAAATTACATACAATAGATGTCGTTTACCAAATTTGTCAACCAACCATGTTTACATGAAAATGATCCCCATATATAGAAAACTAATGTCACCCTTGGCTGCTATGGTCGAACTACTTCCTCCTAGAATCATGGATCCATTTTCTTTGAAAGAGAACAATAACTTCAATGGATTCACTAAAAATAGAAAACTTGACTTTTCCAAATCATAATTGTAACCACGATATTCTTTACAATCATTGATCATGATCAACATTAGACCCTACAGTTGTGATAAGTCATCATTTTCACTGCTGGACAATCTGTCACCCCTGCACAACAAGTCTGCTACGCAACAGTAACCTACAACAAAAAACGCAGCGGATTGCACAACAAACTGGGAAAATAGGCATTAAATATGACATCATATCTCACTAATACAAATGTATTTTCCGCAACTAAGAGAGTTTTTTTTAGTTAAGCTCATTATAAAGAAAAACATCTCTCGATTTCTTGACATTCATCTCCATCTTGTCGGAATACGTGTCTCAAAAACATGTCTCAGATAGGAAATCATGAAAACTGAAAAATAGGGCTCAAATATTCCTTCCAATATCCCAATCCATGACACCTATTGCAAATATGAGAGTCGTTTTTATTATTTGGTTTGTCCTCAACAAAAACCTCTCATAGATTTTCAAAATTCCTCTTCAATTGGTCAGAAAGTGATCTTGAAGTTGACCACTAAACCAAACATTTGTGTAGCATGACTTGTAACCTGTGCGCAGGAAAATCCTCTCTGCAAAAGAACCCTATGTGCGATAGCATCCCACTGCATGACAGAATCCACTACGCAAAAGAATCCTATGCGCAACAACATCCCACTACGCGATGAAATCCACTGCATGATAACATCCTATGCGCGACAACATCCATTGCGCGACGAAATCCACTTCATGACGAAATCTACTGTGCAATGACATCCTATGCGTGACAACATCCCATTGCGCGAAAAAAATTCACTGCGCAATGAAATCCACTACATGAAGGAAAACCACTGCACAACGGAAATCCACTGCGCAACAGAATCTTTTGTGCAGGGAAGTACTCTGCGCAACATGTAGGAAATTTTGCAGCGCATAGTTGCAAATGGAAATGGAACAAATAAATGATAATCTTCCTTTTGAAACTGGCCCTTGGGGCTGTTAGATGTTTCCAGACATAAAAACAATATGGGTGCTAACATGCATGACTTTGCAAAATTGTTGACAAATCTCTAACCTTAGCCATGAAAATCATGGTGCTAACAACTAGCTCCAACGGGGATGCTATCCTCCCTGTGAGGTAGAAAAGAACAGTAGACTAGGTGCCAATCCATTGGGCTTCTCCCAAACTCAACTTTACAACTGTAAGTTGTAGCCTCCATCTGCTGAAAACCCAAAACTGTATATGCTCCAAACTGAAATCTAAAACTAACCTGAAAATGAAAACTGCAGATTACTAAAAGAAATACTCGTAGTATCGAGCTTATTCACACTCCTACCTACCCTAACTGTTGAAAAGGATGTCAATCAAGTGAAATAAAAATGCCAATGCAACCATGCAAGCACTTTATTTAGTTTTTGGTTTCTTTGCACATGCTTTCTCCAAATCTTGTTTACTGATAAGTCATTCAAAAATTTATCTATAAATTCAAATCTTAAAAAGTTAAAAACACTGGGATTGTTTGTCGCCTCCACCAAAACTGCAAATGGATCCTCTAAAACATGCACAAAACAACAACCATGTTTCACCCCTTCCACTACATTCTTGTTTTTATGTGATTTAACCTGTTGATTGACACCAAGAGGCTGAAAAATATGTTGAGACTGCTGGAAATAACAATCTTCTGAATTAGAAGACAGAGCTGGCTGAAATGAAACCCTTGGTGCAAAGAAATCCATATCTAACATCGATGTTGATTGACAATCATCTTTATTTCCAAGCTGGTAGTTGAGCACATGCTGCAAATATGAACTGAAATAACCTTCCATGTAATCAACAACATGGTCATTAAATGCATGAGAAGGTTGTTGGTCTTCCTCACTGATAACAATTTGCTCATGTAAAACAGTGTCACTGTAAATGCAGTCAAACTTCTCTGCTTCCTCTATTATCTCATGATTTACTTTCAACAATTCAAAGGAAGAAGAACATAATGGAAGATAGTTTTCATTTGCAAGTCCACTGCTTTCTTCATATTCAACATCATGCCTGGAGAATTTCTGATTTGAAACATTATAAACATATTTCTTTAGCAATTTGAAAGAAGCAAAACACAATGGCAAGGTTCTTTCACCTGATTCAAAACCTTCTTCATTTTCTTCATTGTTGTCATATGCACATTTTTCAATTTCTTTGGATTTCCGAACACACTCATTTTCATATTCATCTTTGACCAATGGATGTAATTTTGAACTGATAAAACCTTCCATATAACAAGCATCATGGTCATTAAACACGTGAGAAGATTATTGCAATTTCTTGTCAATTGTTTCCCATGAATCAATGTGATTTTGCATCAGCACACATTCCTCTTCCTTAGTGATGATCTTTGAATTTTATTTAAATAATTTAAATGAAGCAAACCATAAAGGTAAAGAATTTCCTTCAGCCGATTCGGTACTTTCCTCATATTCTTCTTTGTAACTGTGATATGTAGGTTGATTTCTCTCATTACACTGCTCAAAATGAACATTTTTTGATAGAAAACATGCAGCTAGTTGTTCTAGGATGTCAACATCATAATCATCATCATATTCATCATATAAATACAAATCAACAACATCTGCAATGTCATCTAACAAGAAAAATCTTGGGACATCAACCTGCTCTTCTACAAGCTGATTTGCAAATTCATGTTCTTGATTGTCTACAAATGAATACATAAAACAATCGGCTCTGTTCTTATCATGGGATGGATCAGAAGCTAAATTAGCACCTTCTTTTTCAATAAGTGGAATATAATCCTTTGAAAAATCATCAACATTTAAAGCTTCAAGAGGACATATGAAATTATTAACTCTCTTCTCAAGATTCAAATCAATTTTTATTTGTTCATATTCATTGTCATGTTCTTTAGCATCCAACTCCTTATTTCGAATTTGTTTACATGCTTGAATATTTTCTTCAACTTCCTAAGCATTGTTGAACATATGATGCAAAGACATACTTCCTCTCCATCAAAAGAAAATATAAGTTTGATTGAAAGGTTGTTACATAATGGAGCATGGAATTAACTTCAAGAGGTTGGACTTCTTTAAGCAGTTTATAATAAAGACTAGCAAACCTCCTGCTGAAATTTGAGATGGTTTCATTTTTCATTCTTCTCATGGAATAAAACTATGAAAGAAGTAGATCCCATGACTTTTTCTCACCCCAAAACCTACGGAAATCTTCCTTCAGTTCATCCCACAAGCTAATCGACTGAGGCTGCAAATGTCTAAACCATGCTTTGGCATCTCCTTGTAAGGACTGAGAAAAGGCCCTCATAGACACATCATCATGTTCGATCTTAAAAATGTCTATGAAATGCTCAAATACCTGAATATGTTTTTTAGTTGATTGTCCATCAAGCTCTCCATCGAACCTAGGAAGATACTTATAATGTTTCAAAGGAAATTCATGAAGGATGGAAGGAAATCTAAGAGGATTGTATCTTTCTTGAATCTTGGAGGGTGTAAGATTAAGAATAGAAGGTACAATCTCATCTTTGGTTTCATTAAGATCACAAGAATGATCATGAACATCATATGGCTCAGAGGAAGGAGCTTGGTGAATATCGGTTATACAAGAAGAAGGAGGTATACCTACAGTTTGCAAAGAAGGATATACAAGGGTAGATCTTTGGGATTCATTTAAGTGCAGAAATATTCTTTTGAAAAACTCAGGAAAGGACAAGAAGATATTGATCAAACAGAAAAGTACTTCTTGAACTAAACTTAAACTTGAGTACCTTATTTTTCCATACTTCTCTTCCATATCTCTGTCAACAGGTCTCATTCTCTAGTGGAGTCTTTGAATTTCATTTGAAGCTTGATTGGAGTTGCCATGAAAACTTAAGCTCTGGATTCTTTTGCCAGTGGAATCAGCTTCAACTGATTTTCTGATGTGTGGAGTCGCCAGAGAAGAAATATAGCCAATATGTGCCTAAGTGTCTACTGCTCTCATACCTTAGAACTAAAACAATGTCATTCTTCCCGGGGTAAGTTTCATTCAATTTCGTCCCCGATAGCAGCACCAGAATGTTAGCACTCGGTAAATTTGTCCGGTTGATAAACAGATGATGAAGGTAACTCTTTCAACCGAATTTGAGACCCGAAACTAGCCTTACGGATCTGGAGAGGGCTCTTGAGAGAGACATAGTATCCATGCGGGATATGGCTTTGAAAGCAGTGGCTAGATTTAACACTTTTGATATAACGGGTTCTGGTTATATTGGCACAAGAATGTAAGACCTGGGCTATGGAGTCGATTTGATGAAATGATAGAGACAAATGACTCAGTGACTGAACTTGAGAGGATAAGGCTAGGCGAGAAACAGTCTTCAGTGTAAAATCATAATGCGTGGAATTAGAAAACAAAGGAAGTAACTCGAAGCACCACTGTGGGCGAATTCAGAGTTAGCTTTAGAAGAAAATGTTTTTTCTAAGTGGCGCGAACAAGGGGCATTGCGCAGCGAATCCAAAGGTTCAAAAATTCATTCTGAAATAGATAGAAAAAGATATGAATAAATATGATAGGAATCACATACGCAAAGAAGATGCACGATACATCCAATTGCTACAACTAGAATCTTTTCATCAAGTTACAAGACCTTTGCATTAAATTTCGGTCAAAACTCAAATTACATACAATAGTTGTCATCTACCAAATTTGTCAACCAACCCTGTTTACATGAAAATGATCCCCATATATAGAAAACTAATGTCACCCTGGGCTTCTCTGGTCAAACTACTTCCTCCTAGAATCATGGATCTATTTTATTTGAAAGAGAACAATAACTTCAACGGATTCACTAAAAATAAAAAACCTAACTTTTTCAAATCATAATCATAACCACGATATTCTTTACAATCATTTATCATGATCAAAATTCGATCCTATGGTTTTGATAAGTCATCAGTTGCACTTTTGTACACTCTGTCACCCCTGCACAACAAGTCTGCTATGCAACAGTAACCTACAACAAAAAATGCAGCGGATTGCGTAGTAAAATCGAAAAATAGGCGTTAAATATGACATCATATCTCACTAATAAAAATGTATTTTCCTAAACTGAGATAGGTTTTTGTATTTAATATATTTATAAATAAAATCCTCTCTCGGTTTCTTGAAATTCATCTCCACCTGGTTAGAATACGTGTCTCAAAAACATGTCTCAGATAGGATCATGAAAATTGAAAAATAGGGCTCAAAGATTCCTTCAAATCCCCCAATCCATGACACCTGTTGCAAATATGAGAGAGATTTTTATTATTTGGTTTGTCCTCAACAAAAAAATCTTGGGGATTTTCAAAATTCCTCTCCAATTGGTCAGAAAGTGATCTTGAAGTTGACCACTAAACAAGTCATTTGCGTAGCGTGACTTGTAGCCTGTGCATAGGAAAATCCTCTACGCGAAAGCATCCTATGTGCGACAACATCCCACTGCACGAAGAAATCCACTGCGTGAAAGAATATTATGCGCGACAACATCCCACTGCGCGAGGAAATCCATTGTGCGACAACATCCACTGTGCGACGAAATCCACTACGCGACGAAATCTACTGCGTGATGACATCTTATGCACGACAACATCCCACTGCGTGACAAAATTCACTGCGTGATGAAATCCACTGCTCGAAGGAAAACCACTATGCGAAAAAAAATCATTCTGCGATGAAATCCATTGCGCGACAAAATCCTTTGCATGGTGAAGTGCTCTACACAACGCGTAGCAAATTTTGCAGCGCGCAGTTGCAAATGGAAATGGAACAAATAAATGATAAGATTCCTTTTGAAACTAACCCTTGGGGATGTTATATGTTGTCCTGTCATAAAAATAATATGGGTTCTAACATGCATGACTTTGAAAAATTGTTGATAAATATCTAACCTTAGCCATGAAAATCATCTTGCTAACAAAATGCAGATATGGCCCAGATGACACAACAACCCATCCCGAAGATGGAAATTATCGACAACTTCATTTGCACCCAACATTTGGTAGGTGGTGGAGAATTCAGGGTCTATCTCATAGATTTGGGGCCATCCAGAGGTCTCATGGCCGTAAGAGTCTAACACCATGGTGAGTGTCGCGACTGGTGGTCTGCTGAGGCAATCAACGACACGGTTGGTGATTCTTGTTTTATACTTGACATTGACGTGGAATTGCTGCAAGTATGTGGACCACTTTTGATGGCATCCATTCTGCAATTTGCCTTATGTCTGCATGAACTGCAGTGTATTATGATAAGTGTGGATGACTGTCTCCTTCCCAAGAATGTAATGTCTCCATTGGCGGCAGGCTTGCACAATGGAGTACATTTATTTGTTGTAATTAGGGTACTTACAAAAAAAATATGATAGTGTCTCACTATGATAGGCCACAAGGTGGTCATGCTAAGTGAGAATGACACCCACAACATAGTTTAAATCATCTATCTCTATCTAAAATGGTTGTTGCAGGTCTGGTAGTGAAAGTACTGGGGTTGAGCACAAGCGTTATTTCAAATCATCGAATTCTTATTGTTGGGACTGGCCTCACGCAAATTTTTCCTTAACACCACCCCTGGTTATTTGGCTGAGGGCCCATGCAATATGGGAGAATCCCAACATGAACCTGCGGTATAAATTATCAAGGACCAAGAAGCTTTGAATCTTCGTGAGTGTGGTTGGGGTTGGCCAGTCATGGATGACTTGGATCCACATGTACACCATGTTGATCAATGATGTAGCCCAAGTAATAGACCATGTCCATGCCGAATGAGCATTTTTCCAAGTTGGCGTATAGCTTGTGTTGTCGTAGGGTGTGCAGAACCTATTGAATATGCTGCAAGTGTTCTTCCCAAGTCTTGCTATAAATGAGAATGTCATTGAGATACACCACTACAAAATTACTGGTGAATGGTCGCAGGATATCGTACATCATCCTCATGAAAGTGGCTGGAGCATTTGTCAAACCAAAGGGCATGAACAACCATTCAAAAAGGCCTTCCTTTGACTTGAAGGCCTTCTATCGGGACCTGGTGGTAGCCAGAATTTAGATCAATCTTACTGAAGTATTTGGACCCCGAGAGTTGATCAAGGAGTTCGTCGATTCGGGGAATTGGGTACCGGTTTCTGACTGTGATTTTATTCAAATCCCGATAATCAATGAAGATTCGCCAGGTTCCATATTTCTTTTGTACTAGCATGATTGGGCTCTCGCAAGGTGATGAGGTGGGGAGGATGTGCCCCTTGTGGATCAATTCTTGGATATGTCGCTTGATCTCCTCATTCTCTAACAGAGAGAAGCGATAGACTGTCCCATTGGGCAATGATGCATCGGGGGTCAGATCGATGGGATGCTTGACATGACAGTGCAGAGGTACCTCGGTAGGTGAGGAGAATATATCTAAGTATTCTTCCATGACCTTATCTACTCTCTTCTGTTGTGTGGAGAGGTTGGTCACAGAGACCCTGGATGTGGTTGTGATATTTCACTCATTCTGAGAGTGAATCACGAAGAAGACAAACTTCCCCGTATGAGAGATGACCTTCATGCATTTCTTAGCAGAGATCAAGGAAATATCACTAGGTGGGACTGCCTTGGGTATCCTATACAATTTCTTTTTCAAAGTAATAATAACACTACGAGGCCTAGACTCATGTATAGCATGACATTTCCATAAATAAGGTTGGCCCAAAATAACATCACAAACTTCAAGAGGAGAAAAATCACACATTACCTCATCTTTGAAGGGCTTGATGTCGTACAACAGTCGACACTATTAGCTGACGCGAAGATCACTTCCTTGGCAGAGCCATCCAATGGTGTAGGGTTGTGGGTGCGGTGTTGTCGACAGGGCCAACCACTTGATGACCTATGCTAAGATGAGGTTATTCTGGCTAATGCTATCAACGATGAAGTGTAGCGGGGTGCATTTTACCCACATATATGAATGGAAGAGGCAGTCTCCCTCTTCTTGCTCGTTTGTTTCACCAGGCTAGATCTTGGTGGTAGAAACGGTGGAACTGGGTTCCGCATCAATGATCCTTCTTCCCCTTTCTGGTTCTGACTCAAAGTCAAAACCTTCATCTGATTCAGAGGCTTTCACTTCAACCACCAGTGACTGCTTTGAGTGGCAGTCAATAGTGTTATGCCAAGGGCTCCTATGGAAGTCACACCACTTCCTGATATCTTTCTTTGTCTTTCCAATGTCCTTCTTTGCTTGCAGCTTGGACTGGTTGTCTTGATACTGTCCATCTTTTCTCTGTTCTTTGTTCTGTGGGTTGGGGCTGCCCTTTCCTGGTTTTCGCTGTGCGGGGTTCCCAGGACCAAATTGTCGCGTCTTTTGTTTGATATTTTGCTCGATTTTGACGACATATCAGTAGGCCACGTCCAAGGATGAGATGTCTAGAAATTCCATTTCGGTCTGCATGTATCTATGCAGAGCACCATGATACTTGAGCACCAAATGTTTCTTTGAATCTTTGATACCCAACTTGGTGCGTAAGGTATGGAAGATATTTGTGAACTTTGGCACTGCTTGGTCTCTTTCTTGCCACAATGTGGTCCATTTAGTATACAAGTCATCATAACTTCCAATAGGGTAGTATTGTTCCTTAATAGCATCCTTGAAGGATTCCCAGGTGGTCGTGACTGTAAATAATGAGGGTTCCTCTGTTTTCTTTTTCTCACATAAAGTTTCCCACCAATCTTTGACATGGGGAATGACTTTGAGGAGCGCAAAAATAATATTTTCTAGATTTAATATAAATGATTTTTTTCTTCCATAAATTATAAAATGAGAGAAGTAAAACAACATAGATACTAATGAATTCCACAAATAATTTTTGATGTGCCAACATATACTCACAATCCATACTTAACCCAATGTCAATCAATTTTTTTTATGGTTCTTCTTTGTATGTTATCACTTGTTTGAAGACAATTAAAGATGGTTGCTATAAAACAACTTAAAATATACAAAAATGAAATATTAAGTTGTTATAAGGAAATAATAATGACATACAAACTTTTCTATCAACCCCTTTTTTCCTTGTCGTCTTATTTTATGTGTTGAATGGGTTCCGTTTTGTTTTATATTCTACAAGAAAATACTTGAAAATTAATATTTAATGCTAAATTATTTATTTATATATACCTAATAGAAAAATTCAATGATTTCATACATTTGAAGCATGTTGTTGTTGAGAGGGATCTTTCTGCGATGCAATGATGTCCATTTCTTTGACCATCTCCTTGTACACTTTTTTGGACATTCCTACTGGCATATTTTGGATATCATCTCGTTGATCCTTTAGGATTTCCATAATCTTATTGAAAAAAGTAACAAGACACTAAACTGTTTTTATTATTGATATATGAAAACTAAATATAACAAAATTGATATTAATACAGGAAAACTTTGTACTAATATGTACATATTCTAGAAAAGCATTTTGAGGAATATTAATTTTTGAATGCTTCTTTTTTGTTGTTGTATGTTTTTGTTATTGCAAGTTTGATAGGTCGCATTGACCATTTCTCTAGAAACGCTTCCTGTAGTTTAGAAATAACATGGTTCTTGGAATCATTGGATTGATTTCTGTATTATAAGAGGAACGTATGTATATATGTTTGTTCCACTATATCCCTCATAGTTTTGTAAAATCCCCCCCCCGCACCCTTTCATTAACCTCCAACACCACTCTAGATGAGCTAAGGACCAATTCATCATCATTTGCATCTTCTATAATTTTTATTTTCTTAGGATGACATTTTGTTCCTTCATTGTTGCTCCATGTAGAATATTAAACATATGTGAATTAATAAATTTCTTGAAACATGTTATCTAATATTATTAAGTATATTATTAATGAAAATTCAAAAAAGAACTCACATTTAATAATATTTTTTCATTCATCTAATTCATTCTTTTGCAATTTTTCCATCAAGCTTTTATGTTCTTCTCCACTTAGATCACAAGGAACCTTATCAAGCTTCCTCATTTTGTGGCTCTGCATGACACACACTAGCCAATACATATTAGTTAAACTTCCATATAGTTCAAACATATTAATTTTGTATAGAATTTACAAAGAACTTGCCTTTTTTGTTTTTTTGGATGTGTTATCATTGTGTTGATCATAATTTTTGTTACTTGAACTATTATCACACATTTTTTTATGAATAGAAAACCCGCATCATTCAATATAGAAGACATTAAATATATTTTATAAATAAATCACATAATTTTTAGCTAAAAAAAAACTTGTTTCGGGTGTGCTTTAATAATATGAACGAGCTGGTGCGTTCGATACATGAAACACACCGACATGAAAAAAAAATTAAAAAAAATACTTTAAATTACAATGGTGCGATGTGTATCGATAACGACACTGCAACTAGGGTAAAAAAAAAATAAAAAAAAATACCATGATTGAAAAAAATAATTGAAAAAAATTACACACCAATGAATGATTTTTATTTTTTTAAAATTATGTTATAGCATTTCCGGTGCGCTTTATCAGTGAGCACACCGGTGCATTATAGTCAAATCAACGCACTGTTGAACATAAACCATTTTTAAAAAAACTGGACAGGGTAAAGAGGGTTTGGATCTGATGCAATAAGTGGTTCCCTTGCATCACATGTGAAACACCCTGTATATAGAAACAAAAACCGATTAAATCTAAAATGCCTAAAATGAAAAGCCCTAATTGTGAAGTGATAGAGGGAGTTAAACCGTAAGGTGAAATTTTGTAGTCACATAGGCAAGAAGAAACAAGGGATTAAGGTAAGTATGATTTTTTTTTTACTTCATTTTTTATTTTATTTTTATTTCTGAATTTTAATTAAATCTAAATAGGGATACAATTTGTAAATTTTTTATTATTAAAATCAACAGTAAAATTTAAAATTTTTACTATGCACGGTTTTGAGTGAATCACAAAACCCTTCAAATTATGATCTTTTGAATAATTGTGTTGCTCCAAAAGACTTTTGAGTGAATCACCATACCCTTCAAATTTTGATCTTTTGAATAATTCTGATGTTCCAAAGGATTATGCTGCTCCACAGTGCTCCCTGGTATGTCTCTCTTGCAAATCTCTCCCCTATAAATTTTGGAAAAATAATGAAACATAGAATAGATTCTTACTGTTGGCATTAGATGTCACTCCTGGATTGCAGTAGGAGCAGAGCCTGACGCCCATCAGTTTATGTCACGATTTGTGTATGAAAGGGGTGATCGAATGGAAGTAAACTCGGACGATATTTTTTCAACTCCGAAACCAGGCCAGGCATGCATGGGCAGGTGAGGTCTTGGACATACTTCAGACAGTGAGTTGTAGTAAGGGTGAGTGGGAGGAAGAATTGTATCAGAGAGATGCAAAGGTCTGTTGTCAACATCATGTTTCTAGCAGACTGTAGGAGAATGCATTTAAACGCGAGATCTTCTTACATTCAAACGCAGAAAACCAGAGAATACAATAGTGCCACGATAAAACCTTTATCATAACACAACTGCAATAATTCATGTGAATCAGTCAATCATGAACTCCCTTAGTATGAGATGAAAACTAGATGGAATAGGGAAACTGTCTTTCATAAAACAAGAGATCTTACATACATATGCATAACCAAAAAACTAGAGTGTCGGTTAAAACATTACAATCGGTAGCTTCACTCTACCATCGATGGATTACAAAAATACAAAGAATGAGTCTATATACTCAGAAAAATTCGCCTATCAGAGGTATGTTCAGTCATCCAAGGCGTGGTGTCCCTTCAACCGAATTCGGACGGATAACTTTCGTCAGATGCCGCCTTAACTGCGCATGGCTCCTGCAGGGGAGATAGTTGCAACATTAAAGGCCAACATGGCGTGCACAGACTTTCTTTGGTCAGATGAGGACCAGCCATGACCCTTTGGAGAAAATCAGTGTATAGGACCGTCTCAGGTAGACTGTCTGCCGGAACCCCCATACCTTGCATTCAATAAGTGAGCTGAGGTTTCAACTACCTCTATTCAGCTTCATTTAATTCTCTAGCGAGGACCAGGATCGAAGTAAGGCTAAAATGGTATTGGAGGATGCGACATTCCCTTCTGTGGCAAAACCCGATGCTTTGGCACCTTTGCATAGCTCTCTTCCTTTCTCAAGTGACCACGGGCCCCACTTTCGGCGCTTTCGACGCTATCGGGGTTCGGGGTTTCGAGATGTGGAACAACATGAAACTCTCACCCCTCGAACTTCCGAATGCTGAAACGCCGACGCGACTACATCTCGCGCCACACGTCCTCTAGATGGATGGCTGCTATTCTCCCCTGCACACTATGGGCGCGATCTATTGTGTTAACTTCGGCGCAACTTATTTATTCGTGATTTCCCGCCAACCGTTGATCTGCTCATATGGATGGATCCGGACCATTGACACTATAATCCTGCCTGCTTGCTTGATTTTAAGTCCGAAAAGGACTTTTTCTGTGCGTTGCGCTTGGGCGCTCCTCGTGCAACCTGCAGACCTGGATATCCCGATGCCAAAGACAAGAATTGTCGCTAACATATAGGCTCCATGGGGGATAGAGTCATCCCTGTGATGCTCTAAGAACTCATTCTGCAGTTTCAGTGCCTTGCTATTGGGCTATGGAGTCGTGCTCAAAACATCCCGCTGTTGAAAATACAGGCCGAAAAATAAAAGTAACAAAATAAAGCTACATGCTCAAAGGAGCTTATTTATATACAGTCCTAATACTAATAAAATATTTTACATGGGCTAGGTGAAAGGAAACTTCCACCATAGCCATTCAAGCGACTTCCTAGATAGAAGCTCCGTCCTTCTGTCGATGATCACCAGCAGATAGTGTAACTGTGACAGCAGAACGACTACACTCTTCAACTTCTCCTCACAGGGTGAATTTGAGATGAAATAGGGCGGCTCCAAGACATAGGGGAAATGCCATTCCATGTACTCGCTGACAGGATCATAGAATGAGTGGCAAATTTCAGAAAATTGGTGACAGGCAACCTCCTCTGCTACGTAGTTGTTCTCATGTGGATGAATATCTCTAACAAGAACAGGTGAGTGGAAAACTGTCGTAGGGTCACTGATCTCAGGCGGTGGCTGCTCATTGACTGGCTCTGGATAGGAAAAGAAATGTGCGCTTAGTTGTTCTTCTGGTTCCTTTTCCTCTTCTTCTTGGCTCTCCCCTGGGTCAGATTCGTATTCATCATAAACAACCTCCCCGGGTAAATTTTGCTCTTCCTCGTACTGCTCAGCTTCTCCTGAAAGACTGAGATGGATGATTTCCTCGTGATGATTTTCCTTAGTGAGCAGAGGACAAGGTTCTGCGACCTGCTCTTGGAAATCCAACATATCGATCTCAGACTCTGATTCGTGACTGTCATAAGTGGGCTGGCTGCACTGATAAGCAAAAGGTGATGTGGTGTTCCGCTGATCCTCTTCCAGACAATCATCAAAGTCGGGGGGGAACAAAGCTTCTCCAACTTGCAGAAGTGGAACTATCCCCCGCTCCTCCGTTTCGACCCCGAATGTAAACACATCATGGGAGATCTCGTGAAGGAAAAGAGAACAATCCTCTTCCATAACTACCTCTTCATCGTTTTTATCTGAGACAGCAAGCTCATCGGGGGCATATGTTAATGCGTTTACGAAATCTTCAATCATCTCCTTGAAAGAGCCATCTAGAACATCTGCCTTGGAGACTGGAATATCCTCCCCATTGTCCTCAGATTCCAACCTTGCATGTTGGACAATGAGAGTTTCCGCTTGCTTTATCAGTTCACTCAAAGCATCTTCTTCCCCCAGTCTTCTATCCTTAAGGCCCTCATCATCACAGCCTTCATCAGACATAATCATATCTGGGAGGATTTCTTCTTCTTGGCTCTCCCATGTGTCAGATTCATAATGACAATAAACAGGACCCGTGGGAAAGCTTTGTTCATAATCACCTTCAGTAGAGATGCTAAGGGCCTCTGCTTCAAAGGATGGAAAATCCTCAGCAGATTGTTCAACTTCCCACCCGTCAAGTCTGGTAGTGATAGATTTTACCAGCTCCATAACTTCGCCCAAAGCATCTTCTTCCTCCCCGAGATCTTCATAATCATCCATTGTAGAGATACCAAAATCCTCTGTGCATCGCTCAACTTCCCACCTGTCAAGTCTGGTAGTGATAGATTTTACCAGCTCCATAACTTCGCCCGAAGAATCTTCTTCCTCCCCGGGATCTTCATAATCATCCATTGCAGAGATACCAAAATCCTCTGTACATCGCTCAGCTTCCCACCTGTCAAGTCTGGCAGTGATAGATTTTACTAGCTCCATAACTTCGCCCGAAGAAGACGAATGGGGAGGAGAAATGACCGATTTCTGATCCAGGTCATCAGGATCATCCTCATAGCCTACATAAGAGACAACTCTATCTTGTATACATTTGTTGTAGTATCCCTCACAACAACTATGAAAAATCAACTCAGAGGGATAAAGCGCCTGACAATAGGCAATGAAGGCTATATGGAACTCACTGAGTGAAGAAATGCTAGAAGGGGGTAAAGAATGATACCATTTATGCGCATCCCCTACTAACGAGAACATGAACATCTTTAGTAATACATCCTCATGATGTATCTCCCACTGACGCATGAGTTCATGAAACTCACTGAGGTGCTGAGCAGGGTTGTCCCCTTCACATTTTCCAAATCTGGGCAAATAATCGCCCCATTCATTCGGAGAGGGGACAACATTAGGAAAACCAGGAATAGTAGAAAAATCGGAAGGATCAAACCTGCGAGCCAAGATATTCTCCATCCGATCCAGTGGAGTTGCCAATCGATCCTCCAATCATGGAGTTGTTAGGTGAAAGATGCACAACTTCGAATGTGTCTGGTCCTTGTTCACCATCAAAGTCCAGATCCTAACGTTGTTGTTACCCCAAGAAACTTCTCAGGCTGAGAGAGCAGCTACTGAAACCTTCTCGAGAAAGGTCCTTAGGGTCAGCTTTCAAGTGTGCTAACAGTAGCCACATATGAAACAATGATGTGGAAACCCTGGAGTCGCCACAGTGGAGTCACCAGGTGCACAGTAGAAATCTTGAAAGGCTCTGATGTCTGATGCACCTTCAGAATCAGAGGCTCAATGTCATTCTGCCCAGGGCAAATATTCAACTTCGTCCCCGGCAATGGCGCCAGAAATTTTGGCGTCAGAAGTCACTCCTGGATTGCAGCAGGAGTAGAGCCCGACGCCCATCAGTTTATGTCATGATTTTTGTATGAAAGGGGTGATCGAATGGAAGTAAACTTGGACGATATTTTTTCAACTCCGAAACCAGGCCAAGCATGCATGGGCAGGTGAGGTCTTGGACATACTTCAGATAGTGAGTTGTAGTAAGGGTGAGTGGGAGGAAGACTTGTATCAGAGAGATGCAAAGGTCTGTTGTCAACATCAGGTTTCTAGCAGACTGTAGGAGAATGCATTTAAACGCGAGATCTTCTTACATTCAAACGCAGAAAACCAGAGAATACAATAGTGCCACGATAAAACCTTTATCATAACACAACTGCAATAATTCATGTGAATCAGTCAATCATGAACTCCCTTAGTATGAAATGAAAACTAGATGGAATAGGGAAACTGTCTTTCGTAAAACAAGAGATCTTACATACAGATGCATAACCAGAAAACTAGAGTGCCGGTTAAAACATTACAATTGGGAGCTTCTCTCTACCATCGATGGATTACAAAAATACAAAGACTGAGTCTATATACTCAGCAAAATTCGCCTATCAGAGGCATTTTCAGTCATCCAAGGTGTGGTGTCCCTTCAGCCGAATTCAGACGGATAACTTTCGTCAGACGTCGCCTTAACTGCGCATGGCTTCTACATGGGAGATAGTTGCAACATTAAAGGCCAACATGGTGTGCGCAGACTTTCTCTGGTCAGATGAGGACCAGCCATGACCCTTTGGAGAAAATCAGTGTATAGGACCGTCTCAGGCAGACTGTCTGCCGGAACCCCCATACCTTGCATTCAATAAGTGAGCTGAGGTTTCAACTACCTCTGTTCAGCTTCATTTAATTCTTTAGCAAGGACCAGGATCGAAGTCGGGCTGAACTGGTCTTGGAGGACGCGGTATTCGCTTCTGTGGAAAAACCCGACACTTTGGCACCTTTGCATAACTCTCTTCCTTTCTCAAGTGACCGCGAGCCCCACTTTCGGCGCTTTCGATGCTATCGGGGTTTAGGGTTTCGAGATGTGGAACAACATGAAACTCTCACCCCTCGAACTTCCGAAATTCGAAACGCCGACGCGACTAGATGTCGCACCACACGTCCTCTGGATGGACGGCTGCTATTCTCCCCTGCACACTATGTACATGATATATTGTGTTAACTTCGGTGCAACTTCCTTATTCGTGATTTCCCGCCAACCGTTGATCTGCTCATATGGATGGATCCGGACCGTTGACACTATAATCCTGCCCGCTCGCTTGATTTTAAGTCCGAAAAGGACTTTTTCTGTGCGCTGCGCTTGGGCTCTCCTCGTGCAACCTACAGACCTGGATATCCCGATGCTGAAGACAAGAATTGTTGCTAACACTTACTATTTAAAGGACTTTATGAAATTAACTTTTCGAAAAATAAATTCCCGCTCATTTTTCAATTGTAAAAAAACAAGTTCATTTTTTTTTGTTTTTAAGTTTTTCAAAACATCGATGCATTTATTAATATAATGCACCAGTGAATTTGGTTAGACAAAGCACTGGTGCACTAATTATTTTTGGAGCACCTATCTATCATATATATATTTTTTATTTTCTTCAAATCTTGAGAATCGATGTGGTTAGTAATTAAACGCCCTAGTACTTTATATTGTTATAGATGCAATGATGCGTTTTGTTTAAATAAGTGCACCATTCTACTTTAAAAATTATATGAATTTTTATTTGCACACAAAATAGTATATTCATCTTGAATTATCTTTTAGGATGCATCCACATGACTTTAAGTACTTCATATTGTACATTTTCCGCTTAAATTCATCTTATTCTTAAAAAATTATTGTTTATTTTGATCAAATGAAAGGAGAAAAGATTATAATATCAAATGGTCAATTCTTCAAACTCCATCCCATTCCATATTTCTCAAAGTCCATCAAAGAGTTCTCCCTTTCCATCTCTAGTAAGTTTAGATTTTATTTATATTTCGATTATCTATTTGAATTTATTTTTTTATCCATGTTAATTTGAATAAAAATGTATCAAAATTTGCAGGATCCTGATTCAAAATTGAGTTCAGATGCAAAGAATATTCCACCAGTTCAAAAAAATCAAAAGCTCTTATTAGGAACAACATACCGCAAGCAGTTGGTAGAAGAAAATGAACAACCACTTTACCCTGCCAATTGTAACATACCATATTCCAGCCGCAATCATGGGTCAACAATGGTAATAATTGTTTGGTATAATGTAATTTGAACAAACCAATTGCATTGTTCTTACCAATATCATCGATGTACTAATGTTCAATATTTTTGAAATTAGGATTCTGATGATGAGAGACCTACCGATCATCTTCTGTTTCACCCCACTACAATGTCAAATCGAGAGAACGCTGCAATAAGAACACGACTTGTAGAGGAAGCATATCAAGAATGGTTGAATCAACCACCTATTCAATTCCCACTACATCCAGATTCACCAATTAAGAATGAATACAACAATAGTATTTCTTCACAAGTTGACAATGGAGTCAATCAAATAGAGGTTGGTATGGATGATTATTTATGGGATACGACTGCCATGGAGACAATGTTGTTGTATGAATTCTAGAATGATGAACTAGAGGATGATGCTCATATCACTGATTCCTTTTTCGAAATCCTGAAATATGCTTCCATCACCCCTCTCTTCTGAACTAGCCGGTCAAAGTATAGCCAATTGGAGACAAAAAAGTTACCGTACAACTTCAAAGAAACATTTTTCATGTCAAACACATGTTTCTCGACAATATTGAGGTAACTGACCATCAATTCCCTTCTATTTTGACAAATTGTGTCACACAATCAACATTAAAAAGGGTCGATTTTATGAATGTTAAATGACATTGAACGTTTCTATTTCTCGCTAACTATAGGTTATTCAAAGATAAGGTTCTTTCAAGTGATAATGTCTTGCCTGGTAGTTGGGAAGAGGCAAAGAAGATGTTGAAAATGTTGGGTGTTAAATACATACCATATCATTCATGTCCAAATGATTGTATAATATATAGAGGAGAATATGTAGAAAAAGAGATATGTCTGAAATGTGGGCATGACAGGTAACATAAATCAAATAAAAATGATAAATCACATGGTCCTCCTCATAATATATTGAGGAACATGCCTATAATCTCAAGGATTCAAATTATCTTTCATTGCAATGAATTAGCTATGTTGCAGGGATGACATGCCTCACACAGAAGTAAGTTGGGAGTTATGTGAATCCTAAGAGATTCAATATCCCTGAAGCATATAAAGGATACATGGCCCCAAAAATTCAAGGATGAAGTACAAAGTCTATGAATCAACATAAAGATGGATGGCATCGACCCATATTCCCTCCAAAACACCAACTATTCTGTTGATTAGTTGGGTTAGTTGTCATTGATGTCAACCCTTGAAGCAAGTCTAGTAGAAAATTTCGGTAGTTCCAACAGTATGGTTAAGGTAATTAATATTATTTGATGTATAATTTATTAAGATTAGTATATTTGTAGGTAAGACTATTCTATATGGATAATACATGGCCACCCCATGGCCTATCATAGTGAGACACTATCAGATGTTGTCCGTAAGTACCCTACTTATGACAAAGAAATGTACTCCATTGTGCAAGCCTCCTGCCAGTGGAGACATTACATTCTTGGGAAGGAGACAGTCATCCACACTAATCATAAGCCACTGCAATTCATGTAGACACAAGGAAAATTGTAGAATGACCGCCATCAAAAGTGGTCCACATACTTGCAACAGCTCCACCTCAACATCAAGTATAAAACAAGAAGCACCAACCACGTCACTGATTGCTTCAACAGACCGCCAGTTGCAACACTCACCACGGTGCTAGAATCTTATGGCCATGATATTTCTGGATGGCCTCAACTCTATGAGACAGACCCAAACTTTTCCACCAACTACCAATTGTTGGGTGCAAACACAGTTGTTGATAATTTCCATCTTCAGGATGGGTTGTTGTGTCATCTGGGCCATATATGTGTTCCATCAAGCGAGTGAACGAATTTGATCTGGGAAGACCACTACCACTGGGTGGCAGGACACTTCGGCGTCGAAAATACAGTGGCGATGCTACAAAAATATTTCTACTGGATGAAACTTCGATAGGAGGTCAACAAGTATATCAGGTCCTGCACTGCCTGCGTTATTGCCAAACCGACCACTAAGAAACAGGGCATGTACAACCCTCTTCCTACTCCTGACAGGCCATGGGAATCCATATCAATGGACTACATCTCGGTCCCCCCAATCCACCAAGCAGGGAAATGACTGTGTTTTGTGGTTGTTGATCGCTTTTCTAAGAGGGCGATTCTGGTTGCC
The DNA here is from genome assembly GCA_009831015.1 of Picea engelmannii. Lineage (NCBI taxonomy): Eukaryota > Viridiplantae > Streptophyta > Pinopsida > Pinales > Pinaceae > Picea > Picea engelmannii. Next base: position 58,523 of record ML792621.1, read on the forward strand.
CACAAGAAGAGAATCATAGCAGAGGCCATTGCCGAGCTCTTATTTGAACTAGTCTGGGTACATTTTGGAATCCCACAAACCATTGTCTCAGATCGGGACAGTCAATTTCTCATCACATTATGGTCGAGCCTCTGGTCACTGCTGGACACCAAGCTCACCAAATTCACGACCTTCCACCCCTAGACAGATGGCCAAACCGAGGTCATAAATCGAATGATTGTGCATATCCTTTGCATGTATAATTCCAAGCACCGTTGCACATGGGATGAGATCCTTCCCTATGTCCAACATAGCTACAATTTATCTATGCATATCTCAACCGACCACCACCCCTTTTATGTGGGATTGGGATTCCAACCATTGGGTCCCATAGATGTTGCACTTCCCCTTGCGGTCACCTCAACCAACTCATCTCTTTCTCCAACAGAAGTTGACAAAGCCACCTGGTTCATTGAGCGGATCCAACAGATCTGCCAATAGGTTCAAGATATCCTATAGAAGTCCAATGACAAGTACAAGCAACGCCATGATCAACATCAGGTGACACACAAGTTTTAGGTGGGCGACAAAGTTTGGTTGTACTTGCAGAAAGAATGCCTTACAAGACCCCATCAGAAGCTTCACCCACTCCATTATGGGTCATACACCATCACCAAGGCCGTGGGGGATAATTCATTTGAGCTCAACATTCCTCCTTTCCTTGGCTTGCACCCAATGTTCAACATGGATCTCCTTTGCCCTTATTTCCCACTATTATTGGACACCTCAGAAGTAGCAGAACAGTTGACACCAAAAAAGGTCAACCCCAACTGCATACAACATGCATACAATGATCATATTGTGGAAACATAGATCAAGGGCACTCAACATCAAAGGATCCAACTTTATCGAGTTGTCAAAGCAGGGAAACTCCTGCACCAAGGCAAGTGGCTCACCCGAGGCCAAATTCAACAGAAATTTCCTCATCTGATGGGGGAACTCAACGCAATGGAGACCATTGCTTCCTAAGGATGGAGAATTTATCTAGGTGGATATCAGTGGCCACCCACCTTTTTCAACTAGCTCAAAACATTTTTCTAGCAATTTTGGTAATTTACTATTTTTAGCAGTTTTTCGGGTCCTGAAACTTCCAGAGCCGTTTTGAGGCCCTAAACGACGTTTTTTTGGGAAAATGGGGAGCAACATGGAATTTCCTTTGATGTTGCTCACACAAAATTTGCAGTCCTCAGATAAATATTTTTAACGAGGTATTGAGCGCATCAAATGAAGATCGTATGCAAAAGTTACGACCCCAGGAAGTTGATGTACTGACTTACCTAAACTGGGCCCACATGACTTTTGGCGCTTCATCTCCTAGGGTTAGGTTTTTGGATGTCTAGGGTTTTTTAGATTCCTGTCTATTCTAGAAAGGCCTTCAAAGACTCATTGTAAGCATATTCTTTCGAATTAGCGCAGTTGTCACATCTCTTCTCAGAGATAAGCCGTCGCGATTCCAGCAAGCTTGTTTTCCGCTACATTTTACAGTTTCATCTTATTTACTTATTGAATAGAAAACCGGTTTTACTGTATCTCAGTTATTTTGTGTTAAGCACCTGTTAATAATCTGTAGTCATTTCGTTCTGCTCATAAAATCCGGATCACAGCCCCCAACTCTTGCTTTGCTTAGGTAAGAGCTTTGCTCAAGCAAGACTGGGTCTCATAAGTAATGGTATGCCTACCTCAGTCATACTGTGGTAGGTATGCAAGGAAGTGTGCCTATCGGGTGGAGCGTATCAAAGGAAATATGCCTACCTGGGTAAAGGAAGGTGGCGCATATCGGTATGTGTATCAGTCGGGGGCTACCTAGGTACGAAACCTGAGCCAAGCACTCCCCCCTACTCTGGCTACTGGGGTTGGTTTTGGGCCTCCCAAGCTAAGAACTCTCGAAAGGCACTCGAGAATCCTGAGCCAAGCACTCTCTAAATCCTGATCCTGACACTCGCATTACTTAATTTATTTATAGGGAAGGAAAGAAGTCTAGGGGTGAGGATAACAACTGAGCATGGCACTCCTTACTTACAGGAAGGTAAGGAAAAGAATCGTAAGCTCAACATAGAATAAAGCCCCACAAAAGCTGAACAAGAGATATTTTTCCTTGGCCCGCATGATATGCTTGGGCCAAAGAGATGCTCAGGTTCCAAAGCCGTAAGTCAAAGTAGGGGCCGTTCTAAGATATTTCTCCTGTTATTTCGAGCTACTCAGGCAGGTCTCCCACTTAAGGCCTACTATGGTATGGCCCGCTACTTAGTCAGGTCCGACCAACTCCGTAAGGTAGGGAAGGTTGGAGCCTCGCTAACACTCTTTTTTTATGGCACCACTACTGGCTGGCATATTCCCAAGGCCTGGATTTCACTATATCTCTTCTTGGGGGGGGGGCTAACTCATCTCTCGCAGGGAAAGAGAAAGAATACTTATATTAGTTAGGGGGGGGCACTACTTACATACATATTTCCAGGGCACTCAATATTGTTCTCTCTTTCTCGCCTAACGCTTTATAGGCCCAAGCCCCGACTCGAATTTATTTCTTTAGAGGAGCATAGGATCGAGTTTCTTTCTAGGGTAAACCCTGATAATAGACAAGTCAATACGTTTAAGAATGACTTAGTGAGTGAAAGCACAAAACAAATACCAACAAAGCCTGTAAATAAAAGGACCTGGAAAAGTTGCCTTATGAAAGGGACATGTTTAGAAAAACAAGCATTTCTTCCCCTCAAATCATTCACTAAGTAATCACTATTAATTCATAATCACTATTAATAAAGTACTCACTAAATCCTATCCCCTTAATTAATTCATAATCACTATTAATAAAGTACTCAACCTAGCTCACCCACTTTGTATATGTGGTTATCCTCATTCACCTGCCTTATCGATGGATGCATGGAGGGGCCAATCTATCAATAATATTCTCTAATTACATCTATATAGGATATGATTTATTTAGACATTATTCCACAAGTGCGAACCCCATACTACAGGCTTACTTACTTAATCCCTCTTCTTGGCTAGCTGAAGGAACGAAGAAGATGAAAGCCCCAAATGAGTGGGATAGATAGAATGGAGGGTTGAAAGGGAGATCGATAAGGGAAGGTTGGTTGATAGGAGGGCCTCTCATTAATATGATTTCCATACGTATAGGTATAAAAATGCTCAAGTCCCCAAGTGGGCTACATCATTTGACCATGAAAAGAAGGAAGGCCTGTCTGTTTGTGGTCGGGAAAAATCTCTTCAATAGCGAAAGAAATATAGGGTGTATTACAAGCATGACATGAAGAGATAACTTTGCTCAGGTAAGACCTCAAGAAGGGATCCCTGCCTGAGTTAGAAGGGTGAGGCAGAGGGAGGGTTTACTTTTCTTAGGTTTCTACTTCCTTCACTGATATGGGTGGGTTATACTTCCTTCGATGATATAGGTTGGGGTATTTATGTCTCCCCCTTCTTTATTGAATTGAAAGAAGGAAGAAATAGGCCCAAGCGTTGACTCAACTTTCTTTCTTTAGAGGAGCATAGGATCGACTTTCTCTCTAGGGTAAACCCCAATAATAGATGAGTCAATACATTTAAGAATGAGTTAGCGAGTGAAAGCACAAAAAAAATACCGACAAAGCCTCTAAATAAAAGGACCTGGAGAAGATGCCTTGTGAAAGGGACATGCTTAGAAAAGAAAGCATTTCTTCCCATCAAATCATTTACTAAGTAATCACTATTAATTTGTAATCACTATTAATAAAGTACTCACTAAAGCCTATCTCCTTAATTAATTCGTAGTCGCTATTAATAAAGTACTTAGCCTAACTCACCCACTTTGTATATGTGGTTAACCTCATTCACCCGCCTTATCGATGGATGCATGGAGGGGCCACTCTATCAATAATATTCTCTAATTACATCTATATGGGATATGATTTATTTATACATTATTCCATGAGTGCGAACCCCATCCCATAGGCTTACTTACTTAATCCCTCTTCCCGGTTGGCTGAAGGAACGAAGAATATGAAATCCCCAAATGAGTGGGATAGATAGAATCGAGGGTTGAAAGGGCGATCGATAAGGGAGGGTTGGTTGATAGGAGGGCGTCTCATTAATCTGTTTTCCGTACGTATAGGTATAATAATGCTCAAGTCCCCAAGTGGTATACATCGTTTGACCACGAAAAGAAGGAAGGCCTTCCTATTCGTGGTCGGGAAGAAGATCTTCAATAGCGGAAGAAATATAGGGTGTATTACAAGCATGACATGAAGAGATAGCTTTTCTCAGGTAAGACCTCAAGAAGGGATCCCTGCCTGAGTTAGAAGGGTGAGGCAGAGGGAGGGTTTAATTCACTTAGGGTTCTACTTCCTTCGCTGATATGGGTAGGTTATACTTCCTTCGCTGATATAGGTTGGGGTATTTATCTCTCCCCCTTCTTTATTGAAATGAAAGAAGGCAGAAATAAATACAATAAATATTGGCTTGGTTGGTAAGTCTTTTAATAGCCTTTTAATCTACTCTTTCTTATAGAGATCCTTCTCAAGAAATACACACATAACAAAATATAGATATCCTTCCTTTTCAAGCAAGCACGGTAATACCCTTTCCACCTGAAAACTACCCCTAGTCTTGAATCCCGAATGAACCCAGCTTAGGTAGGTCCTTGAACACACGCCTTTCTCTTCTCTGCTCCTATTCCTATCCCATTTGTAAGTGATTTGATTCAGATAGGCCATAGTGTTTGAACCAATTGAGCCCACCCAGACAGAACCTACTCCATTATCAATGAGCCCACCCAAACAGACATACAAACCCTACTCCAATATCAATTACTTCGTCTTTGATTTGGCCGGGTCAGTCCCATCACATGCTTCATCACCGCATACGAAACGCCTTGGCCAAATGCCCTTATTCTCCGAGAGATAACTCCACTCCTCTATGCTACAAAGAGAAATCAGTATCAGTAGGAACGAACTCACACATGCATGAATAAAATGTCCACGTGATTGATGTTGTGAAATAAGGAAGTTGGAGCGGAGGAAAGAAAGGAGACACTTTTTGTTAACCGATAGGGAGAGATCATTTCTCTTCAGGCAAGGTGAGGAACAATTTCTCATCCGACAGAGGTTATTTATTGCTCACCCATAAAGGTGAGGAGAAACTACTCACCAATTCAGTGGGGTGAGGAGATGGCTCACCTGAAAACGGAAGGTGAGGAGGTCATGATGATATGCATGTTTCCATTCTATGACACTAGGGATACCATCAGATAGGTTTATTAGATCGGCTCAAAGGAGCGGTTCACGGATCAAGATCATTTCATCATTTCTCTGAGACAAGATTAGGTCTTGAGTTGGCAGAGGGCTAGAGATTTTCTCTTGAGTTGATGCTTCGATTCCCAAATAGTAAATCACCCCTTTCTTATGTGTTGGATGTTGCAAAACTTTAGTGAGAGGCATGGGAATATTAAGCTTATTGATTCTGTGCTTTAAGTTGAAAGAAGGTGCAATCAATCACTGAGTTCCTATGACCTTAACACTTTCAGGCCTTTTTTTTGAGACAACTCTCCTTTGTGTGAGTGCTTTGGATAGTGCAGATATATTGATATCCTTTATGATGGGATCCAGGGGTCATTCATACTTAGCAACTTTATAATGATCTGATGTGACCATAGACTATTCATTGTTATGCTTATCTCATGGTTTTGGTGTTTGTTCCTTTCGCAATTATCATTGTATTAACCTACATTAATATCCCCCTGATACCCTTGCAATGATGTTACTTGGAACTGATTGTCGCAGGAAAAAACAATTTGAATTGATTCATCCTCCTATTATATAGTTACATTGCTCTCCTTTGATGTTTTTCCCACCTCACCTCTCATGGAGGAACTCTTGAGCTCACTCGATGAGTTGGTACCCATTCATTGTTGGGCCCTAGGATGATGAGTTAACATATTGAGTTGCATGGGGAGATCATTTTCATTCGAACTCTTAGGTCCATAGTATTCCCTCTTGCACACCACAGGGTGGTGGATCCAATTAGCATGTGGTTTCTAAGGTTGAGGGGCCTACATATCCTCTATTCTAGTTTCTCTCTAAAGTATGACAGGAGGTCTTTTGGAGGGAACTTTACTTTAAAGTAACTAATTATGGGATGTATGTAGGGGTGGGACATACAAAGGAATGCACTACTTGATTCTGCTTGACTTTGCTAAGATCATTCTCCATGACCTTAAGGAATCTCTTTACTTCCTCCAAGGTGTTCAGGTTTTTTTTGGTTCCTTCCCCTTTCTCATTAAATCCTCAGGGCTCGGGAGAAACCAGCCTAGTTCTGAAAGGAATATCGACCATTATTATGTTACTCTCAAGGTCTTCTGCATCATTGAAGAGAGTTTCCAAGTCTTGAGATCTTTTTCGCTTAGGCGGAAAGAGAATTCAGCCTCAAATGAGGAGGCTTAAGATGTCATGGCAGTAGGTTCAGATGGATTTACTACCTCAGAAATCTGGTGGTAGAACTTGCAGAAGTGAGTGGTAAACTCCGTGACAGATTCACCGCCATGTAGCTTTTTAAGGGAATTTACCTCCATGAGAGTTATCTTTTCTGAGTCCACATTTATTCAATACTTTTTCATGGAAATTCACCCAATGAAGGATAGAACCATTTGGTCAATTTCAGAACCATATCCGTAAATGACCTAAAGAACCCCTTACGAGAAAGAGGAGACCAAGAGAAACCTACCGTGAGGACCGAAAAAACTAACTGACTGGAAAAGAACAGTCTTTCATTGTGTAATGTCCGATGGATCTCTATGAAAAATATAAATATATGAAAAATATAAATATATTAATAGGACAATATATTTTTCTCATAAAGTAAAATTGTCATATCATATATTATAATATTTTTTTTTAATATTAACTATCTTTTTATCTCCTATAATAAATTTAATAAAAGTAAATAAACCCCATCTTAATAATAGTTTATAATGTAATATTAACATTTTTAATAGTTTCTTTTTTTATATTTTAACCGGTAGTCATTTATTTATTTATAAAAGTATTTGGCGTTTATATTTGAACTTCCTAAGAGATCACAAGTTCAAATCCAGAGGGGATAGGGTATGTATACCTCCGTAGATTTTACCAGTCAAATTGTTGGGCTGAGGGGTCCCTTGTCCCACAAACAAGGAGTCTCATACACCAGTTTAGTATCTGGCTTGGCCATAACCTTAAAAATAGATTATTATTATTATTATTATCCATCTATTCAAACATCAAGGTAAAACATCAATGTTTTCATCCAGATGGAGATAAAATATCAGTTTTTCTAATAATAATTTAGTTTCCTTTATTTTATTTCTCTATGTTTGAAGTCGAGAGTTACGGAAATTTAGAATCATAAAGCAATATCCTTCTCAGTGATGTTCATGGCATCCTGGGAGTTACCAGATTCCAGATATGGCGACCCCACCCTCACATGGTCAGCCAATGAAGGGTAGGTAGCAATTGTTCAACCAACTATTTCATGGAACGTAATGGATCTATTCCTCTCAGATCATGGCAGACGACAGTATTGCATGGAAATGAGAATGAGAATGACAAATTCCTCCGTGTCTCGAGTGTGGAGGCGAATTGTGTTTTTTACGGTGATGACAATCCTCACAATGTGGGCAAACTACGAAGCTGCTGAGAGAGCAGTGGAATACATAGTGGTGGTAGAACTTGAAGCATGTTGTTGTTGTTGAGAGGGATCATCCTGCGATACAATGATTTCATACATTTGAAGAACGTTGTTGTTGAGAGGGATCCTCCTGCGATGCAATGATGTCCATTTCTTTGACCATCTCCTTATACACTTTTTTGGACATTCCTACTGGCATATTTTGGATATCAACTTGTTGATCCTTTGGGATTTTCATAATCTTAGTGAAAAAAGTAACAAGATAATAAACTATTTTTATATTGATATATGAAAACTAAATATAACAAAATTGATATTAATAAATGAATGCTTTGAAGTAATATGCACACATTCTAGAAAATCATTTTTAGGAATATTACTTTTTGAATGATTCTTTTTTGTTGTTGTATGCTTTTGTTATTGCGAGTTTGATAGGTCGCATTGACCATTTCTCTAGAAATGCTTCCTGTAGTTTAGATATAACATGGTTCTTGGAATCATTGGATTGATTTATGTATTATAAGAGGAAAGTGTGTCTATATGTTTGTTCCACTATATCCCTCATAGTTTTGTAAAATCCTCCCCCCCCGTCTCCTTTCATTAACCTCTAGCACCACTCTAGATGAGCTAAGGATCAATTCATCATCATTTACATCTTCTATAATTTTTTTTTTCTTAGGATGACATTTTGTTCCTTCATTATTGCTCCCTGTAGAATACTAAACATATGTGAATTGATAGATTTCTTGAAACATGTTATCTAATATTATTAAGTATATTATTAATGAAAATTAAAAAAATAACTCACATTGAATAGTATTTTTTCATTCATCTAATTCATCCTTTTGCAATTTTTTCATCAAGCTTTGATGTTCTTTTGCACTTAGATCACAAGGAACCTTATCGAGCTTCCTCATTTTTTGGCTTTGCATGACACACACTAGCCAATACATATTAGTTAAACTTCCATATAGTTCAAACATATTAATTTTGTATAGAATTTACAAAGAACTTGCCTTTTTTGTTTTTTTGGATGTGTTATCATTGTGTCGATCATAATTTTTGTTACTTGAACTATTATCACACATTTTTTTATCAATATAAAACTTGTATCATTCAATACAGAAGATATTAAATATATTTTATAAATAAATCACAGAATTTTCAGCTAAAAAAAAAACTTGTTTCAGGTGCACTTTAATAATATGAAAGCACTGGTGCGTTCGATACAGGAAACACACCGACATTGAAAAACAAATTAAAAAGAATAATTTAAATAACAATGGTGTGATATTATCGATAACAACACCGCAACTATGGTAAAATAAAAATAAAAATAAATACCATGAACGAAAAAAATAATTGAAAAAAATTACACACCAATGAATGATTTAAAAAAAAAATTATGTCATAGAATTTTCGGTGCGCTTTATCAGTGAGCACACCAGTGCATTATAGTCAAATCAGCGCACTGATAACCATAAACCATTTAAAAAAAAACTTGATAAAGCAGAGAGGGTTTGCATCCGATGCAATAAGTGGTTCCCTTGCATCACATGTGAAATGTTTTATATATAGAAACAAAAACTGATTAAATCTAAAATGCCTAAACTGAAAATCCCTAATTGTCAAGTGATAGAGGGAGTTAAACCCTAAGGTGAAATTTTGCAATCACATAAGCAAGAAGAAACAAGGGCTTAAGGTAAGTATGATTTTTTTTCTACTTTATTTTTTTATTTTTTTATTTCTAAATTTTAATTAAATCTAAATAGGGATACAAATTGTAAAACATTTATTATTAAAATCAACAGTAAAATTTAAAATTTTTACTATGCAGGGTTTTGAGTGAATCACAAAACCCTTCAAATTATGATCTTTTGAATAATTTTATGCTCCAAAAGAGTTTTGAGTGAATCACCATACCCTTCAAATTCTGATCTTCTGAATAATTCTGATGTTCCAAAGTATTTTGTTGCTCCACAGTGCTCCCCAGTATGTCTCTCTTGCAAATCTCGCCCGTGTAAATTTTGGAAAAATAATGAAATAGAGAATAGATTCTTACTATTCAAAGGACTTTATGAAATTAACTTTTCAAAAAATAAATTCCCACTCATTTTTCAATTGTAAAAAAACAAATTCGTGTTTTTTTGTTTTTAAGTTTTTCGAAACACCGGTGCATTTATTAATATAATTCACCAGTGCATTTGGTTAGACAAATCACCGGTGCACTAATTGTTTTTGGAGCACCGATATATCATATATATATTTTTTATTTGCTTCAAATCTTGATAATCGATGCGGTTAGTAATTAAACGCCCCAGTACTTTATATTGTTATAGATGCACTGATGTGTTTTGTTTAAATAAATGCACCATTCTGATTTAAAAGTTATATGAATTTGTATTTGCACAAAAAATAGTATATTCATCTTGAATTATCTTTTAGGATGCATCCACATGACTTTAAGTACTTCATATTATACATTTTTCGCTTAAATTCATCTTATTCTTAAAAATTTATTGTTGATTTTGATCAAATTGAGGGAGAAAAGATTATAATATCAAATGTTCAATTCTTCAAATTCCAACCCATTCCATATTGCTCAAAGTCCATCAAAGAGTTCTCCCTTTCCATCTTGAGTAAGTTAAGACTTTATTTATATTTCGATTATCTAATTGATTTTTTTTTTTATCCATGTTAATTTGAATAAAAATGTATCAAAATTTGCAGGATCCTGATTCAGAATCGAGTTCAGATGTAAAGAATATTCCACCAGTTCAAAAATGTCAGAAGCTCTTATTAGAAACAACAAACCACAAGCAATTGGTAGAATAAAATGGACAACCACTTTACCCTGCCAATTGTAATGCCATCTTCCAGCCGCAATCATGGGTCAATGATGCTAATAATTGTTTGGTACAATGTAATTTGAACAAGCCAATTGCATTGTTCTTACCAATATCATTGATGTACTAATGTTCAAAAATTTTGAAATTAGGATTCTGATGATGAGCGACCTACGTATCATCTTCTATTTCACCCCATTACAATGTCAAATCGAGAGAAGGCTGCAATAAGAGCACAACTCATAGAGGAAGCATACCAAGAATGGTTGAATCAACCACCTATTCAATTCCCACTACATCAAAATTCACCAATTAAGAATGAATACAACAATAGTAGTTATTCACAGGTTAACAATGATTTGAATCAAATAGAGGTTGGTATGGATGATTATTTATGGGATATGATTGCCATGGAGACAATGTTGTTATATGAATTCTAGAATGATGAACTAGGGGATGATGCTCATATCACTGATTCCTTTTTAGAAATCCTAAAATATGCTTCCATCACCCCTCTCTGATGACATAGTCGGTCAAAGTCTAGCCAACTAGAGACATAAAAGTTATCGTACAAATTCAAAGCAATTTTTTGCATGTCAAACACATTTTTCTCAACAATATCGAGGTAATTGACCATCAAGTCCCTTCTATTTTGAGAAATTGTATCACACAATCAACATTAAAAATGGTTGATTTTATGAATGTTAAATGACATTGAATGTTTCTATTTCCCGCTAACTGTAGGTTATTCAAAGGTAAGGTTCTTTCGAGTGATAATGTTTTTCTTGGTAGCTGGGAAGAGGCAAAGAAGATGTTGAAAATGTTGGGTGTTAAGTACATACCATATCATGCATGTCCAAATGATTGTATTCTATATAGAGGAGAATATGTAGAAAAAGAGATATGTCTGAAATGTGGGCATGACAGGTACCATAAATCAAATAAAAATGATAAATCACATGGTCCTCCTCATAATATATTGAGGAACATACCTATAATCCCAAGGATTCAAATTCTCTTTCATTGCAATGAGTTAGCTATGTTGCAGGGATGGCATGCCTTGCACATAATTGAGTTGGCAGTTATGTGAATCCCAACAGGTTCAATATTCATGAAGCATATAAAAGATACATGGCCAGAGAAATTCAAGGATGAAGTACAAAGTCTACAACTCTGCATAAACATAGATGGCATGAACCCATATTCCCTCCAAAACACCAACTATTATGTTGGTTAGTTGGGTTGGTTGTCATTGATGTCAACCCTTGAAGCAAGTCTAGTAGCAAATTCCGATAGCTCCAACAGTATGGTTAAGGGAATTAATATTGTTTGATGTATAATTTATTAAGATTAGTATATTTGTAGGTAAGACTATTCTATATGGATAATACATGGCCACCCCATGACCTATCATAGTGACACACTATCAGATGTTGTCCGTAAGTACCCTACTTATGACAAAGAAATGTACTCCATTGTGCAAGCCTGCTGCCAGTGGAGACATTACATTCTTGGGAAGGAGACAGTCATCCAAACTGATCATAAGCCATTGCAATTCATGCAGACACAAGGAAAATTGCAGAATGATGGCCACCAAAAGTGGTCCACATACTTGCAGCAGTTCCACCTTAACATCAAGTATAAAAAATGAAGAACCAATCGTGTCGTTGATTGCCTCCGCAGACTGCTAGTCACAACACTCACCATGGTGCTAGAATCTTACCGCCATGAGACATCTGGATGGCCCCAAATCTTTGAAATAGACCTGGACTTTGCCACCACCTACCAAATGTTGGGTGAAAACACAGTTATCGATAATTTTCATCTTTAGGATGGGTTGTTGTTTCGTCTGGGCCATATCTGTGTTCCATAAAACAAGCAAGCGAAGTTGATCTGGGAAGCCCACTACAGTCGAGTGGTAGGACATTTCAGCGTCGAAAATACAGTGGCCATGCTACAGAAACATTTCTACTAGCTGAAACTTCAATAGAACGTCAGCAAGTGTATCAGGTCCTTCACTGCCAGCGCTATTGCCAAACCAACCACTAAGAAACAAGGCACGTACACCCCTCTTCCTACTCCTGATAGGCCATGGGAATCCACCAAGCGGGGAAATGACTGTGTTTTGTGGTTGTTGATCACTTTTCTAAGATGGTGATTTTTGTTGCCTGGAAGAAGAGAATCATAGCAGAGGCCACTACCAAGATATTATTTGAACGAGTCTGGGTACATTTTGGAATCCCACAAACCATTGTCTCAGATCGGGATAGTCGATTTCTCAACACATTCTGGTCGAGCCTCTGGTCACTGTTGGACACCAAGCTCACCAAATCCACGACCTTCCACCCCCAGACAGATGGCCAAACCGAGGTTGTAAATTGAATGATTGTGCATATCCTTCACATGTATAATTCCAAGCACCCTTTCACATGGGATGAGAGCCTTCCCTATGTCCAGCATAGATACAATCGAGCTCTACATAGTTGAACTAGCCATAGCCCCTTTTAGGTGGGATTGGGATTCCAACCATTGGGTCCCATAGATGTTGCACTTCCCCTTGCGATCACCTCGACCGACTCATCTCTTACTTCAACTGAAGCTGACAAAGACATTTGGTTCATTGAGTGGATCCACAACATCCGCCAACAGGTTTAGGATATCCTACAAAATTCCAATGACAAGTACATGCAGCGCCATGATCAACATCGGGCGCCACATAAGTTTCAGGTGGGCGACAAAGTTTGGTTGCACTTGCAAAAATAACTCCTTACAGGACCCCATCAAAAGCTTCACCCACTCTGTTATGGGTCATACACCATCACCAAGGCCTTGGGGGATAATGATTTTGAGCTCAATGGTCTTCCTTTCCTTGGCCTATACCCAGTGTTCAACGTGGATCTCCTTCGCCCTTATTTCCCACCATTATTGGACACCTCAGAAGTAGCAGAAGAGTTGACACCAATAGAGCTCAAACCCGTCTGCATAAAAAATGCATCCATTGAGCATATTGTGGACACACAGATCAAGGTCACTTGACATCAAAGGATCCATCTTTATCAAGTCGTCAAAGCAGGGCAGCTCCTGCACCGAGGCAAGTGACTCACCCGGGACCGAATTCAACAGAAATTTCTTCATCTGATGGGGGAACTCAATGCAATGGAAGTCATTGCTTCCTAAGGAGGGAGGATTGATCCACGTGGATATCGGTGGTCACCCGCCTTTTTCAACTAGCTCAAAACATTTTTCTGGCAATTTTGGTAATTTACTATTTTTAGCAGTTTTTCGGGTCCTGAAACTTCCAGAGCCATTTTAAGGGCCTAAACAATGTTTTTTTGAGAAAACGGGGAGCAACATGGAATTTCCTTCGATGTTTCTCACACAAAAGTTGTAGTCCTCGGATATATATTTCTAACGAGGTATTGAGCGCATCAAACAGAGATCGTATGCAAAAGTTACGACCCTAGAAAGTTGATGTACTGACTTACATAAATGGGGCCCACATGACTTTTGGCGCTTCATCTCCTAGGGTTAGGTTTTTGGATGTCTAGGATTTTTGACATTCCTGTTTATTGTAAAAATGCCTTCAAAGCCTCATTGTAACCATCTTCTTGTGAATGAGAGCAACCGTCACATCTCTTCTCAGAGATAAGCCACCACCATTCCAACAAGCTTGTTTTCCGCTACATTTTATAGTTTCATATTATTTACTTATTGAATAGAAAACCAATTTTACTGTATATCTGTTATTTTTTGTTAAGCACATGTTAATAATCTGTAGTCATTTCATTCTGCTCATAAAATCCATATGACAGCCCCCAACCCCTGCTCGGGTTAGGTAAGAGCTTTGCTCAGGCAGGACTGGGTCTCATAAGTAATGGTATGTCTACCTCAGTCATATCATGGTAGGTATGCAAGAAAGTATGCCTACCGGGCGGGGCATATCAAAGGAAGTATGCCTACCTAGGTAAAGGAAGGTGGCACGTATAGGTATGTGTATCAGTTGGGGGATAGCTAGGTATGAATCCTGAGCCAAGTACTCCCCCCTACTCTGACTACTGGGGTTGGTTTTGGGCCTCCTGAGCCAAGCACTCTCAGAAGGCACTCGAGAAGCCTGAGCCAAGCACTCTCTAAATCCTGAGCCTAGCACTCCCATTACTTACTTTCTTTATAGGGAAGGAAAGAAGTCTATGGGTGAGGATAGCAACTGAGCCTGGCACTCCTTACTTTCAGGAAGGTAAGAAAACAAATCGTAAGATCAGCATAGAAGAAATCCTCGCAAAAGTCCAACAAGAGATATTTTTCCTTGGCCCGCATGATATGCTTAGGCCAAAGAGATGCTCAGGTTCCAGAGTCGTAAGTCAAATTAGGGTCCATTCTAAACTATTTATCTTGTTATTTCGAGCTACTCGGGCAGGTCTCCCACTTAAGCCCTACTATGGTATGGCCCGCTACTCAGACAGGTCCGACCAACTCCGTAAGGCAGGGAAGGTTGGAGCCCCACTGACACTCTTTTGTTATGGCTCCACTATTGGCTGGCATATTCCCAGGGCCTGGATTTCACTACATCTCTTCTTGGGGGGGGGGGGGGG
>ML792621.1:73657-90793 GCA_009831015.1 Picea engelmannii
GAAGAGAAAGAATACTTATATTAGTTAAGGGGGGCATTACTTACATACATATTTCCAGGGCACTCAAGATTTCTCTCTCTTTCCCGCCTAACGCTTTATAGGCCCAAGCCCTGACTCGACTTTCTTTCTTTAGAGGAGCATAGGATCGACTTTCTTTCTAGGGTAAACCCTGATAATAAACGAGTCAATACGTTTAAGAATGAGTTAGCGAGTGAAAGAACAAAATAGATACCGACAAAGCCTCTAAATAAAAGGACCTGGAAAAGATGCCTTATGAAAGGGACATGCTTAGAAAAGCAAGCATTTCTTCCCCTCAAATCATTCACTAAGTAATCACTATTAATTCGTGATCACTATTAATAAAGTACACATTAAAGCCTATCCCCTTAATTAATTTGTAATCACTATTAATAAAGTACTCAACCTAACTCACCCACTTTGTATATGTGGTTAGCCTCATTCACTCGCCTTATCGATGGATGCATGCAGGGGCCACTATATCAATAATATTCTCTAATTACATCTATATAGGATATGATTTATTTAGACATTATTCCACGAGTGAGAACCCCATCCCACGGGCTTACTTACTTAATCCTTCTTCCTGGTTGGCTGAAGGAATGAAGAAGATGAAAGCCCCAAATGAGTGGGATAGATACAATGGAGGGTTGAAAGGGCGATCGATAAGGGAGGGTTGGTTGATAAGAGGGCCTCTCATTAATCTGCTTTCCGTACATATAGGTATAAGACTGCTCAAGTCCCCAAGTGGGCTACGTCATTTGACCATGAAAAGAAGGAAGGCCTACATGTTTGTGGTCGGGAAAAATCTCTTCAATAGCGGAACAAATATAGGGCATATTACAAGCATGACATGAAGAGATAGATTTTCTCAGGTAAGACCTCAAGGAGGGATCCTTGCCTGAGTTAGAAGGGTGAGGCAGAGGGTTTACTTCGCTTAGGGTTCTACTTCCTTCGCCGATATGGGTGGGCTATACTTCCTTCGTTGATATAGGTTGGGGTATTTATCTCTCCCCCTTCTTTATTGAATTGAAAGAAGGCAGAAATAAATACAATAAATATTGGTTTGGTTGGTAAGTCTTTTAATAGCCTTTTAATCTACTCTTTCTTATAGAGATCCTTCTCAAGAAATAGATACATAAAAAAATATAGATATCCTTCCTTTTCAGTCAACCACGGTTATACCCTTTCCACCTGAAAACTACCCCTAGTCTTGAATCCCAAACAAACCCAGCTTAGGTAGGTCCTTGAACACACGCCTTTCTCTTCTCTGCTCCTACTCCTATCCCATTTGTAAGTGATTTGATTCAGATAGGCCATAGTGTTTGAACCAATTGATCCCACCCAGAGAGAACCTACTCCATTATCAATGAGCCCACCCAGACAGGCATACAGAACCTACTGCAATATCAATTACTTCGTCTTTGGTCTTGTCGAGTCAGTTCCATTACATGCTTCTTCACCGCATATGAAACGCCTTGACAAAATTCCCTTATGCTTCGACTGATAACTCCACTCCTCTATGCTACAAAGAGAAATCACTATCAGTAAGAACGAACTCAAACATGCATGAATAAAATGTCCATGTGATTGACGTTGTGAAATAAGGAAGGTGGAACAGACAAAAGAAATGAGACACTCTCTCTTAACCGATAGGGAGAGATCATTTCTCTTCAGGTAGGGTGAGGAAAAATTGCTCGTCCGACAGAGGTTATTTATTGCTCACCCATAAAGGTGAGGAGAAACTGCTCACCAATTCAGTGGGGTGAGGAGATGGCTCACCCGACAACGGAAGGTGAGGAGGTCATGATGATATGCATGTTTCCATTCTATGACACTAGGGCTACCGTCATATAGGTTTATTAGATCGGCTCAAAGGAGAGGTTCACGGCTCAAGATCATTTCATCATTTCTTTGAGACAAGATCGGGTCTTGAGTTGGTAGAGGGCTAGAGATTTTCTCTTGAGTTGACGCTTCGATTCCTAAATATTAAATCACCCCTTTCTTATGTGTTGGATGTTGCACCAAAACTTTAGTGAGAGGCATGGGAATATTAAGCTTACCGATTTCGTGCTTTAAGTTGAAAGAAGATGCATTCAATCACTGAGTTCCTATGACCTTAACACTTTGAGGCCTTTGTTTTGAGACAACTTTCCTTTGTGTGAGTGCTTTGGATGGTGCAGATATATCGATATCCTTTATGATGGGACCCAGGGGTTGTTCATACTTAGCAACTTTATAATGATCTGATGTGACCATAGACTATTCATTGTTATGCTTATCTCATGGTTTTGGTGTTTGTTCCTTTCGCAATTATCATTGTATTAACCTACATTAATATCCCCCTGATACCCTTGCAATGATGTTACTTGGAACTGATTGTCGCAGGAAAAAACAATTTGAATTGATTCATCCTCCTATTATATAGTTACATTGCTCTCCTTTGATGTTTTTCCCACCTCACCTCTCATGGAGGAACTCTTGAGCTCACTCGATGAGTTGGTACCCATTCATTGTTGGGCCCTAGGATGATGAGTTAACATATTGAGTTGCATGGGGAGATCATTTTCATTCGAACTCTTAGGTCCATAGTATTCCCTCTTGCACACCACAGGGTGGTGGATCCAATTAGCATGTGGTTTCTAAGGTTGAGGGGCCTACATATCCTCTATTCTGGTTTCTCTCTAAAGTATGACAGGAGGTCTTTTGGAGGGAACTTTACTTTAAAGTAACTAATTACGGGATGGAGGGGTGGGACATACAAATGAATGCACTACTTGATTCTGCTTGACTCTGCTAAGATCATTCTCCATGACCTTAAGGAGTCTCGTTACTTCCTCCAAAGTGTTCAGGTTTGTTTTGGTTCCTTCCCCCTTCTCATTAAATCCTCAGGGCTCGGGAGAAACCAACCTAGTTCTGAAAGGAATATCGACCATTATTATGTTACTCTCAAGGTCTTCTGCATCATTGAAGAGAGTTTCCAAGTCTCGAGATCTTTTTCGCTTAGGCGGAAAGATAATTCAGCCTCAAATGAGAAGGCTTAAGCTATCATGGCAGTAGGTTCAGATGGATTTACTACCTCAGGAATCTGGTGGTAGAACTTTCAGAAGTGAGTAGTAAACTCCGTGACAGATTCACCGTGTACCTTTTAAAGGGAATTTACCTCCATGAGAGTTATCTTTTCTGAGTCCACATTTATTCAATAATTTTTCATGGAAATTCAGCCATAGAACTATTAGGTCAATTTCAGAACCATATCCGAAAACGACCTAAAGAACCATATCGGTCAATTTTTTCTAATATTTGAACCGGCCGTTATTGTTATCCATATATAAAAGCATCCGGCACTTATCCATCTATATAAGCATGAAGGTAAAACATCAATTTTTTCATCCAGATGACGATAAAACATCAGTTTTTCTAATAATAGTTTAGTTTCCTTTATTTTATTTCTCTATGTTTGAAGTCGAGAGTTACGGAAATTTAGAATCATAAAGCAATATCCTTTTCAGTGATGTTCGTGGCATCATGGGAGTTACCAGATTCCAGATATGGCGACCCCACCCTCACATGGTCAGCCAATGAAGGGTTGGTTGCAGCTGTTCAACGAACTATTTCATGGAACGTAATGGATCTATTCCTCCCAGATCATGGCAGACGACAGTATTGCATGGAAATGAGAATGAGAATCACAAATTCCTGTGTGTCTCAACTGTGGAGGCGAATTCAATTTTTAACGGTGATGACAATTCTCACAATGTGGGCAAACTACGAAGCTGCTCAGAGAGCAGTGGAATACGTAGTGGTGGTGAAGACATCGAGGGTGGATAGGTTTATAGGGGATAAGGCTCTCACTCTCCTTCTCATGGAGGACGCAATCTCCTCTATGCAAATCCCCGCTACCCAAGAAAATATATTCGCACCGTGCTGTTATCGATCGATAACAATTACACGGAGAAAGCAGTGACTGAAGATAATGTAATACATATAAATAGTGAATATATTGCAGATATGGTAGAAGAGGAGATCAGAGGCCTCCTCTACAGAGAAACAGGTCGTCTATGGCTCTGGGACGGCGGCAGAAAGGCACCTGTTGGTCTGCTTGGAGGCATGGCTGAATATACAAGATTAGCTGCAGGCTTCAATGTCTCGAATCCATCGGTATTAATGATCGAAATTAATAACACTGAGCAAGAGTGGGATGCGGGAGGCCTGGTAATAGGCATGTATTTACAGTACTGTGAAGGTATCAAGAGTGGTTTTTTTGCACATCTCAATGCACGAATGTAGAGGGAGTGGAGAGAGGATTTCTTGGAGGAGTTGTTGGGGAAGAGTGCCACAACGGTCTGGTCAGAATTCAAGAAGATTATTAAAAATAAAATAAAGTTGAAGATTGGTACTGCCCTTCCAGGTACTGAAACCGCTCTGTTTCAGTTAGCGATCTCTCTCTATTTTCTCTCTCTAGAATCATAAAGCAAACATCTCTCTATTTTCTGAAGTGTGGTAGTTCGTTCACGTTTACTTAATGTTGTAGTGCGGTTCATAGTTTCGTTTCATGTGTTTTGAAAAAAGCTTTTGTTGCCTGTTTTGTGTTCTAATGTTTATATTGTGAACAAGGATTTCATGAGATTTGTCTACCGAGTAAGTAAATAAGTAAATAAGTAAGTAAGTAAGTAAGTAAGAAAGAAAGAAAGAAGGCTACAAAGTCACAAAGATGAAGGCTACAAAGTCATAAGGCTATAGAGCATAAAACTTTGTAGAAACAAAAAAAAAAAAAGTAAATTGATGATGATTAACGTCTACTAAGACCTAATTGGTCTATCGGATCTTAAGAATTTTGTTTATGTGCTCGAAAAACATTAAGAGAAGCTTTCCAAGATCACCATACTTTTGTTGAGTTAAGAGGTTAGGAAGGTTGGTAGTGTGATCAATATTTTGAAAATGAGATCTAATATGGGTATAGGCTGGACAATCTAAGAGAAAGTGCTTTTCATCTTCAACATTCTTAATGTCACAAAGGTGACACACTCTTTCATCCCATGGCATTTTAGGAATTGACCAACGTTTCACTATGGAGCTTATGAGAATTTGTTCTTATCTTAACAATGCTTATTTTTTTCTTTACACTTGGCAAAACAAATAGATAATTTTGATCTTCTAGATTATGGTTGATTACATCTTTATAATACCTTAATTTTCTTTTTTCCTCTAACTCTTTATCACACCACATTTTTTTCTTAAATTTTGATTTGACATTTTTTTTAATAGTATCTTTATTTTGCAAAATGGGTTCTTCCATGATTCCCCAATAGTTTAGCCAAGATCGGGCGTCTTTATGCCATTCTCGCTTGAGTCGATGGTGTTATGACTTGATTTGAAAGAAATTTTAGGTAGCCTCTTGTCTTCCATGTTGTTTAACTTGTTCTTATACATTAGGTATCTAGTCATAGCCATGCTCTCAATGGGGGGGATGCTTGTTTCTACAAGGAGGATGGGATAGGGCGTATTTCCTTTAATTTTGAGATTATAGGTTATAAAATTCTTTTGTATTTGCTCTATCTTTCTCCAAGATTCACGAGAGATACTACAGCCCCAGACTTCACATCCATAAAGAATAACAAGTGTAACAAGAGTCTCAAAGAGGAGTTTCTTCTTATCCCAAATCCAAAGTTCAGTTGATTTACAATTGTTTTCAATCCCATAATAAGCTTTCCATCCCCCAATAATCCTTTTCTCAATGCTATAATTCTAATTAAGCTTGTGGTGAATATCAATTCCAAGATATTTATATGAAATCACTTCCTCCAAGTTGTTGTTGTCATATACAAAGGTATCATAAGGGATCTTATTGGATTTAATAATCATGACCTTAGTCTTATCAGTATTAACAGTCATACCCATATTGGAGCAAAAATCCTTGAGGATTCTTAGTTGGTTTTCAAGATCATGGGGACTCCTTGCCATAAGAACGATATCATCGACATAAAGAAGAAGATTGATGACTATACCAGTGAGAGTAGGGTCGACACAACCTGCTTTTTGCAAGCATTCTTCTAATTTATCAATGTATATGCCAAAAAGGGTAGGGGAAAAGGGACAACCTTGTTTGACTCTGATATTGCAGTTAATCTCCTTTGACCAGCCCTTAGTGTTTTTTAAAACTTAGCAATAACATTCTCATACATCCTTATTGCAACAACCCTCAACTCGAGAGACACTTTTATCTCTTCCAACCTATTCCAAACATTTTTCCTAGGAACCATGTCAAAATATTTTCTAAAGTCAACTAAACAATAAAAAAGATTGGTTTTAGTATTGCGGAACTCCTCTGGAATGATCCTAAAGGTAACAAGATGGTCCACAGTTGAATGATATCTCCTAAACCCGGCCTGGCCTTTAGCTCTTTTACCATGAATTTCTAGCCAAATGATAATCTTCTTTTCCAAAATAATTCCATAAAGCTTGTCTAAAATCAAGCTAATCATAATGGTCCTATAATTAGAGGGAATGTTTTTATCCCCATTTTTAAAAATAGGAACAAAGAGGCTTTGAGTCCAGGGTTTAGGGAAGCCTTGCTTGACTGCTAAATTGAAGAGCTTGTGTATGTGAGGGATAAGGATTAGCCCTCCGATTTTAAAAATTCCAGCTTGGTATCCTTCAATGTCCTTAGCTTTCCCATTTGCGAGTCGCTTAAAACCGAACTCTATGTCCTCTAAAGAAAAAACTTCTTCCTTTGTAGGGACAATAGAAATGGTGTCCATGGCATTAGGGAACTCGTAAATACTTTTAAGGTATTGCGTTTTAGAATTTGGCTCCAGAACTTCTTAGGACCCAACTTGTATAGTTGTGAAAGTTGCTCTTGCCTTTTATTGATATAGTATCTTTTTTTCCTTTTAATTAGGGCTTTGTACGTATTGATCTTATCAAGTTTTAAGGGCTCATTAGAAGCATCCCTAATGGATTTCCTAGCAATTTTACATTCTTTATCATACCAATGGTTGGTTGTTCTATTATTATTTTAATGTGACACCTTGAAAGAGGACTTGTTAATGGAAGTGGAAAGGGTAGTTGTAAAATTATGATAGAGTTCTTCAATGTTGTTCTTATAAGTTAGGAGTTTTAATTTACTATTTAAATCCTTTAAGAAAATGTAAAATTTACTTTTGTCAAAGCGCAAATTCCTTTGATTATCATAATTCTCTTCAATGGTGCTCCTATGCATGGAAAATTTTAGAGTTAGGGTTAAAGGTTTATGATCAGAGTCACATTATCTACAACACTACTACCTAGCCCATGAATACGGGTCATTTGGTTGGAGTTTGGCCACTTCATTACTCCATTGCAAATTATTAGGTCTTGAGAGTTGCATATCTTGACTAACTCGGTACCAAACAAATTCTCAATTTGGTCTTCAGAGCTTCTTTTGTAACTATTAGATAAAACAAGGTCCTCATCTAGCCATAAAGGATTATGGTTGGAGTCATCACTTAAAAGAGTAGCTTGTTTAGTTGCAGTCCTAGCATTAAAGTCTCCTAGGAGGAGGATATTACCTTCTTTTTTCAAATTATAAATATCTTGTTCTAAATTATTATAGGGACAATTTTTATCTAGATTATTTTTCTTATAAAAAGTAGAATGAGGAAGAGGTTAACATATGTTGAATGCAACGTAAATAGGTGAAGTGGTCAATGGGAGATTAACATATGCCAATAGAAATGTAAAACATTCAGAGGTATATCCTTGCAAAAAGTTAGTTTAATAGTTGTCAATGTTATTAACAATTGAATATTCTTATGCATATGTCTAAAAATACAATTTTTTTTTATGTCTATATGTATATTAAAAATAAATGTTAGTTATTAATTTAAGGAAAGTTAATTATAGATATTATTAATGTGAGAACCAATGTAACCTCTTTGGAATTTAGGATAAGGAATAACAATTACAAAAGTTTGAACAAGTTTTAGATATAAAAAAGAATTCAAAATTTTCTTATCTTTCTTAAGAGATGGAAAAACATATTTTCTAAATCAAATATGAATAATTTATTGTTTTCTAAAATCAATTGTTAAAGTCTACTTGAATTTTAACTTATTATTTTTATTTTTAAATATAAAGGTTGGTAACACATACGATGTAAATGAGACCATCTATATACCTAATTATAATAGGTGTAATGAACAACGATTATGACTCGGTGTTTTATTGAAACCATCAAAAAAGTTTTAAATTTTTTTTATTGATTGTTTGGAGTGAACAATTTCTATTTGATTTAAAATATAAGCCCACTCTTAGAAATTTTGTATTTGATTTAAAACATAAGCCCAATCATTAAAAAATTGCAATAATTTTGATCATGAGAAACATGAGGATGCTCATAGTTAATCTTAAAACATAACAAACAAGAGGATCGAAGAGAAATAATAGGATAACCAAGTGTTTGGTTTGACTTTTCCTATTGTGCGGAAGTAAATGTGTCCAGGTATAAAGGAGAGTGATGGAATTGTACATGCTTGAAAGATAAGAGCTAGTCAAAACTGTGCAGAGGCTAGCATCTGTAAGAAGCAAAGGAACTAAAGTTCCATGCATAGAATATCATATTTGGCATTGGACTATGTATAAAAAAAGAAAACACATCAAGAAAAAGCAAATTTTCACTTTGACTCTTTGTATTGTGTGGAAGTGAATTTGTTCGGATATAAAGGAGAGCAATGGCTGGAAGCAATGCAAACTGTGTGAAGAGAAAGGTAAAGTGTGAAGATGTTGGCATGTACAAGAAGCATAGTACGTAAAGTTCTATGCACAAAATATGATATTTGACATCCGACTAGGTAAACTTAGCAGAAAGAAGTATGCGAAGAAAAAGATGTGACAGAAGCAATGTGAAGTGTGTTTATGACAATATTTTCTCAAAGCTATGTTCTAGTAATTGTCGGAAAAAGACATGGAATTTAGCATAGAACTATGTAAAAAACATCTACTAAAAAACTTTGTAAACATGTTACATAGATGAATATGAAGAGAAGCAATGCAGGCTGTAGCCAGTGCAGGATGTGCAAGAAACAATGTGGGGTTTATAGAAGCCAAGTTGTTCGTGAAAAAATGCAAACTGTACATAGGTTAGGATATGCGGAAAGTAGAATCAATCAAGTTCTATGTGCAATATATGTTGCTTGTGCAGACTATATGTGGAGGCCAAGATGTGAGGGAATAATGTAAAGTGTGATAAAGCTACCATTGACCTAGAGCTATGTAAAATTTGTGGAGGATATGATATGCAGGTCTGCGAGGAGAAAAGGGTGTGTAGTTATCAACAAAAGACTTCACAATTAACATACAACTATGTAAAAACTTTAATCATTAAACTTTGTAAAGAGATTGCAGAGATGAAGATGCATAGATGAAATAGAGAGTGCAACAAGCCCAGGATGTGTGTGAGACAATGAAAATTGTGTACAAATTAGGTGATGCATAAAGAAAATGAAATTGACTTATGTTTACAATATATACTGCTTGTAGAGACATTGAAATTGTGAGAAACACCTCAAGTAATTGTTTATTGATATGACTTTTTTTTTCCCCGAAGTTGACAAAAGACAATGTGAATATTATGAAAGACATGAAACATAGTCCAAAACTAGCAATACTGTAAAAGTTCCAGCTTAAAAGGAAACGCCATTTTTCAACCAAACATGAGAAAACACATTGCATAGAAAACTTAACAGGTCAAATACAGTGAAGAACCAGAGGAATTGTCAATGTTGTGGCTTTTAGGAAAACTTGTTTTATGAATAGGACAAAAGAAAAAACAACATTTCGATGCAGCAGACAAAGTTGAATGGAGTAGGCCATATGCATATGAAGTTTATGTTAATGTTTAAGCCATTATTATAGTTACTTTCATTTCATTAGATAACAATAGCACAATCCAAGATCACTGAGAAATGCACAATCACATAAGACACAACATTTATCCTGGGAAACCCTCTAGGGGAAGAAAACCCAACAAAACTTCCTGAATATAGATAGCTAATATAATGCCAAGAGATCTCTTAAACTAATGCAGAAGATCCTCTCCCAAATATGTTCCACTCTCTCTCCTTCTTCTCTAATAGCAGATTTGAAACTTGTCTCTCAATGAGTAAGTGAGTTGTGTGTCTAAGTGAGGCACTAGCCTCCTTACTTATATTAGACTGGAACGTGTGAAGTGTCTCTTCATTGGCAGGGCCAACTTCTCCAACTGGGTGGTTATAACCACCTTTAATATTTTCTGGGGCCTCTTTAATATTTGTTGGGGTCGACTTCTTATTCTACCTATTATAATTATCATTTGACCAATCCGCAAAAGAGGATTTGGTCCTATTCCAATAGCCGAAATGATCAGTCCACAATGGGGATTGATCCAATGAATAATATATCAAATAATAATAAGAATACTCTTTGCAGTTACATTATTTAGACACTCCCCCTTAAAAAAAAGGGTATTCTTCAACAACATCATCCGAGAGAGAGAGGACAACATCATCAACAACATCAAGTGGGTGAGAGGACAACATCATCAATATAATCTTGGAACACTGAGTAGCGTATCTATAAATCATTGGAAGTTTTCTTCATCGGCAACATCGTCATTCTCAAAGGAATGCCATCATCATCTGCATCAATATGTATTAGTATAAAAACTGATACATCATCATCATCATAGCACAAGGCTGGATCATCATAATACAAGACTGGCTTTATGTCACAACTGTTAAGTTGGAAGCTCAGTACTCGTCTCATATCAATGTCTTTTTTTATGTCACAACTATCAAGATGGAAGCACAGTACTAGTCTCATATCATCGTCTTGCTTTACGTCACATCACTCAAGCTGGAAGCAAGATAATTGTCTTGCTTTACATCACAACCATCAAGTCCGAAGCAGGATACTAGACTGGATTTACATCACAACTATCCAGCTGAAATCTTAGTTCTAGTATCATCATATCATCTTTATTTACGTCACAACCATCATGTCAGAAGCAAGGTACACATCCTGCTCTACGTCACAACCATCAGGTCGGAAGCAGGGAACTAGACTTGCTTTACATCACAACTATACAGTCGGAAGAATAGTACTAGTCACACATCATCTTGCTTTATGTCACAACCATCAGGTCAGAAGCAAGGTACTTGTCCTTCTTTATGTCAAAACCATCAGGTCAGAAGCAGGGAACTAGACTTGCTTTACATCGCATCTATACAGCTGAAGCACATTACTAGTCATATCACATCATCTTGCTTTACGTCACAACCATCAGGTCGGAAGCAAGAGATGTCTCATCACAACATCTACTCCCCCTTTCGAGAAGAGTCCTTTCGGACTATACCAAGCTTATCTCGAAAATACTCAAACTTTATACGAGATAGTGGCTTGGTCAACATGTCAGCAACCTGTTCATCCGTGCTAATGTACAGGAGATTTAAGTCTCCTCTCTGGACCATGTCATGGATATAATGATAACGGATCTCTATGTGCTTCAACCTATTGTGGAATACAAGATTCTCTTTCATCTTTATGTAGCTCTGATTGTCACATAGAATCAAGGTTTCTCTCATCTCTAAGTCAAATAGGTCGGTCAACAAATTTCAAGGCCATATAGCTTCGCAGCTGGTAGAACATGTAGCAATGTATTCTGCTTCTGCTGTGCTGAGAGAAATACTAGATTGCTTCCTACTCTGCCATGAGATCATAGCTGATCCCAAACTGAAACAACATCTTGAAGTGCTTTTCCTATTAGAAACAATTCCTGCCCAAACTGCATCAGTATATCCACTCAATGTGAAATAATGATCTCCATCATAGTTGAGACCACAATCTATTGTGCCTTTAAGGTACCTCATCACATGTTTTGCAACCACTAGGTGAACACATCTGGGTTCTACCAGAAACTAACTCAAGGTGTTTACGGAAAAAAAATTGTCTGGTTTGGTGTTTGTCAGGTACATCAGTGATCCAATAATTTGTCTGTACAGTGTGGCATCAATCAATTCTAATAAAGTATCGACCAACAACTTCAGCTTCACTTCCATGGGTGTATTCATGGGATTGCAGTCCAACATGTCGAATCTCTTCAAGATTTCGACCGTGTACTTCACTTGGTTAAGTAAGATCCTCTTAGGACTCTGCCATACCTCAAGACCTAAGAAATAATGCATTAGGCCAAGGTCTTTCATTTCAAATTCTGAGGCAAGTCTCTTTTTACATTCAGTGATGAGATTTTCTTCTCCAGTTAAGAATAAGTCATCCACATATAGCAGTAAGATTACTGGCTCATTGTTCATGATTTTGAAGTAAAGGTTAGAGTTTGCTTTACTCTTGGTAAATCCTAAGCTCATCAAGAAACTTTCTATATGGCCATACCAAGCTCTAGGAGCTTGCTTCAATCCGTATAAGGCTTTCTTCAATCTGCAGACACGAGACTTCCTGTATTCAACCTCAAATCCTTGAGGTTGCTCTATACACTTCCTCTTCGATCATACCATTTAGGAAATTTGTCTTCACGTCCATCTGGTGCAACTTCCACTTCATCTTAGCTGCAAGAGCTATGATGGTTCTGATCGAAGTGTATCTAGCTAGATGAGTGAATGTCTCTTCATAGTCAATGCCTTCCTTATGGGAAAAACCACAAGCGACAAATCTTTCTTTATACTTCTCAATACTTCCATCAGCAGCATGTTTTATTTTGAAGAACCATCTGGAGGATACCACATCATTATTATTCGGTCTGGGAATTATTTCCCATACTTCGTTCTTCATTATGGATTGGTATTCCTCTGTCATGGCATCTTCCCATTCTTTCCTCTGAATGGATTCTTCAAATAAGGTAGGATCCTCTTCTAGGAGATCACACATCAAAGCTGTATAACTGGAGAATGGCTTTGGTATTTTCACCTGTCTCGTAGTTCCTTGGGGAACACCATACTTCTCTCCATATTGAATAAGCTCTCTATCCCAGGCTGGCTTTATTTTATGGAGGATCATCATCTGAGGAGGTTCTTTCACTTCTACTATATTATGGTCTTCTAGAATTTCCTCATCAGGGGAAGTTACGACTTCCCTCACTGGTTCTGTAGCTCTGGGAACCTCCCTCATTGCAGTACTGGGGATTACGGGTTCCTCTTCATATACTTCTTGAAGCTGGCATAGTTTAAATTTCTTAAGTGTTGCATCTTCATCAAAGGTCACATCCCTGTTGATCTCAATGTGATGTTGACCTGGTATATAGATTCTCAAGGCCTTGGAGACCTCACAGTATCCCACAAATACTCCCTTCTTTCTTGAAGGGTCTAGCTTGTTTCTCTTTCTTTAGGTATATGAATAAACACTGGATAGCCAAATATTTTGAGATGGCTTACCTCTAGCTTCTTTCTGGTGAACATCTCTTCCAGTGTCTTGAGCCCAAGTGCACTATGGGACAATCAGTTCTACACATATACAACTGCCATTGTTTCTTCTGCCCATAAGCACATAGAAAGATCTTGATCATGGATCATAATCTTCACAGCTTCCAGTATGGTTATGTTCTTTTGTTTAGCTACACCGTTTTGTTGGGGATTATAGGGAGTAATGAGTTCCATCTTGATCCCAACATCTTTGTAGAAGTTCACAAACTCTTTTGAGGTATATTCTCCTCCATTATCTGACTTGAGTATTTTAATCTTCATTTCAAAAAGGTTCTCTATCAAGGCTTTGAATTCCTTGAACTTGTTGAACACTTCATCTTTAGATTTCAAGAAATATATCCAGGTCTTACGAGAGTAATCATCAATGAATGATACATAATATACATACCCACTAATGGAGGATGATGGAATTGGGCCACATACATCTGAATGAATGAGTTCTAGGACTCCTTTTGTCTTGTTGTCCCTCTTCGGAAATGGGTTCTTGATGTTCTTCCCTTGTGCACATCCATTGCATATGCCTTTATGGTCACCTTTGAGTTCTGGTAAACCTGTGACTTCTTTGCATATGTATGGTAGTGCCTTGTAGTTGATGTGGGCTAACCTTCTATGCCAAAGTTCACATGATTTTTCAATGGTGTGGGTCATGGCAGCCTCTAAGTGACCCTTTAGTTTATACAAACCATTTTCTTCACTTCCAATGATGATTGCTTCATTTAAGGTTTCTCCTTTAGCCCACATAATAACTTCTCCATCTATAAAGGAAACTCTGAAGAATTTCTTTTCTAAAGATGAAATGGAGAGTAGGTTCTTCTTCAAGACTGGTACATATAGTACGTCCTTCATTTTTAGTGAATTCTCTGAATTCGGTTTATGGTTTGATTCTCCCACTCCCTTGATGGGATATTGGTAATCATCTCCAAGTGTCACTTTCTGAGAAAAATTCTTTTCTGAGATACAAGAGAGAATGTTTCTTTATCCCTTCATGTGCTTGGATGCACCACTATCAATGAACCAAGTGTCCTCTCCCGGTGTTACCGATCCTAAGAGGGCCGAGATCAAGACATGGTCTTTGATCTGCTCTCTTATCATCTTTTTGGGTGGCTCTTCATCTTCGACTACATGGGCATGGAGCCTCTTATGTTATCTCTTGTATTCTTCTCGTCTAGTTGGACAAAACTTCGCAATGTGTCCCATCTTATCACAATGATAGCATTGTATAGATGAGTAGTCCCTTTCATTTCGTTGTCCTTTCTTCTGAAATATCCTTGGATGAGATTCTTTATGATTGAATTTGTTTGACTTTTGAAGCTCTTTATGAGTCTCCTTTTGGAAGTAAGGTTTCTTCCTTCCTCCTTTGGTGTGAGTAGCTAGGGCTTGATCGTAATCTCTTACTAGTAATGCTTCATGATTCACTACTCTTGTTTCTTCTTGGATGCATTCTTCCCATAGACTATCAAACTTCAGTTTCTTTGTTCTGGAACATATCGTTTGGATGAATGCATCCCAAGGTCTTGTGAGACCATTTAGGGTCGTCACTATGATTTTTTCTTCATCTATGGTATCTCTAATAGCTTCTAGTTGTTCTTTGAATTATGATATTCTTGTGAAGTATTCCTGAATCGTTTCTCCTTTCTGCATCCTTGTATTCTTCAATTGAGTTCTTAGATTCATCTTCTGGTTTATGTTATTTCCTTCATATAGTCTGGTCAAGGCATCAAACATTTATTTCGAAGTCTTCTTAGATGACACATAAGGAATCAGGTGGTCTTTGATTGAATCTGCAATGATTCTTTCGGCCCTGATTGTGTCCTTTTGATGCTTTGCCTTTTCTGCAGCATCGGCGGGTTCAGGTACTTCTTCTTTGATGAATCTTGCTAGGTCATTCTCTTCAAGAATGAGGCCAATCCTATACTTCCAGGCACTAAATTTTTCCACTCCTTCTAGCTTGTCAACAATCTTAACGCTTGCAGACATCTTTACCTGGAGCTAGGAAAATGACCGAAAAATGAAAGTGCTCAAAATCAAAATCTAAACTTACCAGGAGGTGCGCTTGGCTAAGGTGAGTAGCCTGGTGTGTTTGGATCTGATAAAATCAAACTTTTTCTCCAAATTTGATCTACGGATTTCTGGACTGGTGCTTCTCGTACCTCTGGTACTCTGGTGCTTCTGGTACTTATGGTACACTGGTTTTCTGGTACTTCTGGTACTTTGTGAAACTAGGGTTTCATTTTCCGGGAGATCTAGCCACTGAAAAGGTGCAATGAGAGTGCCAAAGTGATCCTTAGGGGAGGGCACACTTTTCTAGATGGTTTTGGGGCTGAAAAGCTTCACCATCAAAAATCCCTAATTTTCATGTACGACAACAATGACGTTTTACACTCTTATGAAAGATGCTTCCTTAAGCTTGGATTTGATTCCATGTTAATGTTTAAGCCATTATTATAGTTCTTTGCATTTCATTAGATAACAATAACATAATCCAAGATCACTGAGAAATACACAATCACAAGAGACACAATGTTTATCCTGGGAAACCCTCTAGGGGAAGAAAACCCAGCAAAACTTCCTTAATATAGATAGCCAATACAATGCCAAGAGATCTCTTAAACTAATGCAGAATATCCTCTCCCAGATATGCGCCACCCTCTCTCCTTCTTCTCTAACAGCAGATCCAAAACTTGTTTCTCAATGAGCAAGTGAGTTGTGTGTCTCTGTGAGGCACTAGCCTCCTTATTTATATTAGACTGGCACGTGTGAAGTGTCTCTTCATTGGCAGGGCCGACTTCTCCAACTGGGTGGTTATAACCACCTTTAATATTTTATGGGGCCTCTTTAATATCTGTTGGGGCTGACTTCTTATTCTGCCTATTATAATTATCATTTGACCAATCTGCAAAAGGGGATTTGGTCCTATTACAATAGCCGACATGATCAATCCACAATGGGGATTGATCCAATGAATAATATATCAAATAATAATAAGATGTAACATCCCGCTCTGGCGCACTGAGAAAACTTATTATTTGAGGACACTTGCTCGCAAGTGATCTGGACTTTTATGATGTTAGACCATTTATACTTGATTATGATGCGATTGACAGATGACATGATGTGTTACTATTTGATGTCGACAGATGCTATTGACTCAGTTTTATTGAGTGTGCAGGGTTGTTGACCTTGAGGATGCAGAGGCATCGTTAAAATCCCCTTGGACTCCGGACTGAGTCAGGGAGTGTGATTTTGGGTTGATATGTTTAATATGATGTTTCATTTGATTTGATGATTTGATGTTGACATTTCTGACATGATTGTTGATGATGCAGGCTAACGATAGCTTTCCGACCAGACTTACATATGGAGTAAAGGGGCCACACACGATTTGCAGAGAGGTTGAGGGAGAGGGGTGGACAGCAGCCCTGCCACTGCCTACTAGCACTCCCGCCGTGGCTCGAACTGTAGGTTAACGATTACCTAGTTCGAGAGGATCCACGATGCCGTGAGGGCAGACTGGGACAGTCACTCATGATGATTCTAAGGGGCGCGCAATAAGGCAGGGGCCTTATTCCTTAGAACCCTTAGTCTCCTACAAGTTCACCTGGCGGAGTGTTGACTCCAGGGGTTATAGATGTCTACCAATCAGTCCAGTTGGCGAGTGGCACCCTTGGAG
>ML792621.1:102066-119207 GCA_009831015.1 Picea engelmannii
CCAGGTGATATTGTTGCTGAAGGAAACCCTTATGACAGTTCGTTTTTGTACTTGGGGTTACAGTGTTTTCGTTTTTGGTATTGGGTTACAGTGGTTTCGCTTGGTATTTTGGGTTACCGTGCTTTCGTTTGTATTGGGTTACAGTGTTCTCGTTTGTAGTTGGGGGTTACAGTGTTTTCGTTTTGCATTTGGGGGTTACAATGTTTTTGTTTTTGTATTTTGGGTTACAGTGCTTTCGTTTGTATTGGGTTACAGTGATACTCGTTCTTGTATTGGGTTACAGTGTTATGGTTTCAAAAAAAAAATCATGGGTAAAGAGTTACTGAATCCTGTTTGCGGGCGAATTCGTTTTTCATTTTTTTTGCATGCCGTGGGATGCGGGCTGTAAGCTTGGCATTGTCTTCCTGAGCCCGCGTTTCTACCCACTGAGACCCTATTCATTTATCGTGCATCCTCTGCGTATCCGAGGGTATCTCGTGACCACTTTGAGGGGGGGAAACTCGCCTGCGATTTACCTCTAGAACCCTGCGTTTTTGGGTGTAACTCCTCTGCCTATTTGGGTGCCTTCCCCTGGGCGTTCTGCTGTACATTTAACTCGGTTCTATGCTATTAAAATCCCCTTTTTGTGTGTCGAAGGAACGACGGGGCCGAGCCTGCGTTCGATTCCCTGTTGGAGAGGTTTAGGGCTGCGCCTCCAGCATCCGGAGCTCGTGGTCTCTGATACCTTCTTTTAAATGTTTTTAAATTTGCTCACTTGCTGTATTCAACCAAAATCGTCCTCTCTGACTTCGTTTCATGTTTCTTTCTCAGTCATTGCTTTCCTATGATATTTGGTTACAGGCGGTAGTTACTATGCTTATATTTTAACGCCAGAGGACTGGAGCGGTAGTAGTTCAGAGTTCTGTGATAATAGAATGAGGTAGTCAACGAAGGTTTCGGTCACCCTTGATTGTGATTAAAGTAGAACTTCGATGCTTTCATTTAATGCCAGAACCTTGATCAATGCTTTAAAAAATAGTTTATAACGATAACCTGTATTAATAAGCTACACCGTGTGCTATACGAGAACGCAAAATATTTCTCTTCTCACTTCTTTAATGATTACAACAGATCTTAGGAGATAACCTGTTCCAACCCTTTGTTCTTGAGTTTTATGGGTGTGCCTTCCCTCTAGAGATTCCTCTATAGGACAAGGCCACAATAACTTGCTTAACCGTTTATGCCATTAATTGCTTCCACTTAATGTATAAATTCTCGGCACAGATTTCATGCAACTTTGTTCGAGCATTTGACTTGTTTTAATTGACGACAGTAATTATAATATTTTTATTGATGGCAGTAATTGTAAATTAACAGGTGAAATTGAAAACAATAATTATAATTAGTTTATGTAGTTCTTAATTGTATCTATTGTTTTAATCAAGACATAATTCCATACTCGAGTGTAATGACTGCAGTTTTTATTATGATTAGACAGGCTCCAATTTAAGGATAGTTTTTATTATGATTAGACAGGCTCCAATTTAAGGATAAGGTAGAAGGTTATGGCAAGTTTAATATGAATTATTAAAATGCATCCCTAATCTTACTTTATAGAGCGTGGCTGTATTTCTACCTCACTGTTAATTAATGGCAATTGTAAACGTAATATAAGGTGCAATATAAAATGTGTTAAATAAAAGAAAAACATGGCTACTTTATATCTTGTCTTTTAAATTTGATACCTCTCAATATAACAATTAAATATGCAATCATTTTTATATATTAACCTTAGGAAAAGGGCGTCGTCATATTGGAATATGATGTTATTGGGTTATTTTTATGTATGATGTCAATTATATGATGCTGTCATTTATATCATGATGCGGTCAATTATATTAGGATGTTGTTATTTTTATGTAAGATGTTATTGATATGATGTTATTTATATCATGATGTTAATTATATGATGAGGTTATTTATATAATGTTAACCTTTATGTATGATGTTGTCATGATGAGGACAAAGGTTTTACTCTTTATTTATTTATTTAACGAAAAGAGTACTCCTTCATTTAATTATTGAGAAGGGTTGATTTCTTATTTAATTATTAAGGAAAGATGTACTCTTTATTTTCAAGAGTGGATGGGTTCCTTGATCTATTTATTTAAGGAAATGATGTACTCTTTTAGCTAGTCATGTAAGAAGGGATTTATTCTTCCACTAATTCATTTAAAGGAGAGAATTATTCTTGTACTTATCTAAGGAAGGGATATATTCTTTTATGCAATTATTAAGGAAGGTTTTGTTAAGTTATTATGACTTGGTATCTGGATTCCTCAAGTTGTTAAACCCTTAATGTTGATCGATTCTTATTGCTAATTTAAGGTGTACATGTCGACTTATTGAGTTTAAAATGCTTTCAATACTAACCTAAAGTTGTAATCGACAATTGGTTTATGAACCGCCTTCAGGAGGTAAAACTACAATAAACCTAGACCGGTTCAGTGAAAGGTATTTAGCGTCCTTTTAGATCTTAGATATTGACCTCTAGCCAGGAATACTGGTCGGGTAGTTGACGAGGTTGTAATTAGCTTACATTTTCCTTTGTGGATTGATGTTCTTTAACCCTTATTGTACTTGGTTGTAATCAATCCCTTGTTGTTCTGCTTGTGTCGGGAGTGATCTAGACACCTCCTAGTAAGCCTTAGTATATATGTCCGCGTCAAGAATCCAGTGTCGTATCAAGAGTCTCGGGCCCTTTAAAGGCAGGGTTTCCACTCTTGCGACACACCTGTGGGGATTACTGGTTTCTGCCTGAGCAGTCGACCAGGAGCCTATCTGACCTTCTCTCTCCCCGGAGCAGAGAACTAAGATTAAACGCCTTGCTTTCCTGTGCAGAAATAGTAAACGTTGCTACTATGGATTCTTCCTTCCAAACTGTACTGTACCCTTGTGGCGTTAATGCTTGGGGTTACCTGTGGTGCGCCTTATGTCATGGATGTTTATTGCTTGCGGTTATTGTTGTACGTCGTATGTCGTCTTGTTATGTTCGTCTTGCTTGCGCCATGTTAGTCGTCGGGTGGCGTCGTAGAGCCCAGTGTGTCTATTTCTTATCCACATGTGCGCACACACTTTTACAAAAAAAAAATTGCACCTGTTGTAAAGGGTGGTTGTCGTAACGAGGAGGGGCGTTACATAAGAATACTCTTTGCAGTACCATTATTTCAACAGTTTACATGTGATTTAAATGGGCGACATAAATTGTCACAACGTTGAATTCTATTCAGTATTTACAATGTGCAAAACAATTTACAAATGTTAGCATAGTAGGTCGAAATAACATTCTTTTGCACAATGAAAGTAAATATCCACATATGCAGAGAATTGAACATGATATTTCAGGATATTTCATTGAAAATTGATACATAGTTAAGACATAAGTGACTATTTAGCCAGAAACGTCTTTGGAATTTAGGATAAGGAATAACAATTACAAAAGTTTGAACAAGTTTGAGATACTAAAAAAGGAATTCAAAAGTTTCTTATCTTTCTTAAGAGATAGAAAAACATGTTTTCTAAATCAAATATGAATAATTTATTATGTTTTAATATCAATTGTTATACACTAGAATTTTAACTTGGTGTTTTTATTTTTAAATATAAAGGTTGGTAACACACGTCAATTATAATAGGTGTAATGAACAACTATTATGAATCGGTGTTTTATTGAAACCACACACACAAAAAAAATGTTATTGATTGTTTCGAGTGAACAATCTCTATTTGATTTCAAATATAACCCCACTCTTGGAAATTTGATCCTGGTACAAGACGCCAATTAAAAAAAATGCAATAATTTTGATCATGAGAAACATAACAATGCTCAACAAGTTAATCTTAAAACATTACAAACAAGAGGATCAAAAAGAAATAATAGGATAACCATATATAAGGAGAGTGATGGAATTGTAGATGCTTTAAATATAAGAGCTATTCAAAATTGTTCAGAAGCTAGCATTTGTAAGAAGCAAACGAACTAAAGTTCCATGCGTAGAATATCAGATTTGGCATTGGATTGTGTATTAAAAAAAAACACATCAAGAAGAAGAAATTGTTCACTTTGACTCTTTGTATTGTGTGGAAGTGAATTTTTCTGGATATAAATGAGAGCAATGGCCAAGATGTGTCGGAATTAATGAAAATTGTGTGGAGAGCAAGGTAAAGTGTGCAAATTTTGGCATGCGAGAGAAGGATAGTACGTAAAGTTCTATGCACAAAATATGATATTTGACATCCGACTAGGTAAACTTAGCAGAAAGTAGTATGCAAAGACAAATATGTGACAGAAGCAATGTGAAGTGTGTTGATGACATTATTTTCTCAAAGCTATGTTCATGTAATTGTCAGAAAAAGACATGGAATTTAGCATAGAACTATGTAAAAATCATCTACCAAAAAAATTTGTAAACAGGTTGCATAGATGAATATGCAAAGAAGCGATGCAGATTGCATCTAGTGCAGGATATGCCAGAAACAATGTGGGGTTCATAGAAGCCAAGATGTTCATGAAACAATGCAAATTATACATAGCTTAGGATATGCGGAAAGTAGAAGTGACCGAGTTATGTGTGCAATATATATTTCTTGTGCAGACTATGTGTGCAATCCAAGATGTGTGGGAATAATGTAAAGTGTGCTAAATCTACCATTGCCCTACATCTATGTAAAATTTGTGGAGGATATGATATGTGGGTCTGTGAGGAGAAAAGGGCATGTAGTTATCAACACAAGACATGGAAATTAACATACAACTATGTACAAACTTTAATCATTAAACTTTGTAAAGATATTGCAGAGATGAATATGCATAGAGGCAACAAGCGTAGGATGTGCACGAGAAAATGGAAATTGTGTACAAATTAGGATATGCTGAAAGAAAATGTGATTGACATATGTTTACAATATGTACTGCTTGTAGAGACGTTGAAATTGTGAGCAAAAATTCAAGTAATTGTTTACTGATATGACTATTTTTTCCCCAAAGTTGACAAAAGACAATGATCATATTATGAAAGACATGAAACATAGTCCAAAACTAACAATACTGTCAAATTTCCATCTTAACAAGAAACGTCATTTTTCAAGCAAACACGAGAAAACACATTGCATAGAAAACCTAATAAGTCAAATACAGTGCAGAACCAGAAGAATTGTCAATGTTGTGTCTTTTAGGAAAACGTTTTTTGCGAATAGGAAAAAATAAAAAGCAACATTTCGATGCAGTAGACAAAGTTGAATGGAGTAGGCCAGATGCATATGCAATTTACATGTGATTTAAATTTGAAGCGTAAATTGTCACAACATTGTATTCTATTCAGTATTTACAATGTGCAATTGTTTTACAAATAATAGCATAAAGGTCGAAATAACATTTTTTTGCACAATGAAAGTAAATATCCACATATGCAAAGAACTGAACATGATATTTCAAGATATTTCATTGAAAATTGATACATAGCTAAGACATAAGTGACTATTCGTCTAGAAACCCAAAGGGTTGAAAACTAGTGGAAATATATGCGAAAACAATTATTTGGCAAGGACAAAAGAATATGCAGTTCTTTTTTGCATAATGCTTGTGAAAAATGTCTAAAACTCAAAATAGGATTTCCCATAATATAAGTGTGTAACACCCACTACGACATAATAGATTTATCGCCTTCTTTTCTCTTTCCTTTTTCTTGAGGGACAGAATCCCCGAGTTCCTACAAGGTCCTAACGCGGGCTAGTCCTTCCTGTCGGGGGCTTCCCTAAACCAATCTATCGGTTCTTTCATTGAAAACCTGTCTTGTAAAACTCAGGTACCAAGTGCGGGCTTCACCTTCGTGTTATCATTGGTTATGACCCCGGCCAAGCCAAGAGGTGCCTTTCTCACTTCGCGACTCAGCGATGCATGAGGGTCAAATCTTTTGACTCTTCAAACCCGAAATCCTACCTTTGGGTGAGATCGACGGCTGCGAGTCTCTCCCCTGATTCGATGTTCCTAGCCGTATCTGGACTTCGGTAACCGAGAGATCGAAAAGAAAGGGGGTCGATTTATTCGACCCTTCAAACCCCAAACCCCAAACCCTATTCACACTAAGTTGATTCGGAGTTTCGCACTCCGGGACTTCATGAATTACGAAGACGAGGGTTATTGCTCTATGGTTTCCCGGGTGCTAAAACACCGAAAAGCCAAAATCTATTCATACTAAGACGATTCAGAGTTTCACGCTCCGAGACTTCGCGACTTGCAAAGACAAGGGGTCCTTCCCTTTGGTCTTCCGAGTGCAGAAACGTCGAAATCTTGAAGTCTCTTTGATCCGAAATCGGATTCAGCAGGCTGTCAGGGCATGAAAAATGCTCAAAAATGAAAGTGCTCGGAATCCGACGAAACTAGCACCATTGCGTTCGGCTCGTCTTCCTGATTCCGGTGGTATAATTTTTATCACAAACGGAGTCCGTATGGAGAAGATATCGCATTCTGTCCGTCGAGCCAAACAGGCAAAATTTTGGGATGCTGACTGTACCTGTCCGTACAGTCCGTACAGACACGTGTCAGTCCGTACAGATGACGTGGCGGCGTCCGTACAGGACACATGGCACGTTCGTACAGGTGATATGTGGCAGTCTCAGGAGATGACACGTGGCGGCGTCCGTACAGGACACGTGGCAGCCTCAGGCAGTGACACGTGTCAGGCGGATTTGGCATTTATGGCATACGATTGGACCAATCCCGAGGTGACACGTGTCACCACTGGAAGGGTGACACGTGGCACGGGATGACATCAGCATCGTACGGCAATGACGTGGCAGGATTACGTGGCAGATGACGTGGCGTACGGAGGATGACGTGGCACGGTGACAAGGTTGTATGGTAGAGCTGACGTGGCGGACATGTGGGCGAATCAGGTGCTGACACGTGGCATCTTTCTGGGTGAATGATAGGGTGCCACGTGGCCCAATAACGGGCTGCCACATGGCACCCCGGATTTAGCCAATGACAGCTATATCAAAAATATGTTGGGCCCGGGGGATTCGAACCCCGGACCTCTCCCACCAACAACGCTTTCGTATCGACCGTTTAACCAATGGCGCCACCATATGTTACTTGTTGAGTATGCGGAAGAAATTGGTTTTAATTTTGTTGCAACGGTTGGATGGCGGGAGGAAAGGGTCGGGGCTTGGCCCCAGCCCTCGGCGCACGCGACCACGTACACGGAACCGGGAGCGCGGCGGGGTATCGTTTATATGTGGGTTTAACATTTAACCAAACGGTTATATAACCGTTACCGTATATGTGTGCGGTTAAGTTTAAAACGGTTATGGTTTAATTTTAAACGAATTCCAATGTTAGCGCGGGGGCATATGCCACAAGCCATGCGACCAGGAGCTAGAGGGGTGGCCCGCGTAGCCCAAGGGGCTAGCGCGTGGCCACATGGACCTCCATGTGACCGTTTAAGGGGGCGCGCGCCCAGTGAAGGGGGCTAGGCCCGAAATTTATAACTATTATATAGTTTAAAGTGGTTTTTTTAACCAACTTTCATTAATTAAATGTAATTTAACTCCATTTGTTATGTAATTGGGAGTTATTGGGCTTTTTAAGAGCCTAATTCTTGGGAGGAAGTTGGAGATTACAACCAACTTTCCCAACTATTTAACCAAGGCTATGTTGAGGCCATTGGGTCATGCTTTTGA
Organism: Picea engelmannii; assembly: GCA_009831015.1. Taxonomy (NCBI): domain Eukaryota; kingdom Viridiplantae; phylum Streptophyta; class Pinopsida; order Pinales; family Pinaceae; genus Picea; species Picea engelmannii. The sequence goes on from ML792621.1 coordinate 109,786, forward strand.
GAGCTTTTGGATGGTTTTGGAGAGCAGAGATGCTGAGGCAAAGCCAGGTCTAGGCCAGTTTGAGGCAAGGAAGTTGTTGAGGTAGAGATGCTGTTGGACGATTTCTGAGAGTTCGGTATATCCGTTTCAGGTGCCGTAAGTTGTGCAAGATTCTAGAGATTATGGCGAACAAGACCAGATCAGTCTAGAAGCCAATCGGCAATTGTAAAGATGTACTAATAAACTTTCAAAAAGAAATCAAGAAGCCTCCCTCACAGAGAAAAGGCCCGGAGACGTAGGCAAAGTTGCCGAACTCCGTTATCAAACTTGTGCATTATGGTTTGCTGTTTTCATTCCATTTCAGATTTACATATATGTCTATGGCTGTATAATGCGTTTTCTTTTCTCGCTCTTTCGTTAAGTTTCCCAATGGTCATTTAATGCATGCTAAATAATAACTCAACCATAGTCATTCGAAAAATCCTAACGGATCACTCTTCACACTAAACCAATGGTCCAAATCACTCCTGGATCAACGACCACGATCACGTCACGATTTCATGAATCATGAGCTCGTGCAATCCTACCCATTGACCACTCCAAGTCGCGGGTTAGTGAAATGCTACTCGACTGCCACACGTCCTATGCTGATAGGTGGTTCCAAATTACTTCGGGACTTTCAAGACGTTGCCAAGTCCACCCTCCGACCGATGTAAAGGTTAAGGTCGATGGGCAATAGAGCTCTGACAGATCCTCCCGAGGGTTCCTGGGTAAATTATCCCTACATTTGGTGATCTGACTAAAGTCTTCCGAAATCGCCGAGATATATACTCTGCGGTAGGGGGTAAGGTAAATTTTTGGGTTTACTATCATAGTAGCCCTTTTCAGGGACTTACTCCGACTCGAGAGTGAGAGGAAACTTCCCAGGAGAAGTGCCTTCGGGAGATTAAGCCAATGCATAGCACGAGCCAGGTAGATGGGGTCATCTTCCAAGGCACGGACTCGTATCCTGAACCTATTCATTCTATGCCTAGACCAAATATGGTCATATAAGTATAAGTAAGCATTCATTATTTCCAAATCAAAACATAGGAAAACACTTCCATACAGAAAACATTCATGAGCATATAAACATGAGCATGCATTCGATTCGAAATATAAGACATAACACTTATAAGGAAATACCATTCGTGTTGCGACTACTGAGAGGGGTTCTCGTTTCCACCCAATTGTAGGCTCAGTGAATCCAGATGGATTTACCACTAGCCACCCCCGAGCTAGACCACGATGCTTGGAGATTCAGTCTCCTATTTCCAACTGAACGAAAGTCCAGAATGAAGGTTTTTCTTTCTCCTCCACTTTCTGGGACTCTCTATCTCTCCAGAGTTCCTTTCGTCTTCTTCCTCTGCGATCCTCATCGCGTGTGGTCTCTCTCCCCTCACACTTCCATTCTTGCCTTGTTCTTCAAGGTTGTGTGTGGTGTGAATTTTCCCATCCGTGGTCAGGTTTGAGGGATTCTACAGATGGGCGGTTCACCCCCATCCCCTCATTAACTCATGAGGAGCCTCCCCACCTACCATCCTAGCGAGTAATTCATTCCAGGGTCAGAGAGCCGCTTTGGTCTTTGAGCCAGTAAAGACCAATACGGTATTGGTTTGGTGGAAGTTAATGCCACAATTCCAGGTGCCTTCCACCACCTTTCATTAGCCATTGTGGTCTCTTTCAGCACATCCCCCTCCCAGCAATCATGCAACACATATTCATAACATTATTTACATTCATAGACCCTTTATACAAAGGTCCATCAAATCAAGCGTTCACATCTTTGAGTTTTCCATAGTTCTTGGCCAATATAGTTATTTTTATAGACTGGGGGAAACACGGTGTTACAATAAGTAAAGTAACACATATGAAACATACTTTAAGTGATGTTAGATTGAAAAATCATAATGAGTGAAAGCAAAGTTGAAATTTCAATTTTAAAGTAGGAGCCTGGAAAATAGTAGCCATGTATGATAAACAGTTTTTCGACAAGTTTAAAAAATACAAAATTTTCTTTTAAATAAAGACTCTAATAAGTAAATGTGTTTGTCCAAATGGATTGGGATTGGAGCTCCCGTGGACCAGTAAATAGAAGAAAAACCTGGAAAAAATAGAGAAATATAGTTAGAAGGAAGTGTTAAATCTGCGGAGGACTCAAAACAAATAATTGTGACCAATTACCAACTGAGCAAAGGAAAAGGATAACAAAAGAAACTGGAAACAATGGACTAGTTACCAAGAAATTGTTTGTGGTGGATATTATGGGTTAGTAATCTGTTACAAGGCATCCTTGATACAATTATCAATGTCATTTTTTATTGGTGGAATGGTGATTTCTTGCTTAACTTGAAGGGAGAAATTCTTGTCATCCATTTATTTCTGTTCCAGTTGTAGTTTTTCAATAGATGATAAGTATTCTTCATTGTCATTAACAAATGTAACAAGCCACTATTTCAGTAAATCTTCAGGAACCTCCACTAGGTTGTCGAAAGAACTAGTTAATGAAGTATTCGTTGCAGCCAAGTCACTATTAATATTTTCTTTCCTAATCATCGATGAATTTCTGAAAAGATGTGGACCCTGCATTTCTTTAACAACATCAAAGAATTTTAAAATAACATTACCTCTTCTTTCATCGATTTTTTCACAAGAAACAATGGCATCTTGTAGTATTTTTATTCATTGTTCCCAACCTACCTTTATTTTCCCTATTCTACTGTTATTGGAAGTCCCTGTTGATTTCTTCGATGGTCATTGATACTAGTCACCCATGAAATGACATTGTTTAGCTTGTTTTTGTAGTAGGCTTCATCATTTTGCATATCTCTTTTCAAATATCCAACAAAACTTAAAGGCCTTTGTGAATGATCAAGTAGACTTGCATTGACTTCACACACCCGTCTAATTATATTGAGTATTTTGTTAATGTTAATAGCAACATAGAATTTGATTCCATTCAGCGATTGCAGGGCCTTCATGATTTGTCTTGAGATTGTTGGTGTAATTGGAGGAGTCATTTCTACTGAAAGTATAGCCAATGTATGTGAAAACAGTGGTTCGAGACTCAGTGTCTCTTCAAGTTCACTTATTATTTTCTTCAACTTAATGGTTTGCAATTCTTGTTCAGAAATTAAATCTGCAAGAGCGTCTCATCTGGACCACCTTTTTTTTTACACTGACCCTTTCTATCTACATATTATTTTCGTGCCTCTTGTATTGAGTGTTGTGTAGTGTTAAGGATTGTTTGTGAAAGAACATTGGTTGCTCTGTTGCAAGTTGTTGTGTAATTTCTTGGCTTTCAACAATTTTACGAGTTACCCAGTCGGGTAGATTTGTTCTTTAGACTTCCATATCCTCAAGATTTGCTGGACTTTTTGTATCTTGGGAATTGTCTCTTTTTGGGGTTTGTTTCCTTTTTTATGCGACACCATATGTGCATGTTCAAGATTTGTATGGGGTGGTTTCTCACCACTGTCATCTCCACCAGATTCGTCGTTATTGTCTTGTCTATTTATCTTGTGTTTTTCTATTCTTTTCTTAGGCAAGCAACTTTTATGTGGTTGGCCATTGGAGAAGGACTAGACATTAGGACTGGTTCCCCCCCCTTCCCTTGGTTTACCATGGATTTTGGTATTTAACTTTATTTCTATTAACAAGCTATCATTGCATACATTTTTTTCCTTTTTTGGTGGGTTCTGAGGGGATTCATCATCAAATATTGTAACAAGGTTGTTGTACCTTATTGATGCTAAAAGTTGGGAGAAGATTCCATCAGGATCAAAACCCCCTAGGGGTTTTGATTATTTTAGATTAAATAGATTAAGCATATTTAAGATGGGATAGATTCCTAATCATTATATCCCCAACTCGAAGTGGCAATATAATGAATTTGTTTTTCTCTTCTATCAAATAGAATACACCAAGCTTTATACTGGCCACAAACTTCAGCAACAAAATATATATCATTGAAAAAATATAGGCAGTAGAAGTGGGTTTTCTTGACAACCATACAAACGAATGTAAGTATGGATTTGTTCTTGAATGAAAATTCCCTTTCCAAAATCTTTAGCTTCCTGGGTTATTCTCTTGGGATCTTCCCTAACCAATATGTGTTTGAATTCTCTAACAAAATTATCTTAAATAATGCAATAATTGAATGAAGCTTTATGTTTATATAGAACTAGGCACCATAACTAAACTGGTTCATTGTGTATATTAACAATTGCCTTGATAGGGAGAATATCAAAGAAATTGCAAAAGACAATTGCAAATACCAAATAGGTGGCCATGCAAACATATTTGAGTGTTGAAGTAGTTACTTAACTGAAATAAAAAAGGTTCATTTGATATGACCATACAAGGGTCCCTATTTCGTCAAGGACTTATATTTTGACAAGGAACCCTATCCAAGCAAGGCAAAGTAGCCATGCCATGGATTTTAGTGAAAAGCATACGGTATCCATAAAGTTAATGTCTTTTTTAATGTATCAAATCTTAAGACTATCAAACTACGCATGTACAATGAAGAGGAACCTTTGTAAACTAGGATATCTAGTCAGTCTAGAACATTGTTAAATTTATCTAGACATAGTCAGGATGAATTGCAGTGTGAGTCTCCAATTATGCATTACAAATCCTACAAGGTTTCCAATGAAAGAAATAGAGGCAACCCCAACACAACAACGACAACTGGCCATACAAGGGTCCCTATTTTGTCAAGGAATACTAGTTTGACAAGGAACCTTATCTAGGTAAGGGAAGCTAGCCATGAAATGGAGTTTAATGAAATAAATACCGTAGCCATAAAGTTAATCTCTTTTTTAATGTATCAAATCTTACAGATATTAAACTATACATGTATAGTGAAGAGGAACCTTTGTAAACAAGGAGATCTAGTCAGTCTAGAACATTGTTAAATTTATCTAGACATAGTCAGGTTGAAGAGAACTAATGGAGTCATTGGAACAATTGTCACAGAGAAAAAAGAGGTAGCTAGGTATTTATGTACAATGTATGCGGTTGTAATGCAATGGATAAATAAATTAGGTATTTGAAATTAACTGTAGATTATAAAATCATTGTCAACAAATTTTTGGAAAAATAAATTGTTAGCCTATGACTTACCTTGTCAATCACTAAGTCTAATTGTCACCTATATTTGTATTATTCATTTAGGATATTAGTAATATATCCTCAAGTGATGACAAATGAGTTAGTTAAGATTTCCTAGCCTAGTCATCGTGCATGATTTTAGGATCTAGAGAAAATCTCTCTATGATCTAGAGACTAGATATGAATGAACATCCTTACAGAATATCATGCACACGGATGAGCCACATATGGTATCTTCTTTGGAGTAAAACAGAATGAAGCAAAAGAGGCATGGAGTATTTTTTTTTTTTATCTAAATCGATTATTATTAATTTTTTTTGACATCTTGAGAACGAGAGAAAGTTCATAGACATGTTCGTTAGTTGTGTAAAATCAAAGGCTCCCCACATAAACAATAAAAGATGTGTGAAGTGCATGTTCAAATTCCTCTTGAGTTCCATTAAATCTTCGATCAGAAGTGAAAATCGGTGAAATTACCTACAATTCAACACAAAACATGGTACCTGACACACAGGAAGATCGTGTTTCCATTACAAACCCAATTTGGATAGACATAGGGTTTTCCCACTGAGATCCTCTTAAGTTTTCAATGTTGCAATACTTAACTCGCATTTGGTTTAGATTGGCTGGTGAATATTCCAAAAATGTTTCTTAATCCCCTTCTGCATGAGAGAAATCAAATATTTCTCATATAAGTTTTTGTTTTTGGCCTTGAACCTCTTGTGAGTACAATGAAGGGAATCAAGTGTTGCTTCCTGTAATAATATTTTCTAGTAGAGCGTTCCATCAAACCCATTAAAGGTGGAAAGGAGCATCTGCATCATAGATCTGCGCCCTTTTTAAATCTCACGTGAAATGCAATGGGTTTTCCACGCATCTCCTTCTAGTTAGCACACATGGTCTTTCTTATACTAGCTAACCCAACGCTGCAATCATGACATGGATGTCGATTCATCCAGTAGACAGACATGGGGTTGATCCTTGTTTTTTTTTCATTGGATAGATCATGTCTGGTGCATAATTTTTAAGAAATACAACAACCCAAGTGAACTATTCAACACATGGAAAGAAAGGACTATATTGTTGTGTGGAAACTTGGATTTTTTCCATTTTAAGTCTCTATTTTGAGTAATTGACTTCCTCTTTGTCACTTCTAAGGTCCGGATTCGAGGAATTTCATTCTTGGGAAATGATGAGCTTGAAGAAATTTATGGTTATTTTATCTTTGTCTTTTCTCCATATGTTAATTGTGATCCATTTATCATATTCAGAGGCAAAGATTATGGGAGGCTTGATTTCTCCATCATTTTGGCATTTCATATTTAATTTGTGCAGCTTTGAAGGTGATTACTTGAAGGGATGCCAGGTATTTTTTCTCTAAAACCACAACGAATCCATCAAGATATCATTCCATATGTAAAAAGAGAGAGCATTGATGAATACCCTATGCATTTGTAAAGGAAGAAACCTATACTTATTTTTGGATGACAAATTGCAGCAATTACTAGATTTCACTAAATTGAGTGAAAGATGTCCATTATTTTTTTTTAGAAGAATTTGTCAAGTTAGTGATGAATTGAATTTTTTTAATTTTTATGGGAGGTTGTAAGACGACACTCTTTTCTTGAGAAGACATTTATTGTTTTCTTAAGCCTTTGAAAGTAGTAGTGAAATGTTATGGATTGAAATCCTTGTCAAAGTATTATGAATGAGAAAGTACATTGTAGCCTTCCCATTGTATTTGGTCTCATAAGAGAGATACTCATAATAAAATTGAAGTCTTTTTCTTTGTGTCCTAGATCCGGCCAAAATTGAATAAGGGGATCTTAGGAATACCTTACACTGTTTGCGATGATGAATGATTCCTTGAATGTTTTCATAGTGTTTTCTGTCTAGTTTTTTACACTACGCTTTTAATTTATTGTACAACTATAACACACATGGCCTTCCAAGCAAGTTAATTCAAACATAATCGAGAACAAGTGATCAAGAAGATGCAATCAAAATTCATGTACATACAATCAAGAACAAGAAAAATTCAAGCACAAGTAATCATCCTTCCCTAAATAATTTTGAAGCATTCAAGTTGTCATTCACATCAACATTCAACGCCACCAACATCTTCAAATTTGAAGATAAATTCAACTTTGAAATAAGAATTCATTGTAAACTTGCAAATAGTATTTTTTTGTAAGTAATCAAGCTCAATTTGGAATATTTTTTATAAGTTTCATATCAAATCTAAGTTGAATTACACTATAATTTTTGGGTGCATTCTCAGTTGAACCCGACACCCGTTTGAGTCGTTGTAAGTCAAAACTTAACAAGATTGAGTAAAACTCAAATCATTGTAAAACTTTGGGGTGCATTTTCGATGGTATATGACACCCTCATCTTGCTAGAGACAAATTCAAATGAGTGTGACAAGTTCAAGCGAGTGTGAAGTTCAAGGAGGAATCTTTTAATTTTTCAAATGAAGCGAAATCTAGAATGATTAGAGTTACTAAACACTCTAATAATCAATGATGAGGACAATACAATCACAGCTCACAAAGATACTTTGAAATCAGTGCTAATTTTTTTACAAGTGACAGAAGCTAAAGTTAGACTTCTTCAAGATCAATCCCAACTATTGAATGATGAGTTGATAGATCTAAAAAATGAACAGCCAGTGAAGTGTTCTGAACTAGTTTTTGTTCAACACAACCTTCTCTATAATGATGATGATGATGATGATTTTGATCAACAATCAGTGAAGGTGAAACTCAGCAAGCCAACTTTAGAGGAAGCTTCAAATGAAGATGAATCGCAAGAAGAAGATTCCAAATCACAGAGTGATACAAAAAGTATAAGTAAAAGTAAATGTGAAGCACGTCATCAAGTACAGAATTATCTTTCCAATCACATAATCAGACCTTGGAAAGAAATCATTTACAACAAGACTAGAACATGACTTGGATATGAAAAGGAAGTTACCTTTCATATTCCTGATTATTCTAGACCAATCCAATCCCAATGTGTTGGATTCCTTCAAGAAGATTCACTTTTACATGTTCAAGTTCAACGTCATAATGTGAAGTGCCAACATTGTAATCAAGTTGGTCACATGGAGAATCAATGTTTTGATCTCCATCCTTTCCAGCATTGTGGTAAGCATAAACATTCTTCATACAAATGTTCAACACTGAAGAAACCTACAAGATTGAAGATTCACTATAAGTGGATCGATCCTTGGTAGTGGTCATCAATAACCAAGCGATTATATAATTATTACTGTAGAATTCAATCTCGAGTAAAGATCAATCTTGCAGCACATAACATTTTTGTACCTCACATAAGTGGTCCCCTTATGGCGTATCTTTTGAGCATCGCCCTCACGGGATGAGATAACATGTGGTTGTTTCCACATGCCCACTTTGCATTGTACACAAATAGAACAAATATGATACTCTCTTGAGCCTAGAGGGGGGAGTACAATTATGTAACTCTTCTTTACTTTAGGGGGGGGAGTTCAAAAATCAAATGACGATGGTTCGTGAAACCACTTTTGGTCTCTCCTTTTAGCTAACAAAGAGGGGAATCGATGATGGAATTGAATATGGTTGTCAAAAGGAAAGTTTTGACAACAAATATTCCATATGGGCATGAAATTTGCCAAATGGAAAACCGCGGTCTGTAGATGACAAAATTTGGAACAATTGTGGTTCAACGAATTGCAAATGAATCATACACATTATACATTGGGATGTTGTTGGACACCTAACAGTGTCAAAATTTGGTTAGTGGTCATACAAAAACCATCATATACATGGTATCAATTGGTCAATGGTTATCCCAAACCACAAATTCAGAGAGCACTTCAGTGATACACTGATAGTAGAGTGGTGATACTACATATTCACTAATTAGTACAAGACATCAGATTCTTCTAGATAAAATACGTGGAAAAATGATCAAATTGTCAAGCAATCAGGGAATGTTCATATATTCTAGTTGTTCACTTACATATCTCACCTCTCTTCCAGTTCATTTTAGATGAACCATTCAAGATCCATATTGACAATTTTTTAGGAAATTCTTCATTGAGGCTCAAATCAATAGTTTCACTATTAAGACTTGTAAATGATACCAGTTTATGCTTTATTGTGTTGGAAAAATACTGAGAGGGGGGGTGAATCAATATTTGAGCTATCAATCAATTTTTAACTTTTCTTTTACTGAAAAATCTTAGTCTACTATATAGAGATCAGTTGTTGTATATTCTTATGAAAACAGTAGTGCATCCAGAG
>ML792621.1:127412-139837 GCA_009831015.1 Picea engelmannii
AGGATTCCCGATCCCCGATTTCCCGAGCTTTAGCCTCATCCGGCTACACAATGGTCCATATGACCATTTCCCATGACCACAACTTAACCCCGTCGGGGCTACGGGGTTTGTGATGCATCAATGCATTCACCCGCGTGATTCCCAATTGTCCAAATCCTGATGCTCCTTTCATATGCTAACAACTGGCCTCCACTACGCCTCTGTCCTCCTTTGCTGCTGCGCTGACAGCTGTATCCCACTCATCGGGATTTCGCGGATCACGATTTTGAGATGCACAAAACCTTTGTGCCCGGGATCTCCGATATCCCGATTTCCGATTAGCCGATGAACGACCTCCTGTCAAGCCTTTTGCCGATAGCACCAATCTCCTGCCACGCGTCCTCTGAGATGGACGGTCCCGATCCCTTTGGGATTTTGAGACTTTCGATCTCTCGTTTCCTTCGACCTCAGAAACTCCGATTTCCCGATGTCCAATATGCCGATGGTGCCTTGATCTTCGACACCTATCCCTCTTGATGGATGGTCCCTATTCCTCCATACTCCTTCCACCCGATCTCCGAAATTTCGTACAGAGTTGTGATCAACGGTCCTGGTGTGATCTTGCATTGACGGTTGCGATTGAATCGCAATATCGCGTTTCGCGATTTCGGGGTTTTCATTGACGAGTGATTTGGACCTTTCAAAGTCCCGAACCCTGATATTCTGCTGACGTCACACGTGTTTTGACACATGTTAAACACTGCCACGTGTCACTCTGATTCGTGACTTACCTGTGCCTGAACTATTGAATCTTCCTGCCACCTGTCATTACCTGGTTGTGCCACATGTCATTACCTAGTTGTGCCACCTGTCAGTCGGGATTTCGCATATCGCGAAATCGGGATTTTTGTTGCATTGTTTTCTTTGCATGTTGAAACCCCGATCCCCGAAACTCCGATGAAGCCTCCAGGCTGCCACGCGTCCACACGAATAGACGGTCTAGACTCATTCTCGATTCAATGGCTGAGATTGAATCGTGATATCGCATATCGCGAAATCGGGGTTTCTGTTGTAATTGAACACGGGACTCATGAAACTCCGATTCCCAATTCTCCGATGCCACCTATCCTCTGCGTTGTCACCTAGACCCCAGTAGGTGCTTACCTCCATCAAGAAATCACGTATCGGGATATCGCGATTCCCGCGGTTGTGATTCTCTTGTCACCGAGAACGTCGAAACTCCGAATACTGACTCGTCCGGATCTCCTGCCACGTGTTCTCATAAATTGACAGTTCAAACCTCCTATCGGAAATCGCGGATCGCGATTCCAATATACAAGAGTTTCATGTCCACGGAAACTCCGATTTTCCAATGAGCTGACCTCCGACTCTCTTCTCCTTCTTATCCTTCCATCTCCGTTGTTGCCATCAATGACAACAACCATCAACACACATTCGTTGCTTGGTCAATATTTGCCAACATATTGTTGGTATTATTGATCGGACGTGTGATTGAGGGGGAAATGTTAGCCTATGGCTTAGCTTACCAATCACTAAGTTTAATTGTCACCTATATTTGTATTACTCATTTAGGATATTAGTAATATATCCTCAAGTGATGACTAATTATTTAGTTAAGATTTCCTATCCTAGTCATCATGCATGATTTTAGGATCTAGAGCAAATATCTCTATGAGGTGACATCACCCATTGTACTATAAATATGTAACATTGGTGTGAATACACAAGAGTTGGCTAATGAGCCTTTTCCATCATCTTGTTGTTCATGTCTATATTTTATCAGAAATGAATGAGAGAGCTTAGATTGCTTCAAGACCAAGTGAATTTACTTTGGTATAATCCTAAAGCATTGTACAAGTGCATTTACTTTGCACAAGTTGTAAATCACTGCCCTTTTTTTTCTAAATATGAGAAAAATTAATGCCCCAAAAGTGGCTAGGCCTTCTTCCATATTACCTACTTTGTCACTACAAAGTGCAGAGCGATTGCAAATGCGGATGTGTGGAAGCATATCATATCACTAGCATGTGTTTCTTCTCACATGGATGTGGCAGCACTGAAGCATCACTTCAAATTGAAAGTAGAAAAAAATTATATCATGATCACTCCAATATGTATTCAATATAAAAAAAATTCAATAGATTATTCTTCACATTTGACTAAACATGATCAATTAACATTCTTTGTACATGTTTAGTTTGGTCTAATAATAAATGCAGATTCTGGATATACATGTAACTCTGCAATTTTTTTGTTTTTCGGTTACATTAACACATGTCAATATTGAAGTCTCCTAGAACGACTATGATTTTGTTGCAATCTAAATTGCACAAAGATTATGTGATTGCATTTACTATGTTGGTCAGAATTGCAAATGTGGCTGCATAGATATCAATTATGGAAATATGCAATCCTTTGACTACTACTCGTCACAAGCACCTCTACATCTGGTTCTTCAAAATGCATATGTTCCAATATCGACAGATGTTTTTTTACTAGTATCATCATGCCATGTTTATTGCTATTAGAAAGACAATTGAAACACAAAAACTATTGATTTCGCATTGGCAATGTCATATATGTTTCTTGAACGCACAAAATATCATATTACATTGTATTGTAGTCACTAACTATTTCTCTAATATACACATGCAAAGAATGGGTGTTCAGTGAAAAAATTGAAATACATGACCCCAATTGCACAGACTAGGAATCATATTCTAGAGTCCATTTTTCATCACTATGCAAACGTTGCATCTCTACAACTATTTTTTGATTAACATTGAAGTTATCCATAGTCAAAGGACTTATAAGATACAAATAATTTGTACTCCTTACATGTGACAAGGTTTTGTAAACTAATTAATGCCTTCATACCCTAACTGGATCAAATGCAACAATGTTGATCATTAGCCCCTATGATCTGTGTATTGTACATGCACATGCAATTTGAACTAAAAAGTGTTTATGGATTTTCAAATGGCATGTTGTTGATTTTGTGGATGTTGGTTTCTCTACTCGCAATATGGGTATCCAATCATATGAAATGTCTTTTCTATATAAAGAAGATAACCGCGTGGCCTGTGGATGTCCAATATGTGGATCATAGAAATTTATCCATAAAACATCAAACTTACATATGTTTGGTGAATGCTTTGACTATACCATATGCACCATTCACTAAACCATCATGTGAATCATAGTTTCATGTATATATTTCATCGAACATATCTAACTTCAACACAAGTTCCAAAGGAAAAGTTTCTACGTGTTCATGATGTGGTACACTACCACACTCATCTTCTTATTCATCAATTGCATTGATTAAAAGTTGCTTTCCGGGTATAAGCAATAACATAGACCTTTTATACAATGCAACCTCCTTGTTTATGTAAAACAAATAAGAAAATGTCAGGTCATTTGGAGCAGTTCAGATGTGATTCATATTGATGTAGTCCATATCAAATTTTGTTTGAATATTTGTTCCCATCCTATTCACTATTGCAATAAGCTTTCCATATGTTTTTCGCATTGTGGTCTGCAATTCAGGATGATTCCAAAACCCTATCTTTTATAGGCTATATTCATAGAAATTATTAAGGTATATGTGGTAAAAAGTTCAGCTTCTGGGTCGTCTTACATTTGTAGATACACCCTATGGAAGATAGGGTATCTAACTAGTCTTATTGACTAGTCTCAAGAAGGTGTTCCAAGTAAAACAATCATAAATTATTAATAGAGTATCCAAATTGAGTGATACAAGTTTCATTAGATAGTGGACAGTCTGTTGTATTTGTGGTACGAGTTTCATAATTTTATATCAATTAATTTGTGCGGGGCACACTATACAAGTGACATCTCCCAGAAAGGCCAAAAATCAACAAGTTGTGGGGAAGTTACCGTAAATTCCACTTGGCACATCCAATTTTGATCAGACCTATGGCATTGTAGAGAAGAAATATCAGAGAACTACAAAAAATAAAGTGTCATACCCAGAAGGGCCGAAACTTTGGAGATATAAAAGAAGAAATATTGTCTAGCAGAACCACCTCAAAATCAAGGTTCAAAAGTGATACTTGGCCAACATGCCATCCAAAAAGGGAACTTCTACACCAAATAAGCCTCCAGATAATCTTACATGGACTCTTGATGAAGGTGAAGAAATGTGTAGGGACATAAATGATTTACAAAAGAAGACAATAACAAAATATGAACTACAAGAGATGATGGAGGGTTTAAAAGGGGAGATCATGGAAGGATTGAAAAAATTCATAATAGATAGGACACATGTTGGGCCCCAACAACTCCCCCTAAATTTTTTACAAAATTTAAAGGGCCCCCATTCAAATCTTGATAACTATAATGAGCTATAGAATCAACCTTTTCAAATAGTTCAATATCTTGACTCGATTTGAGACAAACTTAATACATTCACTATAGTATGAGACATTCATTACAAGAGTATATGTCAAAATTTAGAAACGAGCATAAAAATCTCAATTTAAACAAAGACGTTAATTTTGATCAATTGTTTACATTCGTTTAAATTATGATTATGTGTTCTTTCTTTTGTTCTTTAACAAGTTTGACTATTTTGAATAATGTGTTCAATACTTCATCAAATAATACCTTCGTTGGTTTTTCATTTTCATAAAATCATTTGATGATATTAATTAATTAAATTATTTTTTTCATTTTGCATCTCATTTCAAAATAAAAAATAATAATTAAAATATATATATATATATATATATATATATATATCATTTGTTTGATTTTGTAAAAATCCAAAAATTAATATTTTTCTCTTCTCCATTAATTTGAAGCTTCTAGAATTTTAAGATCATATTTGAAAGGAAATTATAAACAATGTTTGTTTAGAACTTATAGTTAGTTTAAATTCATTTTTTATTTTATTGTTCTAGATTTTGTTTTATTCACAATTTTTAGGTTATTAATTTAGGTTTCTTTTTGTTTCACAGGTTTCTATTATCAAATTTTTGATACGGATCTGATCATGGCTTGATTTTATTATCCAAATACGTTCAAGATGATTGATCCAAAAATAATATTGGATTGCTACAAATAATTTTATGAGCCACAACAGATAAAATTTGGAAAGGTGTCAAGATCAAACAAATGATTTTGCAGGACTGATTGCAGCCAAACCGTGAGGAATTTGAAGAAACGGTTGAAAACCCAGAACCTAAATGGACCCATTTACCTTTCATGTAGAAATTTTCCCAAAAAAATGCATGATCGGAGAGATATTAATGTCTCTTACGAGACAAATTTCAGGTGGCGAAAATTAATAGTGACGCCCAGACACTATTCATTCATTGTATAAATATATGAGAAAGTTGAGAGCCAGGGGGATCCAGGAAATTGAGAGGAGGATTTTAATCCTTTCTCTTTTGTATATTATTTATTTTGTAAGCTTTTCTTCTTTTCAAATGGAGTAACGGATGGTTGGAATCTTTGGGAGAATGGACGAATATTTTCAAAGAAGAATATGGAATTACAGGTTGCTTAATGGCTTTTGTCCTGTGAGTAAAATGGTTTTATTTTCATAATAATATCTTCATATTCTTTGAATAATTGATTATGCATTGATTTAAATTAGCTTTAGTTTATTTTATCAATATATGGTTAACTGTTATCATTTATGTATTATTTTTTTCAATCTTTAAGAGTCTATTATCTTAAAAATGCTTCCAGGACTACAATATGGGCACGTGATTTTGAGAAAGAATATGGGAAAACAATTTATCTTTGGCTTTAGACCTATGTGATGCTTATTCCATTTCGTTCTTTCATTACTGTTGTATTATGAGAATGTTATTATGGTTGATTTTAGCTTTAGTTTGTCATCATATGGTGTTTTCATACTATTAAATGTTATATGTTGTCCATAATTTCTTATTCCATTTTTTATATGTGATCAATTAATCATTTGATTATTGTGGAATTTATTTCTAATGTTAAATGATGGATAATATCAATAATCAGAATTGAGTTTTCTTTCGTTCTTAAATATTGATTATCTTAAGATCACATGATTTTTAATTAGTTGTCTTCCTATTGTTATTAATTTACTTCAATATCAAATACTTCTTTGAATGTATTCTAGAAGTACTAGTATTGTTCTGTTATAGCTTTCCCTTAACAACAATACAGGTAGGAACTCATACAACACAGAAAGATAATACCAGTTTCGTTGATCAACTACAAGTTATTATGTGTGTTATTTAGTTAAGTTGTTTATGAATGAAACGATGATTACATTAATTAGCGTTGACTATTTTTGTGTCATTGTTTCAATCGTATTCATTTAGTATTTATTCGTTTAATATCTTTAAAAAAATCCAAAAAGAAGTGGTGTTCAGATTTGATTCATAAACTTTATCAAACAATCATTTTCGCAAGATTTCATGCAAACCTTGTAAACTGTATATAAATTGTTCATAATCATTTGTATATTCACATTCTTAGATAAATATTTGTAATTATTGTGTTGATGGTTAGAATATTTTCTTTAGTTAGTTTATTTTATTTTTCTATCTTTAGGACCCTAGTTGGCTAACGGAGCCAGTAAACCCATCATAATAGGTTACACCAAACAACTTGGGTTATTTACACAACCTCGAACCAGATCTATTCTTCCAGATGACGGCATGTCAAATGTGTCCATCAACAAATGGTGCTAGAAGGAGGGTTGAGTAAATTTAATGATTAAATGTTTCACCCATTAGCCTTTCATAATTCCATATTTATAAATCCTTCTTTTGTGTCATCTTGAAATGCACTAGAAGGCAGTCCAGACGGACAAGCTGATCTTATAGGAGTCTTTGTTTCGAATTTAATTAATTCCCCATGGCTCCCCAAATCACTGTGTTGGAACATGCTTTCTACTTCTCATTACCTGATATTCCCAACAAGACAATATCTCTCTTGTCCAAACTCACCTTTGATGGTGGGGGGAATGTATCTGCAAAATACCATATTAACAAGTTTTGGTGTAAATGCATCAAGCATGATATTTTTTATTTAAAGGTTTTGTGCATATTATTTGCTTTTACTTTTAGGGGTCGGATTAAACATTGGTTTGAGTCCTTTCCAGCATATCACATTATTGATTGGTTTCAATTTGTAGATGATTTTTTAGATTCTTTTGAAAACTATGATTATAATCAATTATGTGAAGAACTTCAGACTTTACTAATCAATGGCAATTCATATTCATAAGACTTTTCAACAAGAATCCATCATGTATTCTGTAAATTTAATCTTGATGACATGTCATTTGTACTAAATCTCCTCTATGATGCTTGTGTCTCTTTCATCCAGTCACATTCAATAGCAAATGATGAATCAGTTGCAAATCCTACCACTCAATTGCGAGAAGAATTTTGTTCCGAGGATGAAAGGAATCCATCCGAAAATTTTGAACAAGCAAGGGAGGTAGAATCTATTAAAAATGTTCTTACTGGAAATCAAATTGGTTTCTCCTCTGAATCATTGTATACTCAGTCCTCGACCATCGTGGAATAATATTTGATGTTGGGTCAAGATGAATGTCCATATTCTTCTAACCCTTGCTCTAATCAGTACTTAAATTTAGTTATTTAAGAACACTTAGGTGACGAAAATGATCTTAAGCATTCTAACATTCCAATGAAACTGATTAGAGATGTAGATCTGCAATTGGAAGAAGAAAACTTAAACCCTCATCTACAAATCATACCTTATCCACAAGAAAAATTGAATGTTTGTCGTGAAAGTTTTGAATTATCTATCATACAAGAGGCAAATTTGGATGATCGTATTATGTTGAAGGATTTATCACCAAAAGAGAGTGAAAGTGTTAAGGCAAGTGAAGATGAATGTCTTGAGAATACCATTGTTAATTATCATAGCTCAAGATATTCTTTTCATGTGCTCATTTCTGATTCCTTTTACTCTTTATATCCCGATCTCTTCTTAGATTCTGGTGGACTTGATATTTTACCCACAATATCTTATTATTTTCCATCACAATCAAATCTTTTCGATATGCCAAATTTTGGTGAAATTAATTCCAAACATAATGTTTATGAAGTTGGATTTGATGCTCTTTCACTTTCATCATTCGCATGGAAAAATGACATGTTGCAAGACGATTTTACACGATTTATTGTTGAAAAACACAATGCACTTATTTTATGGAAATCAAATATTCTACATTTCATATTCGTCCTTTGATTAGTTCAAATTTTAATGTTTATGCTTCACATTTTGAAACGATTAATATCATCAAAGGAAGCGTTCAAACAAATAATCTAATTGATGTCATGAATTCTCTTATGATGTGTTCCCCATTGATTTATCCATTTCATCAAAATCATAGTTTGCATCCTAATTTTTATGACAGGATCTTAGAATGGCTTGAAGATTCATATCTAAAAAATCTTCATAATAAAGATAAAATTGTGCTTGCTTTGTTTCTACCTAAATATCTGGGAAGTAAGCATTACATGATTTTTTTAGATCCTCCATGTGAAGAAATTAATGAACACTTGGAGAATTTTCAAGAGGATGGGGCACTTCAGTCTTGGTTGATGGTTATGTCAGGTCCCCATAATATTGACAAGTTTTCCAAACTTACTTACATTCTTACATGCCATTATGACTCATATCACGACCAGATTGCATAATGGTTGGAGGATTCATACATCAAGAAGTTTCAAAAAAATGGTAAGGTCGTGCTTGTTTTTTTTTAAAAGAATATATAGTAGGTAAGAATGACATATTTCTTTTGTATCTGCAAACACTATATTCTTTTATTCTGATTGTTTACTTTCAATGCCTTGCAGGATTGAAGATGCTCTTGTGGCTACATTGGAAATAAGATTTTACTTAGCATTTTGATCTATTTAGTAGTTTAGAGTATGTTTAGGAGTAGGTTTCCTTTAGTTTTATTTCTTAATATTTCTTTATGTAATAATGCAGTTATGAACACAAGTGGGTACACCAAGAGAACCATAATATGAATGTTGCCAGGGAAGTCCACTTTAAATTTTTTTCTCTCTGCTTTTCGTTGAACATTTCTTTTCAAAAACGCAGTATCATCATGAAAATTTTAAATGGAAAGTAAAGAGATAATTAAATTTCAACTATCAATTCAACCCTGACCCAAGGTGGCACGAGTAGGACTGCACTCATTTTAATAAGGATTTTTCTATTTTATTTTAGTCTCTTTTATTTTTAATAATAATGCTTGGTCAAAGTAGCATCTCATTCATCACTATCTTAAGAAAAGAACTTGCTCGCACATAATATTTTATATTATTTAGTTCTTCCTTTATTTTATAGTGAGATGCTAGTGGATCCAAAAACTCAAGTTTATCTTTGGCCAAAATCGTTTCTTGAAAATTTTTCTTTTGTTGTTTTGATTTTGTGTACTTCTGATTTTGAATCCCATTATTAAAATTTGATCTGGTTTGTTGTGTGTTTCTTGTTTTCTTTGATTGATTTGAATGATTTTTATTCTTATCTTTATTTTTGAATCAATATATTTCTAATCAAAAAGTTATTGTCAAAGGAAGCATTTATTTTAAGACTTGTGTTTTTCAAGCAAATTGAAATATTTCAAAGAGGTCCTAATATTAAGACATAGCTTAGACAATTGATTTTTAAGTCAATTGTCGCTCTCATTTTGTCTTCAAATTGTCTTTGCCAGAGTATTACACTATAGATATGGTTTAAATATTTCAGAATTACGATGATATTTAAACTTTTTACGCCGTCCATATTCTTAAGGAATCACTTTTAAGTGTTTCCCCATTCTCTAGATGATTTCTTAAAGGAAATCTAAAATCTCTAAACACCATTTATGACACTCTATGGTTACCACCCTCCTTCCATCACTTCTTCTTTAAAAGAAAAATCTAAGGTTCAAGCTGTGGAAGATCACATCGAGCATCAACAACAAGTTCTCCAAATATTAAAGGAAAACCTGACCATGGCACAGAATCGCATGAAACAACAAGTAGATCAACATCGTAGTGAAAGAAGTTTTGAAGTAGGGGATTGGGTGTTTTTAAGACTACAGTCATACAAACATATGTCCCTCAAGCAATCCAAAAAGGATAATAAATTATCACCAAAGTACTATGGCCCTTATAAGGTGTTGCAAAAGATTGGTACTATGGCATACAAATTGGATTTGTCTGCATATTCACGAGTACACCCAGTTTTCCATGTTGCATGCTTAAAGAAGGTTATAGGCGACAAGGTCCCAGTTCAAACTATATTGTCAGAACTTGACGAGGAAGGAAAAATGATATTGGAGCCTGAAGCCATCACTGACACAAGAGTTCGCCAGCTAAGGAATAGATACATTTCAGAGTATCTCATTAAATGGAGGAAACTACCGGCTAAAGATTCCACTTGGGAAGATGAGTCTTTTATATAGAAGCATCCATAGTTACTCAAGCGTTGCAGACAACACTTGTCTCAAGGGGAGGGGCATGTTAAGCCCTAATATTGGCTCATTACCCCTTAATTGGGGCATAATACATTAGTAATGTTATTTTATTTATGTCAGTTTTATTCAATTAGTTGTAATTATACCTCCTAGTCTCCTAAATATATACCAAGGAGACATTTTCATTTGGAATCATCTTGTACTTGAACATTTAAGTGGGGTAAAAGGAGGTTGCCCCCTCGAAGAGGATTATTATATGAAATTATCTCTTTTTCAATGCGTTGAGTACTTTTTCAGAGGTTTTTCTATGCTATATTGATATTTGGTTCTTAACATATGGTTTCAATGTTAAGCCCTAATATTGGCCCATTGCCCCTTAATTGGGGCATATTAGATTAGTAATGTTATTTTATTTATGTCGTCTTTATTCCATTAGTTGTAATTATACCTCCTAGTCTCCTATATATACCAAGGAAACATTTTCATTTGGAATCATCTTGTACTTGAACATTTAAGTGGGGTAAAAGGAGGTTTCCCCCTTGAAGAGGCTTATTATCCGAAATTATCTCTTTTTCAAGGTGTTGAGTACTTTTTCTAATTTTTTTCTATGCTATATTGATATTTGGTTCTTAACATATGGTATCAGAGCTCAAGGTCTTGGGGTTTCGCTGCTACATATGAGAGACCTTAGCATTTTCACTATAATTTTTTTTCTACAATTTTTACGAAGGAATGGCTTGGAGTATATTTAGTAGACAGATCAAGGTACGTTGAGTTAAAATTTCATCTCCTAAGGCCTTATACTTTTGGAGATACAACATGTATAAGATAGGGTTCTGGAATCATCCCGAACTGATTCATTGCGGAATTTTCGCTATAAAACAATTTTTGTAACGTTTCAAACCCTGAACTCTAGAGGATATTCACATAAATTAGTAAGGTATCTTTGGTAAAAATTTTAGCTTCTGGGTCATCTTAAATTTTTAGATACACCATGTGTAAGATAGGGTATATGACTAGTCCTATTGACTAGTCTCAAAAATGTGTTCCAGGTAAAACAATCATAACTTCTTCCTAGAGTATCCAAAATGAGTGGGACTAGTTTCATTGGATCGTGGATAGTCTTTATTATTTCTGGTACGAGTTTCAGAATTTTATATCAATTATTTTGTGCAGGGCACGCTATACAAGTGAGATCTCATGGAAAGTACAAAAAGCGGCAGGGAAGTTACCGTAAATTTCACTTGGCATCCAATTTTGATCAGACATGTGGAATTGTAGAAAAGAAATATCAAAGAACTATATAAAATAAAGTTTCATACCCATAAGGGCCGAAACTTCGGAGATACAACAGAATAAAGATTGTTTAGCAGAACCACCTCGAAATCAAGGTTCAAAAGTGATACTTGGCCAACATGCCACCCAAAAAGGGAACTTCTACACCAAATAAGCCTCCAGACAATCCTACTTGGACTCTTGATGAAGGTGAAGAAATGCGTAGGGACATAAATGATTTACAAAAGAATATAGTAACAAAAGATGAACTATAAAAGAAGGAAGCTAAGTTGGAGGAAAAGATGGATGGTTTAAAAGAGGAGATCATGGAAGTATTGAAAAATTTCATAAAAGAGAAGACACCTGAAAGTGAAAATGCATCCCATGAAATTTATGATGAGGACACAAGGAAGGTGAATCAAGAATGGAGAAACTCCAACTTTGGGTTGAAGACCAACCATGTTCCTAAGATCGATATGAGGAAGTTTGATGGAAAGGACCCAATCACATGGATACTTCAGATGGAGCAATTCATTGATCTACATAATGTGCCACATACACAAAAGGTACGAATTGCTTCTTTATATTTAGAACCTAATCAATTTGTATGGTATCGATGGATTTGTTCTCGCAAATCACTCGTCACTTGGACAATTTTCATGGAAGAAATGATAGCACACTATGA
>ML792621.1:139900-151149 GCA_009831015.1 Picea engelmannii
TTCGCCTTTGGGAACCCAAATCATTGGAGAATGCATTTAAGGTGGCAAGAAATGTTGAAAGTAAAAATATGGCTATGGCTACTAGAAGGACCAATCCTAACATCTATAGAGAGAACAATGCTCCTTCTTCTAAAAAACCTCAAGCTACAAGGTTGACACCTCAACAGTTGAAGGAAATAAAAGAAAAAGGTTTAAGCTTTAATTGTGACAGCAAGTACAGTAAGGGACATAAGTGTGGTGAGAAGAAATTATTCTACATAGATTGTGAAGAGGAAGAATAACAAGAACAAGAACAAGAACCATCTCAATATGAAAACGTAGAAGCAATTTCATCTAAAGAGTTGTCTCCCACGATATCGTGTAATGCATTGCCTGGAATTAGCATTCCTCAAACCCTCAAGATCGAAGTATACATCAAAAAGAAAAAGGTAATAGTCCTAATTGATTCTGGCAGTACTCATAATTTCATTCACTATAAATTAGCCAAAGCTCTCAATTGCTTTGTATATCCAGCGTCGGAGTTTCAAGTAATGATTGCAGATGGAGGAACTATCAATTTCTCAGGAAAATGCAATAAGATCAATCTTACTATGGGTGAATATGTAATGAATAGTCCAATGATTGCTATACCCATGGGTGGTGTAGATGTTGTACTAGGAATCCAATGGTTACAATTATTAGGAACAATGGCTTTTAATTTTCAAGAACTTTTCATGAAATTTTTATTAGAAGGAAAAGAAATTGAGTTAAGAGGTATCAGAGGGAAACACGGTAAGGTGATAAGCTCTAATGGAATGAAAAAATTATTGAAAAAGGGGCATCAAGGCGTTATTTCATAACTATGCTCACTAGATGTTAAAACATCTAAGCCATCTATTCCTCAAGATCTCCAAGGGATCATTGATAAGCATTCCAAAGTATTTGAAGATATTCCCAAAGGTCTTCCACCCACTCGAAATCATGATCATGAAATTCACCTAATTCCTGGGAGTGTTCCTCCTAACATCAATCCATATAGATACCCTTACGCCCAGAAGAGTGAAATTGAGCGCATGGTTGAAGAAGTATTAGAGGTTGGCATTATTAGACCTAGACAAAGTTCTTACTCTACACCAGTGGTAATGGTATTCAAGAAATATAGCTCATGGTGTATGTGTCCAGATTATAAAGAGCTCAACAAGATCACTATTAAAGATAAGTTTCCCATTCCCGTCATTGATGAATTATTATATGAAAAACATGGAGCAATCTATTTCAAAAAATTGGATCTCCATTCAGGGTATCATCAGATCAAAATGAAGGAAGAAGATATCCCAAAAACAACATTCTGAACTAATGAAGGCCATTATGAATTTTTGGTCGTGCCTTTTGGCCTTACAAATGCACCTTCCACATTCCAAGGGTTGATGAATTCCATTTTCAAGCCCTTCCTTCGAAAATTTGTGTTAGTATTTTTTGATGATATACTAATATATAGCAAGTATTGGGAGGATCATTTGCGACATGTTGACAAGGTGCTACAACTACTAAAAGAGCAACAACTATGT
Organism: Picea engelmannii; assembly: GCA_009831015.1. Lineage (NCBI taxonomy): Eukaryota > Viridiplantae > Streptophyta > Pinopsida > Pinales > Pinaceae > Picea > Picea engelmannii. The sequence continues at coordinate 141,448 of ML792621.1, forward strand.
GCCAAACCATCCAAATGTTTCTTTGGAGTAAAGGAGGTAGATTATTTGGGTCATATTGTATCTCATGAAGGTGTCAAGCTAGACCCTAACAAGATTAAGGCCATAATGGACTGGACAATTCCCAAAACATTGAAGAATCTTAGAGTATTTTTGGGTTTGACAGGTTACTACCGCAAGTTTGTTTGGAACTATGGAAGAATAGCATCACCTTTAATGATGCTAACTAAGAAGGATTCATTTTCATGGACTCCAGAAGCAACTAAAGATTTTGAACAACTTAAATAGGTGATGTGCAAAGCTCTTGTCTTGACCACTCCAGACTTCACAAAAACCTTTATTGTGGAATGTGATGCCCCAGGAAATGGAGTTTGTGTTGTCCTAATCAAAGAAGGAAGGCCCCTGGTGTTAGCTCCCAAAATGAAACCGTCCTTTTGGTTGATTTTTGTTGTGGATAGCATGGCTATCGGTGGTTTCCTCAATTCATTTTTGAGTTTTTATAGTTGAAAAACTTGGGTCTTAGTTTTTGTCTTAGAAAATAATATGACCCATAAAAGTCTTCTTTTCAAAATTTTCATAATTCACTTTCAACAGCTAACGTGTGTCTAAAATTTGAGTGTTAGATGGGGAAAGTGGCGACTTTCAGCAGCTAAGGAGCGCCTCTCATAGGTCTGTGCGCTGTTGAAAGTGGTGAATTTCAAAATATCCAAGAATCAGTATCCCGGGTCGTGCGCTGGTGAAAGTGCAGACTTTCCACAGCTACGGAGAGGTTTTTACAAATTCATGCGCTGTTGAAAGTAGAGACTTTCAACAGCTAACGAGGGTTTTCCACAGGACCATGCGCTGGTGAAAGCAGTAAGTATGAACAGATAAAGGGCGTTTTCCAAAGGCCATTGGCGGAAGAAAGCGGGAATCACGTGCGTGATATCCACGTCTAAAGGCAAATGATGATATTATCATCCCACGTCAGGGAAATCCAAATCATGCGCTGATGAAAGTGGGTAATGATGGAAACTCAATTATGCACATCAAAATAGGATTGCGATGCGAATCCGGCTCAGAAACTCACGCTCCACAATCATGGCATCAAGGATGGCAGGTTCAAATTCAGTGGTGCAGGTACAGAGGATGTACTGTCGGCCTGACAACATCAAATCAAATTGTTGTTTCCATATCACATATCGTTCATGGAGGTCTGTTAAAGTTTCAAATGTTTTAAAACAGAGCCGACTCCCGAAGTGCTTTCAACAGCGCAGAACCTCGACTCGACCAGTAGTTACAGGGGTTACAAATTGTCGGGATCTTCGAGTTATAGAATGGTGAGGAAACGCAGTGGTTCTCTACTCAGGAGAGAGCTGGATAGCCTGTCCTTTTTACAGACACACCCTGAAGTCCAGAGACATTTTTCAAACGCAGGGTGTATTGAATTTGTTGAGAGGTTGCAAATTGGTTGCCACCAGTCTACAGCAGAATCTTTTGCCAAGACTTTTGATGGGAACAAAGCTCGCGTTGGGTCCATGGAAATTGTGGTAGATGAAGTTGCCATTGCTGCAGCAACAAGCCTACCAAGAACTGGTCAGAGATGGTTTAAAACCACTGCTCCCAAAAATTTGGATTTCAGAGCTTATTTGAAAGAGGGGTACAGGCACAAGGCATGGAAAAAAGGTATGATGGTTTCCTATCTAGAAGAAGAATGGCAGGAGCTGTTCAAAGGCATCCAACTGTACATTACCTCGGAGGGAAAGTATGATAAAATTATGATGTATCACATCAAACTCCTGGACCATTTCACAAGAAAGACTCCCCTTAATTTACCTTTTTTACTAGATAAAAGTTTGACTAAGGTTTGCAAGAAGATTAGGGCTCAACCCTTGAGCATAAAAAGTACTCTATGCCACTTCGGCCTCATAAAATTAATCATCCTGGAGGAATTGAAACAGCAGGGAAGGAGCTGGGATCATTTTTTATTCTGGGAAGGTTTTGAAACACAGACCCAGCCTACAAATGAACCAGGGAAAGGTTCAAAGAAACAGTCTTCTCCTCAAAGTAGTTTAAGAAAAAGAAGAACCCTGCCAGGACCTCCAGAAGACAGAATTTCTGGAGTGAATCCCTGCAGGTCAAAGAAAATGTTAAACTTTGAGCAGACCACAGAGCGTCCTACATAGCAGAGTACAAAAAAGAGAACCAATGTATTAAAATTTCCCTATTCAGACTCAAAATCAGAGAAGCAAGATCAATGCCATGTCACCAAGAGTCCTGAGCAGTCAACTGAGTGTGCACAAAACTATGAGACTCTCACTCATACAGAAGAGGGAGAAACATCAAAAAGCTCCAAGTCAAAGAAGTCTCAGAAAATCAAGCATCTGAAAGAGGTAATCACTCAGCAAGAGGTTTTGGAATGGGTTATCAAAGGAAGGTATAAGAAGTTGTCTGAGAACTTCGAAAAAACCAATGCTGGATTTGAGAGATTGGCTAGGGAAAGTGTTAAAGAGAAGAAAAGAAATAAAAAACTCATCAAAGACTTCAATAGCTTGTGGTGGCTTGCCAAATGCCTTAAAAGGCAGATAAGAAGGTTGAAACAAAAATAAAGACAAAAATCCCATCTAGATCTGAAGGTACTCGCTCAAGTCGTCGTTAATATGCAAGGTGAGAAATTGGAGACACACTGAGTTTTGATGAAATCAAAATTTTTGAGGTGAAAACTCTTTTTGAGCGCAATCAGGGCTTTCACCAGTGCAAAGCGATATTTTATGACCCGTTAGCTGTGGAAAGTGGCGACTTTCAACAACTAACCCGCGAAATATTAAACGAGTTAGTTGTTGAAAGCTGGAAAAGTATTTTTTGAAGCCAAGGACAAAACAGTTCATTCCAAACAGGTTTTGAAGGAGCTCCAGTGTATCAATGGGCTATCAGATCGCATGCAAAGGGCTAAGCATTAGAGGTTCGAGAGAATTTTGGCAACCACTTGCAAAACCATTTCCTCAAAAATCGACCATGAACGTTGGGGAGATCCAACTGTCAAGACAGGTGTCCTGCTATTCTTCACCATATTGAAGATACCAGGAGCTGAAGGATGCAGATGGTGAATTTTGGAGATTGAAGACAGTTCGAGTTCTAAGTTTAGTTGTTAAGACTTTATTTTCAAGTTGTTTAGATAGAATTGAATTATTTTTATTAAATACAGATCCATGTTTTTAGGATCTGTAAAACTGTTTGTAAGAGGCTATAAATGCCTATTTTTGATATGAAACAAGGGTTCAAACTGGGAGACATTTCATGCTATTGTATAGACTCTTTTTGCAGAAATAAAGTGGAGTTTCCTTTCGTTTGCAATACCAGAACTGCTCATCTTTCATTCTCTGTACTTTAATTTCAGTTTATTTTAGTTCATAAAGACTGTTACCTCTTTATTGAACTCATAGGCTTGAAATTAAAGGATTCCGTGTTGTCTTGTATTAGTCCCTACTTTCACTTGTATTGGCAAATCAAGAATAGTATTCTCCATCCTCTCTTTCAATTATTTGATCTAGTTATTGTTTACTGAAAGCACTGTATCTTTATATGTGTGATGAGTTGTTTCTTATACAAATCATTGAAGAACCCATTGTCCCAAACACATAAAAACCATTAGTTCTAAGTTACCAAGAATCCTTAGCCTACAACCCTAAGGAGTTTCTTGGAGTGATAACAAATTGGCACTGTTGCCGGGGAGATGGAATTCAAGCTCTGCTTTCCTGGGATACGACATAGAGCTGATCTTTGATGATAGACAAAGATTAAACATTTTTATTTGGTTGTAATCATCTATCTGGTGACTCCACAAGTTAATCCTGGCTCCTAAGAGGATCAATACTAGGGCAAATCCTCAAGAATCACCGATCACACCAGTGTCCAATCCAGAATCAATTCTCAGAAAAGGAAAGACGATTCAAGGTCAAACTTCAAGAGCAGATCCAAAAGGTAATCCTCTTTTCAGTTCTAAAAAATCTACTACAGAAAAAGTGGAGTTCTTTTCAGAAAACACTGATGATAAAACAGTTGTAGATACTGTAGAAGGACAAACTCTTTTTAATCAACAGAAAAATCCTAGTGATAAAAAAATGATAGACTATAATTTGATTGAAAAAACTTTGGAAAGAAGACACAATTCTTCTTCCCTTGAATCTTTCCATTCTCAGCAACAAGAAGACCACTTGAACATTTATACTAGCCTCCTTGCTGTTGAACATATCCTCCAAGAGCTATCTGCTAAGGGTGAAGAAAATTTAGCTGACCAGCTTGCAAATTTTTACAGAGCCTCTTATCAGACCTCTTTCCCATTGGAAGATTCACTTCTTTCACATTCCTCCAGTGTTAAAGACTTGAAGAAGAAACTATCATTTTCCCCACCTCTAACAGTCATGGCTGCACCACCTCCTCCTTTGACCAAGATGCAACAAATCTTGGCTGCTAGGTATGCACCACTCATATCTCCAAATCCAGTAGCAACCATGCCAACAAGAGACTACCAGAAATATATGCCTAAATTCACAGGCGAAGGCGATGTGTCCGTTGAAGAACATATTGAGGCTTTTTACAGTTATGCAGCGAACCTTAATATTGAACAGGAAGATGTTTGGACACGAGTCTTTGTCCAAAGCCTAGATGGCCATGCTAGGAACTGGTTCAAAGAACTCCCTGCTGGTTCCATTGTCGGAATCGAGCAATTGGATGAGACATTCCTGAAACATTGGGGTGACAGAAGAGATTTTGTCTACTACATCACAGAATTCAGAAACTTGAGGAAACAGAGTAATGAATCAGTCTCTGATTTCACCAAGAGGTTTAACCGGATGTATGGCAAAATTCCAGCTGAGATAAAACCATCAGATGCTTCTGCCAAAATCACCTATTCTGATGCTTTTGATTCAGATTTTTGTTTGTTGTTGAGAGAAAGGAGGTCACCAACATTATCTCTCATGCAAGATGTTGCCCTTGAGGTGGAATCTAATATTCTGGCCTCTCAGAAGTGGAAAGGAGATCCTGATAGGAGGAGACCAAAGAATGAAGCCTCATCTTCATCAAATGCTGATCCAAAACTTGATAAAATGGCCAAGATGCTACAATCTCTAACCTCTGAGATATCTAAGCTAAAGATTGAAAATAAACAGCCTATGAAGGGAAGAAACACTTATGACTCTGCAGGCAGAAATTCAAACCTAAATCCAAATAACTTCAGAAGGAATAATCAGCCTACTCAGATCTTGCAAAGAGAAAAGAGTTCTAATGAAGATCAAAGGATAAAGGTCCCTCTTCAGAATGTTGTGATGGATGATGACAATGGTGAAGATCAAGAAGATGGAGAAGGTGACATTCATTGTGTTGGAGAAGAGAAAGGGAAGTCTTATCTAACACAACAAGATTATGAGGAATCATTAATGACTGAACAGACAGAACATGATCTTCTTGGGGATGGCATTTTCACAGCAGAAGATAAAAATAGATATAACCTCCGATCCAAATCTAATGTTGCTCAACAAGATGTACCAGCCTCTCCTGCAAATCCTTCTACCCCTGTTAAGAAAAAGGGTCAGACATCAGAAGATCAGCAAGCAAATTCTTCAAAGGTGAAAGCATCAGCTCCTCCCAAGAAGACTGTTTCCCCTGTTAACCGTCAAACTCCAGAAAGTCAGCCTCATGTCGAACAACAAAGAAATCAGGAAGCCCCTTCAAATCAGGTAAAGGTTTCTGATAAAACTGTTGATAAGGTTCCATATTCTTTTAATTTTGAGGCTGAAATACAAAAGATTAAGATTCCTATTCCTCTTGTTGAGCTGATGAAAAATGAGATGTTTAAAAGGGATATCCTCAAAAATTTAGATCCCCAGTCTGTATCCCTTTCTGCTGATATCCTCAACATTTATGATGATAAGCCAACCATCACTCTGGGCAAAATGGTAGAAGACAGAGATGAAATCTCTCCTCCCTTTTACATCTCTTTAAATATTCATGAGAAAACATTGCACAATTGTTTGTTGGACTCCGGTGCTTCGCACAATTTGATGCCAAAGGCTGTCATGGATGAGCTTGGGCTGGAGATCACCAAGTCTTATCATGACCTTTTCTCCTTTGATTCTCGAAAAGTCAAATTTCTTGGGATGATTAAGGATTTGGTTGTGACCTTGACCCAAGCATCAATGAAGACAATGGTGATGGATATAGTGGTGGCCGACATACCTCCAAAATTTGGATGCTTACTATCGAGATCGTGGATGAAGAGATTAGGTGGCACTCTTCAGATGGATCTCTCCTATGCTACCATTCCTGTTTTCGGAGGAGTAAACAGAAGGCTCTACAGGGAATCCCAGCTGGCATATGTAATTAGTGACGAGAAAAATCCATCCAATCATCCTATTTATTCGGTTGACACGGATATGGGATCTTGTACTTTGCAAATTGATGATTCACTGCCTGATACATTGTTGCTCAGAAAGCCCACAGATCAGATCACAATTCAGCCCACAGAAACAGGAGAATATGACCTTTGGACCATGTTCTTTGACAGTGCTTGCACTAAGGAGTCAGTTGGAGAAGGAGTGGTATTCATTTCTCCTTCTAAGAAAACTTCTCATTTGTCCTTTAAACTTGATTTTAAAGTAACTAATAACACCGCTGAGTATGAGGCATTACTTTTGGGGTTGAATGCAGCAAAGGAGAAGGGCATTAAAAAATTGCAGGTGTTTGGAGATGCAGATTTGATTATTTAGCAGGTGAATAAGTCCTTTCAAGCCAAGCATGTCAGACTGAAGGCATACAAAGACGAAGTGTTGAAGGCAATTCAAAATTTTGCAGATTTTAAAATTGCATTTGTACCTAGAGCAATGAATGAATTGGTTGATTCATTGGTGGTGTCTGCTTGTGAATTCATACCCCCTCTGCCACATAAATTAACTTACGAAATTCAAGTTAAATATAGGCCCTCTCTCCCTGATAATGTAAAATTTTGGAAGGTTTTTGAAGACAATGTTGAACTCACTAGATTCCTTGCAGTGATAGATGAGTTTGCAGATATGCAGATTGATCAGAAGAATGAACATGACCATGAAGTTGATGAGCCAAAATTCAAAAGTAAAATCGCAGCACATGAAATAGTTCAGCTGTCCACCAATAGAATTCCTAAAGGTTTGGTCCCATTAGAAAGGCTTTTCGATAACAATGACGTGGCTGTCAAATTGCAAAGTGGGGAAAAAGAGTCATATGTTTTGCAGTATAATGTGGCCAGTGAGAAAGATCCTAAACATGTCAACTTGGCCTCCCATTTGACTGAAAAACAAAGGGCTAATTATGGAGAATTGCTAAAGGAATTTGCAGACATTTTTGCTTGGCAGTATGATGGCTTGAAGACTTTTGACACCGAAGTGATTCAGCATAAGATTCCCTTGAATAAAGACACCAAAACCATTCAGGTAGAAGCTTAGATCCTTCAATCCTTTGTTGCTTCCTACCATGGAAAGGGAAATTAAGAAACTGTTGGATCCCGCATTATCATTCCTCTGAGGTATTCAGAATGGATTGCGAATCTTGTACTGGTTAGGAAGAAGAATGGGGAGATCAGACTCTACGTAGACTTCAAAAATTTGAACAAGTGCTCTAGGAAGGACAACAACCCTCTGCCTAAAATGGAGCATATTCTGCAGAAGGTGTCAGGATTGAAGGTGATGTCTTTTATTGATGGGTTTTCCGGATACAACCAGATTGCTTTCCATCCGGAAGACAAAGAAAAAACTGCTTTTACCACTCCATGGGGTACGTTTATGTACGAGAAGATTCCCTTTGGATTGATGAATGCGGGAGCGACATTACAAAGGGCAATGGACATTGCTTTCGTTGGAGAGAAAGATAAATTTTTCCTGATTTATCTTGATGATATCATTGTTTTCTCAAGCAGCCACGAACTTCATTTGCAGCACTTAAGAAGGACATTTCTGAAATGTCGAAGGTATGGCATCTCTCTTAATCCGAAAAAATCGAATTTTGCACTTAAGGAAGGGAAATTACTTGGGCATTATGTTTCAGCTGATGGGGTTAGGATTGACCCAAAGAGGGTAGAAGCAATTAAAAATATGTCTCTTCCTAGATCAAAGAAAGGCATTCAGTCTTTCCTTGGGACTATTAATTTTTTCAGAAGATTTATAGTGAATTTTGTTGAACTCACAAAGCATATCACTGTTATGTTGAGGAAAGACTCTGAGGTAAAGTGGACTGAAGCAGCCAGACATTCATTCAATTCCATCAAGGAAGCTATCACAACAGCCCCTGTGTTGATCAACCCCGATTTCTCTAAGGTATTTTACATTTTTTCATTTGCTTCCAGTGATACAATCGCAGCAGTACTCTTGCAGAAGAATGTTGATGATCAAGAGCATCCGGTTGCCTTCTTTAGTAAGGTCTTGAGGGACGCAGAGGTAAAGTATGAGTTGTTGGAGAAACAAGCATATGCACTTGTCAAGTCACTGAAATCTTTCAGGGTCTACATTCTTCAGGCAAAGGTAATAGCTTTTGTTCCCTCAAGTTCAGTTAAAGATGTTCTTGTCCAACCTGACATTGATGGCAAAAGGAGTAAGTGTATAGCAAGATTGATTGAATTCGATATTGAAATCAAACCAGCAAAACTAGTGAAAGGCCAGGGTCTTCCCAAGCTCCTGGCAGAGGAAAATTGCAGGCTGCTTGACATAAATCTGATGAGTATTGATGCAGAAAATGTTCTATCTTCAGAGAATAAGGAAGGTGAGGGAATGCAGGTTTCAGCTCATTTAGCTGATTGCAAATGGTATAGTCATATTATTCAGTTTCTGCAAACTTTATCAGTCCCATCAGATTTGACAAAGACTCAAAGAAGGGCTTTGAAGCTCAAAGCTACAAATTCCTGCATCAATGATAACTTGTTGTTCTGGAAGAATCCCATTGGTTTATTATTGAGGTGTGTAAACCAAGAGGAGGCACCTAAAGTCATGTTTGAATTTCATAATAGTGAATGCGGAGGACATCACTATTGGAAAACCACAGCACACAAAATCTTAAGATCTGGTTATTACTGGCCATCCTTATTTTCAGATGTATATGAGTTTGTGAAAACATGTGACAAATGTCAGAGATTTGAAGGTAAACAACATCTGAAATCCCTTCCTCTCAAACCTATAGTGGTCACAGGTCCTTTCCAGCAGTGGGGCCTAGACTTCATAGGTGAAATTCATCCACCTTCTAGTTGTCAGCATCGGTGGATCCTGGTTGCCACCGATTACTTTACAAAGTGGATTGAGGCTATTCCCACCCGGAACGCCAATCATACTGTCATCATAAAATTTCTGCAGGAGGACATATTTGCCAGATTTGGCTGTCCCAAGAGATTGGTCACTGATAATGTTGTTGCATTCAAAGCTAAACACTTGGTGAAATTGTGTGAAGACCTGGGAATTCAGATGGTACATTCCACAACTTACTATCCGCAAGAAAATGGTCTAGTTGAGTCATCCAACAAGAGTTTAGTCAGAATCATAAAGAAGATGCTTGAACAAAATTCCATAGGTTGGGATTCCAAACTGAAGTTTTCCTTGTGGGCTGACAGGGTAACATGTAAGAAATCAATCGGTACATCTCCTTTCAAGTTGGTATATGGTACTGAGGCCATATTTCCTGTTCAACTTGCATTACCGGTTGCAAAGTTCT
>ML792621.1:151199-166176 GCA_009831015.1 Picea engelmannii
GGGATTCCAAACTGAAGTTTTCCTTGTGGGCTGACAGGGTAACATGTAAGAAATCAATCGGTACATCTCCTTTCAAGTTGGTATATGGTACTGAGGCCATATTTCCTGTTCAACTTGCATTACCGGTTGCAAAGTTCTTACAAGAAACTGATTCTGAACCCAGTGATTTGACCAAGAGAATTCACAATTTGGTAGAACTACAGCAAGATAGAGAGCAACTCTTGGAAAAAACAGAATTGCATCAAGAAAGAATCAAAGAAACTTTCGACAAGAAAGTCAAAACAGATGTCTTCAAAACAGGGGATTTGGTCTTAAAGTGGGATGCAGCAAGGCAAGAGAGGGGGAAACATGGAAAATTTGAGGCTCTCTGGACAGGTCCTTTTGTCATAACAATGGTGTAGCATAACAATACCTTTGTTCTCCAAACTCTTTCAGGCGAGCCAGTATCAGGTGGCCCTTTCAACAGGCGCTTCCTGAAGATCTATTTCTCATAAGGCTTCCTTTGAATCCAGGTTCTTCTTGTACATATTTTCTTTTTCAGTTATGTTTTCTTTATTTCTGTCATTCAAATAACTCCATGCCCAATGGTACTAGAAAACTGTTTTTCAATCTTCTGTTTCATGTTGTAATAAGGCTACTGAGTCTAGCTAGGTTCTTGGTCACCTCACAGGGAGATGCCCACCCCAGTTGGATCCAAATGTTAGCTCCCAAAATGAAACCGTCCTTTTGGTTGAGTTTTGTGGTGGATAGCATGGCTATCGGTGGTTTCCTCAATTCATTTTTGAGTTTTTATAGTTGAAAAACTTGGGTCTTAGTTTTTGTCTTAGAAAATAATACGACCCATAAAAGTCTTCTTTTCAAAATTTTCATAATTCACTTTCAACAGCTAACGTGTGTCTAAAAGTTGAGTGTTAGTTGGGGAAAGTGGTGACTTTCAGCAGCTAAGGAGCACCTCTCATAGGTTTGTGCACTATTGAAAGTGGTGAATTTCAAAATGTCCAAGAATCAGTATCGTGGGTCGTGCGCTGGTGAAAGTGCAGACTTTCCACAGCTACGGAGCGGTTTTTACAAAGTCATGCGTTGTTGAAAGTAGAGACTTTCAACAACTAACGAGGGTTTTCCACAGGACCATGCGTTGGTGAAAGTGGTAAGTATGAACAGATAAAGGGTGTTTTCCATGGGTCGTTGGTGGAAGAAAGCGGGAATCATGTGCGTGATATCCACGTCTAAAGGCAAATGATGATATGATCATCCCACGTTAGGAAAATCCAAATCATGCGCTGATGAAAGTGGGTAATGATGGAAAATCAATTTTGCACGTCAAAATAGGATTGCGATGCGAATCCGGCTTAGAAACTCACGCTCCACAATCATGGCATCAGGGATGGCAGGTTCAAATTCAGTGGTGCAGGTACAGAGGATGTATTGTCGGCCTGACAACATCAAATCAAATTGTTGTTTCCATATCACATATCGTTCATGGAGGTCTGTTAAAGTTTCAAATATTTTAAAATAGAGCTGATTCCCGAAGTGCTTTCAACAGCGTAGAACCTCGGCTCGACCAATAGTTACAGGGGTTACATATTGTCAGGATCTTTGAGTTATAGAATGGTGAGGAAACGTAGTGGTGCTCTACTCAGGAGAGAGCTGGATAGCCTGTCCTTTTTAAAGACACACCCCGAAGTCCAGAGACATTTTTCAAACGCAGGGTGTATTGAATTCGTTGAGAGGTTGCAAATTGGTTGCCACCAGTCTACAGCAGAAGCTTTTGCCAAGACTTTCGATGCGAACAAATCTCGCGTTGGGTCCATGGAAATTTTGGTAGATGAAGCTGCCATTGTTGCAGCAACAAGCCTACCAAGAACTGGTCAGAGATGGTTTAAAACCACTGCTCCCAAAAAATTGGATTTCAGAGCTTATTTGAAAGAGGGGTACAGGCACAAGGCATGGAAAAAAGGTATGATGGTTTCCTATCTAGAAGAAGAATGGCAGGAGCTGTTCAAAGGCATCCAACTGTACATTACCTCAGAGGGAAGGTATGATAAACTTATGATGTATCACATCAAACTCCTGGACTATTTCACAGGCAAGACTCCCCTTAATTTACCTTTTTTCCTACATAAAATTTTGACTAAGGTTTGCAAGAAGATTAGGGCTCAACCCTTGAGCATAAAAAGTACTCTATGCCACTTCGGCCTCATAAAATTAATCATCCTGGAGGAATTGAAACAACAGGGAAGGAGCTGGGATCATTTTTTATTCTAGGAAGGTTTTGAAACACAGACCCAGCCTGCAAATGAACCAGGGAAAGGTTCAAAGAAACAATGTTCTCCTCAAAGTAGTTTAAGAAAAAGAAGAACCCTGCCAGGACCTCTAGAAGACAGAATTTCTGGAGTGAAGCCCCGCAGGTCGAAGGAAAGGTTAAACTTTGAGCAGACCACAGAGCAGACCACAGAGCGTCCTACAGAACAGAGTACAAAAAAGAGAACCAATGTATTAAACTTGCCCTATTCAGACTTAGAATCACAGCAGCAAGATCAATGCCCTGTCACCAAGAGTCCTGAGCAGTCAACTGAGTGTGCACAAAACTATGAGACTTTCACTCATACAGAAGAGGGAGAAACATCAAAAAGCTCCAAGTCAAAGAAGTATCAGAAAATCAAGCATCTAAAAGAGGTAATCGCTCAGCAAGAGGTTTTGGAACGGGTTATCAAAGGAAGGTATAAGAAGTTGTCTGAGAACTTCGAAAAAACCAATGTTGCATTTGAGAGATTGGCTAGGGAAAGTGTTAAAGAGAAGAAAAGAAAGAAAAAACTCACCAAAGACTACAATAGCCTGTGGTGGCTTGCCAAACACCTTAAAAGGCAGATAAGAAGGTTGAAACAAAAACAAAGACAAAAATCCCATTCAGATCTGAAGGTACTTGCTCAAGTCGTCGTTAATATGCAAGGTGAGAAATCAGAGACACACTGAGTTTTGATGAAATCAAAATTTTGGAGGTGAAAACTCATTTTGAGCGCAATCAGGGCTTTCACCAGCGCAAAGCGATATTTTATGACCCGTTAGTTGTGGAAAGTGGGGACTTTCAATAGCTAACCCGCGAAATATTAAACGAGTTAGTTGTTGAAAGATGGAAAAGTATTTTTTGAAGCCAAGGACAGAACAGTTCATTCCAAATAGGTTTTGAAGGAGCTCCAGTGTATCAATGGGCTATCAAATCACATGCAAAGGGCTAAGCATCAGAGGTTCGAGAGAATTTTGGCAACCACATGCAAAACCATTTCCTCAAAAATCGACCATGAACGTTGGGGGGATCCAACTGTCAAGATAGGTGTCCTGCTATTCTTCACCACATTGCAGATACCAGTAGCTGAAGGATGCAGATGGTGAATTTTGGAGATTGAAGACAGTTCGAGTTCTAAGTTTAGTTGTTAAGACTTTATTTTCAAGTTGTTTAGATAGAATTGAATTGTTTTTATTAAATATAGATCCATGTTTTTAGGATCTGTAAAACTGTTTGTAAGAGGCTATAAATGCATGTTTTTGATATGAAACAAGGGTTCAAACTGGGGGACATTTCATGCTATTGTATAGACTCTTTTTGCAGAAATAAAGTGGAGTTTCCTTTTGTTTGCAATACCAGAATTGTTCATCTTTCATTCTCTGTACTTTAATTTCAGTTTATTTTAGTTCATAAAGACTGTTACCTCTTTGTTGAACTCATAGGATTGAAATTAAAGGATTCCTTGTTGTCTTGTATTAGGCCCTACTTTCACTTGTATTGGCAAATCAAGAATAGTATTCTCCATCCTCTCTTTCAATTATTTGATCTGGTTATTGTTTACTGAAAGCATTGTATCTTTAGATGTGTGATGAGTTGTTTCTTATACAAATCATTGAAGACCCCATTGTCCCAAACACATAAAAACCATTAGTTCTAAGTTACCAAGCATCCTTAGCCTACAACCCTAAGGCGTTTCTTGGAGTGATAACACCTAGCTTTTGAAAGTCGACCACTCAAGGGAAAGGACTTACACAAACCCATTTATGAGAAGGAAATGATGGAAATACTACATGCATTGAAGAAATGACATCCTTACCTAATAGGTAGGCACTTCAAGGTCAAAGCAGATCATGATAGTCTTAAATACTTCTTAGAACAAAGACTATCTTCAGAAGAACAACAAAAATGGGTAACCAAGATATTGGGTTATGATTTTGAAATCGTCTATAAAAAGGGGAAGCAAAATTTTGTGGCAGATGCACTCTCAAGAAAGGATGAAGATGTTGAGGCCTTTTTCTGTGCTATCTCGATCATCCAACCTGATTGGATAATAGAAGCAAGGGATGAATGGAAGAATGAAGAAAAAGTGTGGACTCTCATTCAAAGGTTACAACAGGATTCCAGTGCATCAAATACATTTACATGGAAAAATGATTCACTATGGTACAAAGATCGCTTATATTTATGTAAGAACTCCCAACTCAAACAAAAGGTACTATTTGAATTGCACACCTCTCTAGTAGGAGGGCACTCAGGATTTTTGAAAACCTACCATAGAGTCAAGAAGGATTTTTTTTTTGGGATGGACTTAAACTGATGTTCAAAGGTTTTTGGAAGAATGTTTGGTTTGCCAACAAAATAAGGTGGAAACAATTAAGACCAAAGGTCCTTTACAACCATTATCCATCCCAAGTCAGCGTTGGGAGGAGGTTTCCATGGATTTCATCACAGGCTTACCGAATTCTGAAGGAAAGAGTGTCATCATGGTGATTGTTGATAGATTGACCAAGTACTCACACAGTTACCACCGCATTCATGGAGACAGTTCAAAAGCTACATGGCAGCCCAAAGATTATTGTAAGTGACAGAGATCCCATCTTCAATGGACATTTTTGGACAGAATTATTTTCTTGTTTGGGTACTCAATTGGCTCATAGCTCATGCTATCATCCTCAATCTGATGGACAAACCGAGATAGTAAAAAAATGTCTGGAAGGCTACCTTCGTTGCTTTGTCTCTGATAAACAAACACAATGGTTTAGATGGTTACCCTTGGCAAAATGGTGGTATAACACTTCCTTTCATACTGCAACAAAAATGACACCATTTATGGCACTTTATGGATACCACCCTCCTTCCATCACTTCTTCTCTAAAAGAAAAATTTAAGGTTTAAGTAGTGGAAGATCACATCGAGAATCAACAAGAAGTTCTCCAAATCTTAAAGGACAATCTGACCATGGCACATAATCACATGAAACAACAAGCAGATCAACATCGTAGTGAAATAAGCTTTGAAGTAGGAGATTGGGTGTTTTTAAGACTACAACCATACAAACAAATGTCCCTCAAGCAAGCCAAGAAGGATAATAAATTATCACAAAAGTACTATGGCCCTTATAACGTGTTGCAAAAGATTAGTACTATGACATACAAATTGGAGTTTCTTGCATCTTCACGAGTACACCCAGTTTTCCATGTTTCATGCTTAAAGAAGTTTATAGGCGACAAGATCCCAGTTCAAACTATATTTCCAGAACTTGACGAGGAAGGAAAAATCATATTGGAGCTTGAAGCCATCACTGACACAAGAATTCGCCAGTTGAGGAATAGATCCATTTCAGAGTATCTCATTAAATGGAGAAAACTACCAGCTGAAGATTCCACTTGGGAAGATGAGTATTTTATACAGAAGCATCCAGAGTTACTCAAGCATTGTGGACAACACTTGTCTCAAGGGGAGGGGCATGTTAATCCCTACTATTGACTCATTACCCCTTAATTGGGGCATATTACATTAGTAATATTATTTTATTTATGTCATCTTTATTCCACTAGTTGTAATTATACCTCCTAGTCTCCTATATATACCAAGGAGACATTTTCATTTGGAATCATATTGTACTTGAACATTTAAGTGGGGTAAAGGGAGGTTGCCCCCTCGAAGAGACTTATTATCTAAAATTATCTCTTTTTCAAGGTGTTGAGTACTTTTTCTGAGTTTTTTCTATGCTATATTGATATTTGGTTCTTAACAGATGGCATATTGGTGGATGCACATGGTTGGAATATTGGTAGATGCACATGTTGGCATGTTGATAGAGGCATATGATTGATACATTCCATGGATGATATCTTTTGGCACACTTCATCATGTTGATGTACATGGTTGATGTACATAGGTGTTGTGCATGATGAGCACACATTTTGTACAGGATGTACTTGGTATATATTTTGCTCATGATTCTTTATTTCATTGTTGACATATCTTTTGCTTCATGATGATTGGTATGGGGTGATTTTGATTCATGAACATGTCCAAGGATCGTTATATGGTAGCACATTATTCATCTTGCAGAGAAGATAGGGGAGACATACCCATAGGGGGAGTCATTCTTCTTCCCATGATTCTAGGAGGAGATATTTATCATATGCATACCTAGAAAAGAGCCCTATATTTGAAGAAAGAGCACAAAAGCATAATTCCAGGGGGGAGCAATGGTCACAGAGGGAGTATGTTCGATGTATCTTCAACATTACATCAAAGTGATATCCCTTGTTCAAAAGGGGAGAGATTATTCAGAGGACGATCAAAGGAACTCAAACAGTGGGAGCAACCCCAAGAGGATAATGGCCCTTTACCATTGATGTCAAAGGGGGAGAGTTAATCACATTGATGTGATTGATGTTTATTGATGGGGAGAGATAGTTCATTCCTCGAAAATGATGAGCTTGAAGCAATTTTTGATTATTTTATCTTTTTATTTTCTCTATATGTTAATTGTGATCCATTTATCAGATTCAAAGGTAAAGATGATGGGAGGCTTTATTTCTCCATCATTTTGGCATTTGATATTTAATTTGTGCATCTTTGAAGGTTATTACTTGAATCAATGATAGGTATTTTCGCTCTAAAATTGCAAGGAATCCATCAAGATATTGTTTCAGATGTAAAAAGAGAGAGAATAGATGAAGACCCTGTGCATTAGTAAAGGAATCAACCTCTACTTACTTATTGTTGGATGAAAAATTGCAGCAATTACTAGATTTCATTAAATTGAGTGAAAGATGTCCATTATTTTATTTTTTAGAAGAATTTGTCAAGTGAGTGATGAATTGAGTTTTTTTTTCTTTATGGGAGGTTGTAAGATGACACTTTTTTCTTGAGAAGACATTAACTATTTTATTAATCATTTGAAAGTAGTAGTGAAATGTTATGAATTTAAATCCTTGTCAAATTATTACGAAGGAAAAAGTACATTGTATCCTTCCCATTGTATTTGGTCTCATAAGAGAGATACTCATAACAAAATTGAAGTATTTTTAACTGTCCTAGATTCGCCCAAAATTGAATAAGGGGATCTTAGGAACACCTTGCATTCTGTGCGATGGTGAATGATTCCTTGAATGTTTTCATAGTGTTTTGTGTCTAGTTTTTTACACTGCGCTTGTAATTTATTGTACAACTATAACACACATGACCTTCCAAGAAAGTTAATTCAAGCACAACCAAGTAGAAGTGATCAAGAAGATGAAATGAACATTCATGCGCATAAAATCAAGTACAAGAAAAATTCAAGAACAAGCAAGCATGCTTCTCTAAATAATTTTGAAGCATTCAAGTTGTCATTCACACCAACATTCAATGCCATCAACATATTCAAATTTGAATATAAATTCAACTTTGAAATAAGCATTCATTGTAAAATTGCAAATCGTATTTTTTTTTAAGTAATAAATCGCAACTTGGAATATTTTTTATAAGTTTCAAATCAAATCTAAGTTGAATTACATTGTAATTTTTAGGTGCATTCTCGGTTGAACCTGACACCTGTTTGAGTCGTTGTAAGTCAAAACTTAACAAGGTTGAGTAAAACTCAAATCATTGTAATACTTTGGGGTGCATTTCCGGTGGTATCTAACACCCTCATCTCGCTAGAGACAAATTAAAATGAGTGTGACAAGTTCAAGTGAGCATTAAGTTCAAATGAGTGAGTGTGAAGTTCAAGGAAGAATCTTTTAATTCTTCAAATGGAACGAAATCTAGAATTATTAGAGTCACTACACACTCTAATAATAAGTGATGAAGACAATACAGTCACACTTCACAAAGATACTTTGAAATCAGTGCTAA
Organism: Picea engelmannii; assembly: GCA_009831015.1. Taxonomy (NCBI): domain Eukaryota; kingdom Viridiplantae; phylum Streptophyta; class Pinopsida; order Pinales; family Pinaceae; genus Picea; species Picea engelmannii. The sequence goes on from ML792621.1 coordinate 159,337, forward strand.
ATTGTTTGCAAGTGACAGAAGCTAAAGTTAGACTTCTTCAAGATCAATCCCAACTATTGAATTATGAGTTGATACATCTAAAAAATAAACAACTAATGAAGTGTTATGAACTAGTTTTTGTTCAACACAAACCTCTCTATGATGATTATGATGATGATGATGATGATTTTGATCAATAGTCAGTGAAGGAGAACCTCAACAAGCCAACTTTAGAAGCAACTTCCAATGAATATGAATCACAAGCAAAAGATTCCAAAGCATAGAGTGATACAACAAGTATAAGTAAAAGTAAATGTGAAGCACGTCATCAAGTACAAAATTCTCTTTCCAATACCATCATCAGACCTTGGGAATAGATCATTTACAACAAGAATAGAACATGACTTGGATATGAGAAGGAATTTACCTTTCATATTCTCGATTATTCTAGACCAATCCAGTTCCAAAGTGTTGGATTCCTTTAATAAGATTCACTTTTACCTGTTCAAGTTCATCATCATAATGTAAAGTCCCAACATTGTAATCGAGTTGGTCACATGGATAATCCGTGTTTTCATCTCCATCCTTGCCATCATTTTAGCAAGCATAATCATTCTTCAAAAAAATGTTCAACACTGAAGAAACCTACAAGATTGAATATTCACTATGAGTGGATCGATCCTTGGAAGTGGTCATCAACAACCAAGCGATTATATAATTCTTACCTTAGAATTCAATCTCGAGTAAAGACCAATCTTGCAACACATAATATTTTTGTACCTCATATAAGTGGTCCCCTTATGGTGTATCTTTCAAGCATGGACCTCATGGGATGAGATAACATGTGGTTGTTTCCACATGCCCACTTTGTGTTGTACACAAATGGAAAAAGTATGGTACTCTCTTGAGCCTAGAGGGGTGAGTACAATGATGTAACTCTTATTTACCTTAAGGGGAGAGTTAAAAAATGAAATGACAATGGTTCATGAAACCATTTGTGGTCTCTCCATTCATATAACAAATGGGGGAATTGATGATGGAATTGAAGATGGTTGTCAAACTGAAATTTTCGACAAAACATATGCCATATGGGCATGAAATTTTCCAAATGGGAAACTATAGTCTTTAAATGAAAAACTTTGGTAGAATTACGATTCAATGAATTGTAATTGAATCATACAAATTGTACATTGGGATGTTGTTGGACACCTAAAAGTGTCAAAATTTGGTTAGTGGTCTGTCACATACCCACTACCTAAATCGGATTTTTTTGGTTTTCCGTCGAATCAGAAACCCCGAATTACCTACGGAGGCCTAGCGTGAGCTAGCTCTTTCTCTCTCCCCACTCCCCTATGGTCACAGGTCATGATCACAGTCTGAATAAATGCAATACCTCTTTCATACTTCGCACCTCGGTGCTACAGTGATGTCGAGTCGTTTGACTTGGCAACCGCCGAACCCCGACAGGGCTAGCGATCGGCCAATGGGGATGAATCCCTGTAGGGTGAGCAAATGGCTAATAGGAAAAAATCTCAACAGGGCTAGATAACATCCAATGAGAAATGACCCCATTGCACAGTTAGGTGGAATACAGGTGGCAGAGAGGGAAATGCGACACGGTAGTCGACATGACAGGAGGGGGCCCCACTTCACACGCCACACTATTCCGGANCCCCCCCCCCCCCCATTAAAGGCAGAATGGAAAGGGGGCTCTGGAATGCATCCTCAGCTGTAGATCTGGGTGGGTGGACTCTGGCCATCCAGATCTGCTCGCTACTTACCCTAATGTGCATTCGTTCCCCAGCGTAAAACTAGCATCTCTTCCTCACATCGAACGGTCCTTACGAACCCTGAGATTTCCCGAAGGAATCTTGTCCATTCATCGGGACTTAGCCACATGCTATTGTCTTGACATTATGTGTCAGGATTTGTCAAGGCAAGAGCCTGAGTTTTTGTCAATGGAACTCCCGAATCCCCGATCCCTGATTTCCTGAAATGGGTAATCTCTCAACACGTCACCTCCTTCAATTGGACGATCCACAACTCCTCCGGGGTTTCCACCCCGAAAAGTCCCGATCCCTTGTCGCCAGGACTCCCAATCTCGCGATTCTCGATTTCCTGAAATGGGAGATCTCACAACGCGTGGCCTCCGTCAATAGGACGGCTCAGATCTATCTTGGGGTTTTCACCTTGGAAAATCCCGAACTCTTGTCAACAGAAATCTCGATTCCACAATTTTCGATTTCCCGAAATGGGAGATCTTACGACACGTGGCCTCCATTAATCGGACGACTTAGATCTATTCCGAGTTTTTTGCCCCTATACACTGGAGTCTTAACCCTCGGGTAACTCCTGACAGATCAAACGACTGTTGGGTTTTTCAGCCGAGATCTGACGGCTCATATTGGTTCCTACCCGTGCATTCTTCCACGACTCCCTGGACGTGGAAAAGATCCACGGTCTAGATACTCTCATGGACCTTGGATATCTACGATCCCAAATTCCTCGCTGCCCACGAAGACACAGAAAACAAAGGGGTAAGGAATTTTAACATCTTACCTTCTCCTACCAATCTAATGGTCGGGTGTGTCCACAGATTACCCAACGGAATCTCATCCATCGATCAACACCTATCAGGGATAAGGTACTTAACCTTCCAGCATCTTCCTCTGATCTGACAGTCGTGAGTGACCACAGATCTCCTGATAGGACCTCGTCCATTGATTCGATACTTCTTCATTATGCTTCCATCTCGGGTTTTCAAGAGGATCGTTTCTCCTCAGGCAGGGTTACTAAGGCCTTACGCCTTCACAATCGCCTTCCCGGTACTTGATGGGGTTTTCAAGGAAGGTATCTCTATGGGGAGATTCACTCAAGGTACTATCTGAGGCAGATAAGGGTATCATCCACCCGAGAACCAGACATGAAGTCTGAATTAGATCAGTACGCAGATAAATAACAATTCATGAGGACGTATGCCATATATAGTCTCTTCCATACAAATATACAACTACTAGTACTGATCAAAACATCCTAGAGACATTCTTACAATGAATTCATTCACAGTTTCGCAGCTTATGGGCATAATCATCAGAATAAACATATATATATATATATATATATATATATATATATATATATATATATATATTTCAAGATGCCAGAGGAAAAACACTTATCAGAAATAACACCAGGGGTTATGCAACTGCTGAGAGGGGTGCTCGTTTCCACCCAATCGTAGGCTTAGCGACTCCTAGTGGATTTACCATTAGCCACCCCCAAGCTGAGACCACGATGTTGTGAGACTGCGTCTCTGTTTGCCAGTGACCAGGAGCGAAGGTTACTCTCCTTCCTCTCTGCTATCACTTACTCTAAGTATGGACAGAGTTCTCCCCTCGCGTTTGCCCCCAATCGCTTCTACCCCACGCCTTATCCTCTTGCGAGGTTGTGTGTGGCGCGATTACCCTCGCGCTGATCAGGCCTGACGGCTCTACATATGGGCAGTTCACCTCCCATCCCTCATTAAACCATCTACCTACCAGCCTGCGAGACATTTAATTCAGGGCCAGCGAGCCGCTTTTGGTTCTCTAGGCCAGTGGAGTCCAAATACGGTATTAATCCTCGGTGGAAGTTAACACCACCTTTCCAGGTGCCTTCCACCGCCATCGTGGTCTGTTTTTCTGTACATCCCCTCTCAGCAATCTTGCAATATAAATTCATAATGTTATTCACATTTATTGACATTTTTCCATTAGGTCCATTCACATCACATATTCACATTTATGAGTTTGCCACAATTCTTGGCCAATCCAGTTATTTTTACAAACTGGGGGAAACAGGGTGTTACATGGTCATCCAAAAACCATCAGATACATGGTATCAATTGGTCAGTGGTTATCCCAAACCAAAAATTTAGAGAGTACTTCAGTGATACACTGATAATAGAGTGGTGATACTACATGTTCAATGATTAGTAGAAGACATCAGATTATTCTAGCTAAAATATTTGGAAAAATGATCAAATTGTCAAGAAATCGGGGAATGTACAGATATTGTAGTTTTTCACTTCCATATCTCAACTCTCTTCCAGTTCATTTCAGATGAACCATTCAACATCCAGATTGACAATTTTTCAGGCAGTTCTTCGTTGAGGCTCAACTCAGGAGTTTCACTATGAAGACTTGGAAATGATACCAGTTTATTCTTTATTGCTGGTCCTCAAGTGATGACTAATGAGTTGGTTAAGATTTCCTATCCTAGTCATCATGCATGATTTTAGGATCTAGAGAAAATATCTCTATGAGGTGGCATCACCCATTGTACTATAAATATGTAACATTGGTGTGAATACACAAGAGTTGGCTAGTGAGCCTTTTTCGTCATCTTATTGTTCATGTCTATATTTTATCATAAATGAATGAGAGAGCTTAGATTTATTCAAGACCAAGTGCATTTACTTTGGTCCGATCCTAAAGCATTGTACAAGTGCATTTACTTTGCACAAGTTGTAGATCAATGCCCTTTTTTTTCTAAATATGAGGAAAATCAATGCCCCAAAAGTGACTCGCTACCAAATTACAACTAGCTAGTCTCCAACTTGAGGGAATCGCCTAGACTTGGTGGGTCACAAACTTGATCATTGCAGAATTTCTCGTCGATATCAGCACTCCATCCCTGACAACTAGTTTCATTACTTCATGGGAGACATCTTGTCAATCCTTGAGAGAACGCTTCTACCCTCCAGGCTACCTTCACAATTTTCTCACAAACTGGTTACAACTTTAGCAAATTTCCAATCAGTCAATGCAAGGCTACATTGTTTTAGGATTAATCTGTAAGTGTGGACACAAACCGATCTCCCTAGATCCACCTGGATCTAGAACAAAACAGGACAGAATAATACTCTTTCCCTAGATTTAGACTATTGAATGAACGAGGAGGCAAGAATCATGAACATACCTTATGATCGCTTCCTTGGATCTTTGTTTTTCTAGCTTTGCTCCAATTCTCTTGTGCCGTACAGACCACAACAGTACAAACCAATTGAAGTGAAGACAACTCAATATATTCAACAGTTAATCTATACATATGATCAAGGAGTTATGTAATAAAGTAACATTAGCTTTATGGGAAAGGGACATATTACTGTATTAAATTGATAGAAAGCAAGGATTACAACCTGAGCCTTGATGTTGCAAACCTCCTTTCGATGGCTCCTGGCTCTGACACACACACTTGCTCATGCATGAAGAAGATCAACCACTTTTGATAACCTTGCTGGAGTTCTTAGCTGCTGTAGCATCAGTCCTTCATACAATCTTTCACTAATTCTCCAATGTATTCTTAACCTTGTTTTATTCTAACCTTTTCCATGAGAATCCCCTCAATATATAAGAGAGATTGAATTAGTTACTTGGATAGGAATGATCCCAAAATATCAGGAAAGCCAGTACTTAGATAGCCATTCGAATGCCATCTCATCCTTCTAGAAGATTCCCTTCTAGAAGGTTCGAGAATTTATCTTTTTCCCTTATTTAGAAAGAGTTTGCACCCTAACTGTTAGACACAGTGCGAACTTCTCGCACCCTGGCTTAAGGCAGCCTACGAGAATCATGCATTCTCGCAGGCAAATGTATTGGTAGCCTGCGAACCTTCCTCAAAACTGTGATTTCTGGAAAGAGATAAAGGTAAATTTTCTCTGGAGAAAGTTCTAATGAAGAGCTTGAATCATGATGACCAAAATCATGGATAACATAATGCCCCCCAAAGTATGAGATTGGAACCAGTGACAGTCGATAGAATTTGTAAGCTGCATGTGTGTGTCGAGAACCAAGAGCACATCTAATCAAAAACCTATGAACAAACAAGCATCTGCAGAGTATCATATATATTAATTCTGAGGTAGGCATTCCCATACTCAGATCACATACTGATTCCATCGTAGACATGGGTCATGGCCACCAATCATACATTGTGGATCCATGCCATCAAAATATAACATAGCCACCGGAATACAATGTGGATCTATGCGAGAATTTTCAAATCAAGATGACATAGCCACGAAACATACACAGTGGATCTATGTGTCACAAATTATACATACTCCATCGCAACCTGGATCACAAAAATGATACCCAGGGTCTTCAATCTCGTCGTCCAAAGTACGAATCTAACCATGTGATTACATGTGTTGAAGTCGAACATGGTAGAAACCACTTCATTACCAGTCATTGATGTAACCGTTAACAAGTGCGAGGGAAATCACCATTGATGTCAATGACTCCCAAGGTACTATAGTACAATCCATCGACTGTGAATGAATGAGTTGATGTCGAACACCCTATGGAATCTTTCGATCAGGGATCAGTGATGTAAACCCACTGTCGAAAGCGAGGAAACCTGTCATTGAGGCATGCAAGCTCCAAGGTACTAAATAATTTCTAAGTCTTGATTCCGGATAATGAGTTGAAGTCGACGGAACAAAAATCGTCACAGGAGGGCCTTGATGTATCCCCCATCAATGAAACAAAATGAGTAACTGAGTTTGAAGGTGAGACAGAGTATGTGGCAATTGGACTTTGGACACAGGGAAGGCCGACACGGAGTGAACGGATAACTACAGATGGTCGACTCAATATAGGTTTCAAATGGACTTCTCTTGAACATATGAACGACACAACCAACGATTTGGCAACACTGACTCAAATATGACACATAGAATGACCTTGTAATCAATCAAAAGAGAGACAAATGGATTTCCCAAACTGGCTTCAAATGATGAATAGGGGGTGTCATGTTCAAGAGCGACACTTACTGCCAATCAATACGAAGATGAAACATATCCCTTTCCCAAATTTTCCC
>ML792621.1:166359-210714 GCA_009831015.1 Picea engelmannii
TAAGAAGGAGTGGTTCGGTCCCATCACGGGTCTGTCAATGTTTGTTTAACGAGTCCAGAGATAGTAAACTCGAAGGTTTTTCAAGATTATAGAGTTTGGAAAAACACTTAAAAGAGAACTCTCTCAGTTCCTTTTTCGTAAAACAGTCTGGATGAGACCGAAAAAGAGAGAAATTATCACTCACCAGACGCATACTTCAAATACTTTATCGAGCATGAAAATAGCAAGGTCTCTCAACGATCTTTTCATATTTAGAGAGTCTGAAAAGAGCTTAAAGAGAACTCCAGGGGGGTTCCTTTTTCGTATAACCTTGGTGAGCCCGAAAAAGTGATAAAACTATGCTCAATCACATTCTTATGTTTTTTACGAGCGCAAGAACGGACAAAAAGACGCTTGAGGTTTTAAGTAAAAACCATAAAAAACAATTAAAATCACACCATAATGGAGAAAAATATGTCCATATCCTTATTTGTAATCATCAATGTTTCACACCTGCAAGTCATTACACTCATTTTTATATTAGTAATTAGGTTTAAACAATAGATAAACATGAAAACCCAAAAATGACATAGTAAAAAGTAAATTAAAGGAGTAAATACACATTGTTACCATATCATTCCACATTTTCACTATTGAGTTCCAAAAACCCCCATTTTACCCTCCTACATCGGCGTTTATTTTAGGGAGCTACAAGAGATCATTTGACGAGATGTCTGTAGCATTATGGTAAGCTCTTCATTCTTGATCTTTTCATGGTTTAAATTCTTGATTTCATTGGTTAGTTTTTTCATTTTCAAGTTGTTTTTGAACCCTACATGCGTGTAAGAATTCTCCCAGGCTGCCCATACGGGGCCTGCGAGAATGATACGTTCTCGCAGGAAATATTTGAGCCACCTGTGAGGTGTTCACACTGTGTATAATAAGGCACCTGCGAGCAGCGCAGAACTCAAAAAAAATTTAAATGTTTAGCCAATGGAAAAGATCTAAATCATGAACAAAATCATTAATCTGCCCTTTATGTTCCTTGTGTAGGTATTTGACCAACAATCATGGTGCTTGAGTGGCGGGAACGAGAACATGAGGAGGATAATTCAAATGTTGAGAATCATCCTCCCACCATAGCTGCAATGAGAGATTGTGGTCTCTTAAAATACTTCTGTATCCCGGGCATGAGAGCCCAAGTCAGATTACTGGAGTATCTAGTCTGTATGTGGGATCCAGACCAGCAAGTTTTCAATGTAGGAGCTCACACATTAGCCATTGACATAGAGGACATATACTTCTTGACCGGATTATCCAGGCACGGGTCTTATGTCAGTTTGATCGGCAGCAGAGGTGGCGGGTTAAAAATGACTGAATATTGCAATCAATACTGTGTGCTCGAGGCCAAAAGAAAGAAAGGGAAAGTCGGGATCTGGGGAGTAACAGACTTGACTCTCCACACTATTATCTTCATGATTGCTCGGATGGCTGGGAGTTACGCTCCCCATATGGAATTACAGAGCTATTTCCAGTACGCCATCGAGTGTACTAAGCCCCGAGTATTTAACTGGACTGATGCAGTGTTGCGCAGTATCAAAAGACAACTAACCAAGTGAAGGCGGGGTGAACTGAAACAATTTGGATATGGATCTTTGTTAGTGTCTTTCTTCCTCAAGAGAGTCCCCGTATTCAGACTACAGGTTGAGTGGGACTTTCTGGGTCCTAGGGATCCGAGGATGTTGCGATGGTGTCGGCTCATGGCCCGACATGTGGTAGGACCAATCGTCAAATATGACGATATTTTCTTTGACTGGTTGCAAAACCAGATGTTGATGGTCGATGACTACGCCTATGCCGGGTTGGATTTCCGAGGAGATCTGGATCTAGCATTGCCTGAGGATGCTTAGTGGGGAGACCTCGGTAAGAAGTACACAAATTTTCTCTTTTTAAATGTTTTTGAATTTTAATCATATTTAAATGTTTTTGTTTTATGTATTTATTCGAATACTAACACCAAATGTTTGTTAATAACACAGATGTTGGACCATATAGACCTCCTGGCACCTCTCCTATCCAGCGAAGAGGAGAGGTAGCAGCAGCAGTACCACAGTATGCCGAAGATTATCAGGTTGTGGAGCAGAATTTAGAGGGTCTGACAGCAGACATTCCAGATATGACTCTGGAAGAGATTCCACGACGTGATCAGCGTCACATTGTAGGAGTTTCAGCGGCTATGGGTCGACTTCTCCATAGGGTTTCTAGGGAAGTTGTGTGTTACCGTGAACGTCATCCATGACATCACATTGTAGAAGCTATAAGCTTCCATTTTTGATATTTTGGTCTTCGGAAAAACTTTTTGTTAAAAACAAACTCTTTTGATCGTTATATATACAGATGGCGTCTACCGGTTTACTTTATATTGTGTGGATTTTAATGTTCTTGATTTATAAATGATTTAAATGTCTGTCCAATACATAATTAGCCAATGCATCTGTTAATGTATTAAGACATCAAGGAATATGTTGATATTCAATGTGATCAAAATATCGTTCCAAGAGGCGAATTCACAAATACACTCATAATAAAGTAGGACTTCGAATAGAGTAGACATTACTTATCTGTAGTACCACCAACTGCGAGTCGAGTCGCACAACCAAATGATGAATTTCGAGCGAGATAGAATCAACCAATAATTCAATAACTGCGCTATACTCTGCAATGTTATTGATTGCACGGCTAAGACATATACCTCGTAAAGATATAAGTTCGTTCGTTGGGGCATAAATCGCCCATGCAGCGGAAGCTAAGTTCCGAGTACTACGGCTAGCACCATCAGTAAATCCAATATAAGGTAGCGAAGACTCCGACATTTGGCAATCAAACACAATGTCACGTAAGGGCAGATACCAGATAATGTCAAAAGAAAACTAAAGTAACACACACAAAGTATGATACATAAAATACAAGTACTTGTGCACAAATAACTTATGCATAGTACTTCTTCAAGTACAACCCATTCCTGGGTTCACTCAAAGGTATACCATCGTAATCAACCAGCTCATATGCTCCTTTTTCCAAAACTCTGCGAACAATGTAAGGACCACGCCACATTGGTTCGAATTTCCCAGCTCCTAAGACATCTTTATCCTGTTCATATAGAAGCACAAGATCACTTTCAGAGAAAACGCGAGGCTTGACATGCTTGTCATACTGTGCCTTGATGCATTTCTTCTGGGCTTCTATTACCAGAGTAGCATCACGTCGAGTCTCATCTAATCGCATCAGATACAATAGACGTTCTTCTTCAGCAGAGGTATTGGGTAAGAGTTCGACAACTAGCTTCAGAGAAGGTATCTCACATTCTATCGGAAGAATGGCTTCCATGCCATAGACTAATTGAAAGGGCGTAAATCGCGTAGCAGATTTAACAGATGTCTGATATGCCCACAATGCCGAAAACAACATCGTGTGCCAGCTGGTTTTATGAATTGCTATCATCCGTCGAAGCATAGTTATAAGGAATTTGTTGATTGCTTCGACCTGGCCATTAGCTTGCGGATAATAGGGTGTTGAGTTATCATGATGAAGACCCAACTTTTCCGTAAGTTCAAACATCATAAAATTCCTAAAATTACTACCATGATCAATAACGATAGCTTGGGGAACACCAAAACGAGCTATAACATGGTTAAAAAGAAACAACGTTGCAGTCTTTCCAGTATTATCGAATGTTGGCATCACCTCGGCCCATTTTGTAAAGTAATCAACAGCTACAATGATGTAACCATGCCCCCCAGCCGAGTGAGGGTGACATGTCATGAAATCAATGCCCCATTTAGCAAAAGGACCAACTGAGACCACAGAATGAAGGGGAGCAAGATGCGACCAAATTTTCTGATTGTAGGTATGGCATGCACGGCACTTCTGAACAGCAGTAATGCAGTCATTGAACAATGAAGGCCAAAAATATCCTGCACGTAAGATCTTCTGGGTAGTAGCATACCCATACATATGACCACCACAGGCTCCAGAATGGCAGTCATTCAGAGCTTTCGTGGCTTCATCAAAAGTCAAACAACGTCGAAAAACAGAGTCAATTCCTCGACGGTAGAGAGTATCTCTAAGGATAATGTACTGACGAGCTTGATAACGAACACGACGTCGTTCAGTACTAGACAAAGCAGGCCAAAAAGTATGGGTTTGGAGATATATAATGATATCTCCATACCAAATATCATCAGTGCTGATAAGGAAAAGCGATTCATCAGGTAATGAACCGATTGCTACATTTTATGTGGTAGGGTGAGGAAAATCGCATATTAACTCAACAAAAACTAAGGATTTCTTAGACATGGCACGATCGAATTCCAAGTCAAACTCCTGGAGTATGACAATCCATTTGGAGTACTTGCCCCCTAGCAATTGATGTGTCAAAATATGTTGCATAGGGTTGCAATGTGAAATCACTGTAGTTTTCCTTGAGAGAATATAATGGCGAAAACGTTGAACAGCTTGAATAGCAGCCAAAGCCAGTTTTTCAACATGTTGATACTTGATTTCAGTTGATGTGAGACTTCGACTCAAGTAATAAACAACATGGTCGTTGTGTGCATCATCCTCTTGAACGAGAACCATGCCGATGGTATACTCCGAGGTAGCAAGATAAAGAAAGTAATCACGACTATAATCAGGAGGGAAAAGAAGTGGAGCTTTCGTGAGGGACAACTTCAAAGCCTCAAAAGCATTGTTGGCAACAGTATCCCAGACAAACTCTGAACCTTTCTTTAGTAGACGTGTAAAACCATGAGTAATCTCGGCGTAATTAGGGATGAAACCACGAAGAAAGTTTGCTTTCCCCTGCAAACTTTGTAACTGGCGTAGTGAAGAAGGAGGAGGGAGATTAAGAAATGCCTCAACCTTAAGAGGATCTACCCGGATCCCTTGACGTGAAACAATGAAACCTAGAAGACGGCCAGATTCTACGCAAAAGACGCATTTATGAGGATTTAAACGAATGCGATAGAACCAACAACGAATGAAAATTGCTCGGAGATGAGTGGGGTGATCGACTCGGCGTAAAGAATGAGCTGGTAAATCGTCCAAATAAGGTTGAACGATATGATTTATATCGTGAAACGCATAAGACATAGCACGTTGAAATTTTGCGCCCGCGTTATTAAGACCGAAGGGAAGTTTCCTATAGGCGAAAGTACCCCAAGGAAAAATAAAAGAAGTTTTATGTTGGTCCTCAGGAGCGATGTTAATTTGATTATAGCCGAAGAAACCGTCCATGAGTGAAAAGATTTCACTTTCGGCACAGTCATCGACAATCTGGTTGACGAAAGGGGTTGGAAAGTTCTCTTTTGGACAGGCTTTGTTAATATCCCTATAATCAACACACACACAAATACTACCACCTTTCTTATCGATCGATACAGGGTTGGAAACCCATTCTGTCAGAGCCACGGGATAAATGAAACCAGCTTTGAGAAGTTTTTCAACTTCGAGTTTGATAGCTGCCGCTTTACATGGATGGAAGGGACGAAGGCGTTGTCGGACTGGTTTAGCTCCGAGGTATGTCTTTATCTCATGTAAAACAATAGCAGGGTCGATACCTGGCATCTCTTCGTAGCTCCATGCGAAGATGTCACAAAATTATTTGAATAGACCAGTATAGGTGACAATTTCATCCGGAGAACACGAAGCTCCAATGTTAACATTTTCAACTATCCCAGGTTTAACTAATATATCAATGGGAATCGTGGGAGAAATATTACTGAGGTTCCCTTCGGAAAATACATCATGTGTAAATCCGAGAACGGTCGATATGACAACAACGGTCGACGGAGTCGAAATCCGTTGGTAATTCTCTAGAGTGTGTTGTTCCAGAAACAATATGGAACGATGATGCCCATCATCCCAAGGAGTGTCCTCCATGATGGACATGATCATCTCATCAGTGGGAAAGATGACATGGAAAGGATCGGGAGACAACTCATCAAGAGAGGGTATATAAGGGGTTTCCGATTGAATCGTATGATAAGCAGACTCAATCGGACTTAACGGCATGACGTCGCCAAAATGAGCGTGATCTCCAGGATCAGGGACTATCCAACGGTCGGCAGACACAGGAAGTTCATGAGGTATGGTGGAGATCATGTTAATAGAAGCAACTGACAGGTGTGGAACATCGAGTGGTGGTGGAATGGGGAATGTACCCATTAACGAAGAGTCTTTTAAAAGGCCTACATCGACATTCTCGTAACCTGGTGGAGTTTTAGCTATAAACGGCACGTTGCCAGTACGAGTATCAGAATTAAAGAAGGCAAGTTGGTCAACCGTAACCATCTTTCCTTGATGAGGAAATCGCATGACATGGAAAATTGTTGACACAACAGCGCGCATAGAATCTATCCAGCTACGACCAAGTAGAAGATTATAATCCAGGGGAGCATCGAAAACTTCCACTTCAACTTGGACTGTCTTACCTTCTAGAGTAACAAGCAACGATGGAAGAACACCGTAAGGCTTAAAACCAAAGCCATTGAAGGCTTTCAAAGTATTTTGTGATTCATTTAAAGGAGGAGAGCCAATGGCTTTCCAACAAGCAAAATACATTACACACGTAGAGGCACCCTCATCGATAACAGTTCGACAAATATTCTTGTCGGCGACAACAACTTGTATCTGAAACGCAAGCTGAGGGGGTAACCTTGGAATATGATCTTCCAAGTCAAAGACTATTAGATTTGTATCTGTAGGATCAATTCCACCTATATCTTTCAACAGAGCCCTCCGTTGTGCAGGACAAGACTGGAGGACTTCAAGGGCAGACATCGCTGAAGGTGCTTGGGCCAGATCTTCGAAAATGCTATAGTTCTGGGCCGCAAGAGCATGCGGATTGAAGGTCGATTTATTAACGACGCCTTTCGGGGGTGGTCGCAGAACTGTATCAAGGCTCGGTCGTTTTAGATGAAGAGGATCGTTCGTAGGTGGATTCGGTGGAGAGGGTTGGACCAAAGTAGGAGGTAAATCGTCAACCTTCTCCTTAGATGGAGAATAGTCTTTGGCTCTAGTCGTGAGTGCAACATTATTTTTCTTAGAATCACCAGTACACATCAAAACATATGATGTCGTAGAAGTAGATGGTTGGTCATGAATCACCAACTGAGACTGTTGTTGAGACGGGAAGGGTTGTGACAAGACTGTCGGCGTAGAGGGTTTCGGCGTTCCTTGAAGGAACTTAGTAACCTCGGCACGTCGAGGACAATCCTTCGTGTAGTGATCATCACCAAATATAAGGCAAGGATATCATGGCTTGCGCTTATCTTGATCTTCAACAGGAGGAGTTTTAGTTTGCTCAGTTTGATTATTATTTTTACTCTCCTTATTTTTGCCTCTCCCTTTCTTTGATTTATTTTTACCGGTCGGGGTAGATTGAACGGCGTTCACCTCAGAGGTTTTACCGGGGGGAGGAGCAGGAGATGGAGCATTTTTAATATTAGAAGATGTAGACTTAGGGGTTGTACTTGAAACAGAATGTGAGTGGACATGAGCAGTACCAATCACACCATCAGCTGCATGCGAGGCAGCTGGAGTAGTTGAAGTGCTGGAAGTACCAGGACGAGGTAATTCAGGGAACAAATCGTAAAGTGTTCTCGTTTGCGAATAAACGAGATCAAGATATTGAGCACGACTTATAGCCTACTCCTCTGTAACAACACCACCCATAGCAATGTCTTTACCAATTTCGTTCACGAAGGATTTTGTAAACCATTCTGCCAATAACTGATCGGGAAGTTCAAGTTTAATGAGATGTCGTCTCCTTCACCACTCATGGATATGATCCGATATATGAGTGTCTTTTGTCTATTTAAAGGAAGTCAAGATCTCAGTCCCAGTGTCATAACGGATCAGTAACTGGTAATGTGTAAGAAAATCCATAGCTAGGGTATTGAAGTCGGAAAAGAAACCTCGTGGAAATTCAATATACCACTTCGCAACAGCACCAGTAAGGGTTCGTTGAAAAAGACGTAGACGAATGGAGTCATCCATCAACGAGTTGGATGAACACCATAAATGAAAAGTCATAACATGATTATTTGGGTCCTCACCCACCTTGCCATCGAATTTCGGAATATCCGATGGAAGCTTGGCTGGAATAGCAGGCCATTGGGGAGAGTGACGAATAGGATCATTTAGAATCCTAGACAAATCTGGAAAATCCAAAGTAGCAAGAAAAGGCAACTGCCGATTCACTTGTGGGTACTGGTGACTTTGGGGTGGGAGCCCTGTCAACAAACCAGTAGGACCGTATGAAGTCTACCCATAGAGGGAAGACCTTGGCTGATTCGGTGGTGGCTGGATAGGATAGTAGCCCCAAGGATTGTAACCTTGAGTTTGAGTAGGGACTTGAGGTTGAGAATTTTGACCCGAACCCCAAATAGGATTAGTTATACCTGGATAAGGTTGGCCGATAGTAGGGGCAGATTGTTGCCCCCCAGCATTTTGAGGAAAGTTTTGTAGAATCTGATTCCAATACTGGGCAAATTCAGGAGGTATGTTTTGTCCAAAAGGTGAGGTTGGTCCCCCTATCGTATGTTGCACACCAACCGAAGGTTGTGTAGTAATTGGATTGTGACCAATAAGAGGAAATTGAATCGTACCACCTTGTCCACCAACGGGAATCTACGGGTTTGGTGCAACAGTCGGGATAGTGCCACTAGGATTAGGATTGCCAGAAGGAAACGGAGGGAGTGTCGGGATAAAACTGGGAATAGGATGCCCGGGAAAAGGAGGACCACCTGGAGAACCGGCTGGGGTTTATGGAGGTGTTGGATTGGAAGCATTCAACAAAGCATTCAACGCATGGTAACCGGGTGGTAATGTCGGGATGACATCAGGTATTCGCTGGGTATTGATAGTAGCAAGATTAGCTGCAGTAATTTCGATTGGGACACTCGTAGTATTCGCTAGATGGGCCATCTTGGGAGGAAGAACAAATTGATAAGTGGTAGCTACAGGTGTATTTTCTGTCTCAGAAAACACTGGAGGGTTGATTTTGTAGACTGTAGGTGACTCAGTACCAAAAAGGACTCGTCGAAAATCACCGGACCAAAAAGGATCTTGGCCTACTACACCGGGAGAAGGCCCAACGGTTGATTCGGAAGAGGTAACAACTGCTTCTTCAGAGGAATTTAATCGCACAAAAGGTTGTTCACCACGGCGAATTCTATAGTCCTCTCTAGTATTGGTAATTTGAAAAGGTTCTAGAGAATCAGTTCGTTCTACTTGTGGTGTGGTGACAACTGGAACGTCACTCATTTCCCCGTGTGGTGGAGTAACCACTGGGACCTCAGTCTGATGGGGAGAACCCTCAGGTGTACCGGTAGGCGAGGGTTGAGAATCGTCCAGATGCTCTGGAGATAAACCTTTCATTCTATGTGAACGTCGTGGGGGAGAAATTGTAAATGAGTGACAAGATCCACAACGAAAATCCTATGGTCAACTTTGAGAAACAAACAACACACACTAGGAATCAAAATCTAGGAAGCAATCACCAAGCAAACAAAACCTTCTAATATCGGAGCCACTAGTTGGTGATGAAATCCAACGTCGTAACAATGAGACAAGAAGTGGCAGGGCTAGGATGGAAAAGTTACGTTGACGACCTGCTTAACGGACTTACACCCTGGTGCAAGATCCCACACATAATCGTGGGTATACCCTCCAAGGAGCTCGAGTGAGTTTGATCAACGTCAATTCCAGGCACCGTGAAGACTTTCCCCTTCACAATCACCTTGGGTAAGAACCTAGAGAGATAGGCCACTAAGGTCACCACCAACAACAGTAAAACCTGGGGGAACAGTCGTCAGTCCGATCCACATGCAAGGACAGGGTATCTAGCCCAAAATAAACTCAAAAGGCTTCCACTCATCCTTGTGGGTATACCTCCGAGTGATCCCCGTAATACGTGCAATCTCTACACTGATGTCAACAAAGCAGAGTGAGTAACTCTGCCAACACCAATGCGACCTAGTGCTTGACCCTTCTGTTAGAAGGGCTTCCCAGGACAATATGTTGCAAATGGAATTTAACACTCCCTAACTCAAGATGTTATTGTGTGTTTTGAGCTTTTGGAGAGTGTATCTCTCTTCCTACTCCAAAGCACTAGCCTAGCTAAATGTTGGTGTAAAAGAGCCCTAGAAAAAAGTTACTAAATAAATTTTAAGATTACGCAATGTTTTTAAGAGTTGTTGTTTACTCAAAGGTAACGGAAGTGAAACTCATGTTGTATGACTCTGACCCAAATAATGCAAGGAGGATAATGAAATATAACACTTTTCATTCAATGAATCATATTTATGGGAGAGAGAGAAAAATTTCCAAATCAACTCTGTGCTACAATGCAATGCACAATTTCCTTTCAAATGTCAATGCAAACAATCATTCATCAAAGGACTATTCTCTATGTGTCTTTTTCAAATACTTCAATAAACTCAATAATTTGATTTTCAATGTTTTCTGAAATACAAAAACCAATATTTTTGAAAGAAAAGCTTGTTGTTCACTTTCCAAAAAGAACTCTTATTAACGAGAAAATAAAATCAAATCATAAAGATTCAAGCAATAACAACCCAATCAACTCTTTCAATGAAAGCAAAAACAAAAACCAAACCAATTAGTCTTCTTAATGCAAACGAAAATGTTCTTTCAAACCAACAAGCAAATGAGAAACACCAAGCACTTAACTCTCAACCAATCACTGGTTCTCAACCAATCAGACACACTTAGCTCTTGAAGTCAGAGAGAATGAATTTGCCAATAAGAGTCAAGAAACGAAAGTCAAGCTACAAAGGACAAGAAAAACCTTCAAACCCTAAAACTGTTTACACGGGCAAACTAAAGCAAGAGCTATATCAATCAATGATCCAGTAAACCCATAAGAGGTAAATCAACTGATCTGAGCAGTTGGAAAAACCAAAACTCAATTTCAAAATTTTCAAAAAATCTTGCTCGCAGGCAAGCAGTGTTACACAGTGCAAGAATCTATGATTCTCGTAGGCAACCTTTTAGCAAGGTGCGAGGTTCTCGCACTGGACCCTATGAGCAGGATGCAAACCTGACTGATTATCGCAGACTACAGTTAAACGTAGTGCGAGAACTCCTGAACATAACAAAAATTTTGAAAATGAAAGCAAAATTGACAAAGACTTCTGGACCCGGAAGGTCTATCAGGATATCCTGAAGACTTAGAGACTGGCAAGATAGGAGAAAAATGAAACTTGAGCAAATGGCCACAAAAAAACGCAAAATACCATAAAGAAAAATGGAATGTCCCCAGTGGAGTCGCCAATTTTGTTTTAGTATTAATCCGTAAGTGCGGACACAAACCGATATCCCTAGATCCACCTGGATCTAGAACAAAACAGCACAGAATAATACTCTTTCCCTAGATTTAGACTATTGAATGAACGAGGAGGAAAGAATCATGAACATACCTTATGATCGCTTCCTTGGGTCTTTGTTGTTCCAGCTTCGCTCCAATGCTCTTGTGCCGTCCAGACCACAACAGTACAAACCAATCGAAGTGAAGACAACTCAATATATTCAACAGTTAATCTATACATATGATCAAGGAGTTATGTAATAAAGTGACATTAGGTTTATGGGAAAGGGACATATTACTGTATTAAATTGATAGAAAGCAAGGATTACAACCTGAGCCTTGATGTTGCAAACCTCCTTTCGATGGCTCCTGGCTCTGACACACAGACTTGCTCATGCATGAAGAAGATCAACCACTTTTGATAACCTTGCTGGAGTTCTTAGTTGTTGCAGCATCAGTCCTTCATACAATCTTTCACTAATTCTCCAATGTCTTATTAACCTTGTTTGATTCTAACCTTTTCCATGAGAATCCCATCAATATATAAGAGAGAGTGAATTAGTTACTTGGATAGGAATGATCCCAAAATATCAGGAAAGCCAGTACTTAGATAGCCATTCGAATGCCATCTCATCCTTCTAGAAGATTCCCTTCTAGAAGGTTCGAGAATTTATCTTTTTCCCTTCTTTAGAAAGAGTTTGCACCCTAACTATTAGACACAGTGCGAACTTCTCGCACCTTGGCTTAAGGCAGCCTGCGAGAATCATGCATTCTCGCAGGAAAATGTATTGGTAGCCTGCAAACCTTCCTCAAAACTGTGATTTTTGGAAAGAGATAAAGGTAACTTTTCTCTGGAGAAATTTCTAATGAAGAGCTTGAATCATGATGACCAAAATCATGGATAACATACATCAACATCTTCTGCAAGCTACACATCCAACTCTAGATCAGAGAACTAGATGAGGTATTAATAATTAAGTTCAATTATGGTTTATTGTTACCAGTCCAACGGGAGGTAGATCTTTTTTAAAACACTTCTCTAGACAAGGCTTTCTTACGGGCCATGGACATCAAAATAAAGGTGGATTCTCACATTTGATATCCACCTAATAAAACCCAGTGTGATAACCCATCCCCTTCTCATTCTCAACCTTATCTTTCTTCCTCGTCGACGACCAAAAATGAATTTTGGTGTAATTTTCACAAGACCATCTCCCATAACTTTGTTGATTGTCGAGCCATTAAAAATAGCCACCCCCATCAGACCTTGTTTGCAGAGACCACACCCATTGAATTTCCTGAGAAACCATAAGTCATCTCTCTCACCAACCCCACCGAAGCAGACCCATCCCTCATTCTCATGACTACGCCAGAAACGGCTCGCCATAACGTTCCCCTCTTCACTCACAACTGCCAAAATAAATATGAACTCGCCACTCTTATCTGAACAACGGTAGTCAAAGAAATATGATATCACAAAATTTAGTCCAACATCTGCAACTCTTGACCACCCCAGACCTCGATCCATATCAACTTGGTTGAGTCTAGAATAATGGTCCTCGCATTACTATTTCTATATGTTGTGTCGTCACCTTTTCCATTGGTCCCTTTCGTGACACAGTGATCTACGACATGTCAACATTAGATTGTGTTGAACTCATTCTCAATATTCCTTACCAACAAGACCAACAAGCAGTGTATCACACCAAGACTCATCAATACCACCTTAAATAGGTTGGGCACACCTATGTACTTACTTCATCTCCCATCACTTCACCACAGTCACGAACCGCTACCACCTCCACGCACTATGTTATCAATACCACCAATGTCTCTCTGTGTTTGACCCGCCATGTGCACCTCGATATCCTCACTAATATGACACCTCCCACAATAATTCCTCTACTCCTAGAATTTTCCAAAACTTCGCAGTCTCCCTCAAGGCCCCCGCCCTCTCAAGCCCAGGCTATACCCATCAATCTCAAGCACGTCGTATCATCACCCAAGACTCCATCATCTTGCTCGCTTCCACAAGACACTATCACACGTCCTCTATTTACTGCATCCCATTCTCACACCCAACCAACAATTAAACATCGTTATACTTTACCCCATATTACCTCTCAATTTTCCCTCGGAGCGATGTGTAAATAGTAAGGTCACCTGCTGACTTACCACTCCAAGACCCTGCCCTCTACCAAATTTATTGACTGCCACTATGCCAAATAATTCCACCTCCTAATGTCAGATTTATAGAAGTGGCACCCTTACAATAGAGCCAACCCCTCTTCCACAAGCCTCTTACCTTTCAAGGTTTGTCTTGGATTTCAGTATAGAACTCCCACAGAGATACCTCTAATTTTGACTACCTCGGGCTCAACACATCAACAATGACAACAAGAAGTTGGTCATAGTGGTGTTCATAATTTATCACAGGAACACATTCTAGTCGCAACATCCTTGCCAGTAACACTGGATCATGCAAAGCACCATCATGTTTCATATCTGGTTGGAAAACAATGCCAAACTCCAGAGACAGGACAAGTGGTTGACATTCGAGACAGTGCAACGACAGTTCCCTCGGTGGGTGGCGAAAGCAGGGATGCTTCCAGATCTAAATAGGGAGGAATTGAACCAATAAAGAAGATCATCAACCTTCCTTAGAAGGTGCACAACAAGTTCGATTCATTCGCATCAACAAAGAAGAAAATTAGAATGATACTATGTTAGTTTTTGTCAATGTCAATCATTCCTCTTGTAATAAAGAATCTTCCAGGCTAAGTAAGAATGGCGATGTCTACTTTTGTTATGTAATAATTAGTATGGTAGGTAAAAACGTTGTGGGATTTCCCCTTGTGAATCTGATCATGCAGGGAATATCATAAGAATAAAAGCGGCATGTTAGTGTTTGTAGTTTTAGTATTGTGGGTTTAAGAAGACATTGGAAAAGCTAATACAATGAGGAAGTTCTGTGTAGCCTGTGTTCTCCAATTTTGTTTTGTTGTAGCCTGTGTTCTCAAAGAGAGAAAGACACCCTTACACTCAGATCAAATGATCTAGAAGGAATACATGTCAAGGGACTCAGTAGGGGTAACAAGAGGAATATCATGCTTCAAATCCCCTATTGAGTGGTTTACCATGTCAACTACCAAAACTAAATCCAAACAAGCCGAGCATACAATGAGACGCTCCTTCTCATTAGAAATTGAAATCATGGGAGATAATTCGACATAATTGGCATTTGGTGTGGGGAAAACCACTTGAATTTGAGGAACATTCAGGGAAGTCAGATGGTTAGTAGTCATACAATGATCAAGACAAACAAAAACAAGTTGATTGATGGTCACTATTCTCCCATCATGGGGAAAATGCATCACTCTAAAGATCGTGGAAACTACAACTTTCATAGAATGACATAGTCCCACCCAACGAGAAAATTAAAATACAAGGGGCCTTGGACTACCATGACATCAATACAAACATTTTTCCCTCCTAAGGTGATGGGAAGTTGAGGAAGTATCCCTAAATGTTCACTAGGTCTTCTGTTAAAATCCAGTAGATGATTAGTGTCAGGTACAAGCTCAAGAGAACCTAAATATTTTCAATCAGTTGAGGATAAAATACTAACAAAGGCCCCTTCATCTACGATAGTGTGATACAAGTTTTTATTGAAAACCTACATAGTGATTTGGAATGGTCGATAGGAAGGAAGTTGAGACTCCACCAAACTATTCCAATCAAAGGAAATGACCTCAGTATTTGGAAGGGGTTCTGTTTAAATGGACGGGATGTCCCCTTTTCCAAAACACTTTGAAGTAACAAAGAAAACATCAGTGGTATGCAAGTCACTCTATGAGGGGATAGTAGGGTCAACTGAATATCTAATCATATTGACCACTTTGTCAACCATAGGTTGGGTAGGGAAGGACTCTTGGGAAGCAATTGAAGGTTGTTGTTAGGAAACGAAACTATCTTCCAACAATTCTGAAGCCTCCTTTATATGAGGGAAATGGTAAGTATGATTATTTTTGTTGCACATATTACAAGGAAACTCAACTTTTCCTTTCTTACCCCCAACCTTATTAAAATCTCTCAACGGACCGTCACTAGCATGACCTGCAGAGGCTGGTGACATTGGTTGCTGGGAACCCTGAGACCACACTTCTAAAACCTTTAGAATACCATGGAATTAGTTGATAAGGTGATCACCCTTACAAATCCTTCAAAGGAACTTGGGTTTGTGACCTATGTTCTTATTCTTCTCAACATTATCAATAATCCCAACATGATTAACAATGGTTGGTTGATTGTCCCCTTGCTTATTTGTCTTCTTCTTAATCTTCCTTTTATTGTTCTTCTTATCCTCCTGGTTAATAGCATTAAGAATTTCAACAGGTAAGGAAGAAGAAAGGAAAGAATACATGATGGGAGGAGAAGGAAAAGGGTCAACATGATGTTGGTGTTCTTGGGATGGAGGGTTTTCATTTGAAGCACCAGGAGCATCCAGGATCACCAGAGTGGAAAACAACCATATCGGTAACCCTATAGTGAATCCAGAAAGAACCAATGTATCAATGTAAGGAGGACCAATATTTCCAAAACTAGGAAAAGGATGTGGATCCCCATGTAAAGAGTTTCCTTGATTGACAGGCTCCAGAACTATTTCCATAGACACATACTCAACCTAGGGTCTTCTAAATCAAAGAGCACACACTAACAAAGTCCCTATAAGATAAGAGCAAGCAAACAACTCCCTTATGATAGGGAGAAAGGAAGTAAGGATCTTCCGGAGAAGGGAGATGAGGCCTTCAATGAAGACTTGCCATCCCGATGACTTGCCACTACTAATATTTCCCTCTTGACTCACATAACCCCACCAAGAGAGAGTGTTGGGGACTGGTCCAAGAACTCTTCTCTACTTATCCTATCACTTGACTCCTTTGTTAGAGGATCTTTCCCAACAAACACTCCATGTTACTACTATATTTTCTCTCATTAGTGTTCCTATATTTGTTTCATTGGCCTTGGATAATTTACTCTCCACCCTACAACCTAGAATTGTGGTAGTTTTCTAATAAAGAAAAATTCTAGTTGATTTTAGATTAGGTACCTTGTTCCTTTTATGGTTTTTTTTACTCATAAGGGTAAATGGAAGTGAACTATATGGTGTTATCAATATGTCTCCTAGAAGACTTCAAAATAAAACATGAATGGAACGCAATCTTTAGTTTCTATGAAGCCTAGCTACAGAAAGGAGCAAGAGGTCTCAAGCAAAGAAAAAAGAGTAACATTCAATGAAAGAAACATGAACTACTCTTTGAGTGCAAAATGTGTTTGATATATGAGTCAAAGAAACTATAGGATACATGATTCTTGTCCCCCCCCCCCCTTCCGGCCTTGAGGGGGATTTTGTTTTTCAAAATGCAATTTATTTTTCTTTAAAATGAAAGCTCAAACATGCTCCACCCACTAACTACAATGCAATTTTTTTCTTTTTGTTTAGTTCTATATGCAATGAAATCACATCAAATGAAAGGAATTTCTTCTTCCTTACTTTCAATTAAATTGAAAGAATTCAATGCTAATACAAAGGATCACGAAGAAAAAAATATCCAAACAAAATGTACACTCAAAATGTTAACAAGAACTCAAAATCCAAGGAAGATGAAGAAAATATTTTCAAATGACTTGAAAAACGTTGTAGAAATGACTGCTAGGACAAATCTGGAAAATATCTAGACGGGTGGAAGAAAGGACAGACACATATATGGGATTTTTTGAAGGATGTCTTTTCAAACAATGGATTTTAGATCATGGTCGCACCCTATAAATGACCATGAAGCGAACATAAAGTATCGGTCGCCCCTTGTAGAGGACTAAAGAGAAACCTCAAAGAATTGGTCATACAAAGTAGTGTAATTATTGGTATGGTCTCCCCCTGCAATGGAGCAACTAGCGACCAAAAGGTTTTGGTCGCCCTATGGGCATAGATAACCCGTGACCACAATCATGCAAGTACAAAAAATAATAGATTTGAGACATATATATCATATATGGTTTTGAATACTTTCAAATAGACTCAGAAAAGACTTATGTACATAATGAAAACAAAAATTAGGACTTAAAAAAAGAAATGATATTGAGAATATGAATTAAAAATTTGAGGAAGAAACTGACTAAACAACAATGACTTCCCTAGTGGAGTCCCCAATCTATTGTAGGGTAAATGAACCCTGAAGGAGTTACCTCCCTTAGGCTCTTCCTATACCTAATATAGAATAGAGATGTAAGCTATAGATTTTCCTAGATATGAAAAAACCTACGAATTGATGGAATGAAAGGCTTACCCAGTGATATGAAGATCCTCCTTGCAAACTCCTTAGATGGTATCTTCCTAGAATATACCTTGTTCTCTTACCAACATGGATCTTCACACATTGATACACAAAGAAACCTTTCACAAGATCAAACAAATCATGTACAAATGATTTAATAGATCTAGTGACATAACATAAGAATATCAATTCCCTACAAAGGTTATAACAGTTACATGCAATCAAGTAAGGAGGAAAATCTTGTGCATCTTCTATTAATGGAAAAATAGTTTACAAGTTACAATCAAGGAAGTTGATGCAGGCACTTCCCAAGTTCCTTTCCCAAGCTTTGTAATCAAACTACCAGAATAAGTTTACTTTCTCCTTTCTCCCCCCTTTTCCCATGAGAGACCCCCGTTATTTATAGGATAGTAGAGATAAGATAAAAGGGTAGTTTGAAGTAACATACCCGGTCGCGCACTACATTCTTGTAGGGAGAGATAGTTTTCCCTTTGCAAGAGGACAAGGAGAAACTCACATTTTCTAGTCAAAAGATGTAAAGGGGAAACCAACAACCAGGTAAAAAGGTACTGCAAACTCAGGGGAAAAGTATGATTTAGTGTTTCAGACTGCCAACCCCTATATGATGCCCATCAAGTGATAAGGTGGAAAATAACTGTATAACCGTTGACCTTGCAATATGTCTCCTGACAAGAGACACACTTGGGTTACTCCCTCGCCCTGAACTTCCACGATATCTCCTAGTGGTTTTCCCTTGGGAATGATGGTGCCTTCTTATACTCCTTTATTTCCTATCATTTCCATGCTCATCTATTTCTCTATGGGATTTGGATGTTGTCACTTGTCTAGCACTAGCTATTGGATTTTTGCCAAAGTCTTTATTGGATTTCCTCTACAGAATATTCAAACTTTGAAGTATCTCTTCTTGATATTTCATAATATTTTCAATATCATCTCTATAGCTCTGTACTTCTCTCTGTAGACTTCTCAAAGTTACAGGCTCCTACCTACCTCTTCTTCCATTAAACTTTGTCTCATCATTTCCCATGATGACATGTAGCTCTTTGACCTCCTCTTCATGGCTGTAGGACCCTTGGCCATATTCCATGGTTGTTGTTCTCATACAGGTACAAAACTACCTCCTTTTACATCTAAATTCTATAATAAAATGTGCATGCAAACAATTTTATGTTAGACAAAATATATACACAGCTTTGGAAATAATGCAAAAAACAATTATGCTCTTGAATCCACCAGTCATCTTCTTTTGTGTTGGATGTAACTTAAATTGCTCAGATCAATTTTTTCGCTTGATATGTGTATCCTCCTCTCCAATATATTTCCAACGACTACTTTCTTGCTCATTTCTGAGATCTGAGAAAAAAGTTATAGTCATTTGAACATTGCTAATTCACCCCTTTTACACACTTTTCATTCTGGTGCACTTAATCCCAGAAACCAACTTATGTCACTTGTAGAAGTAAATATGTCAAGAAATAGATAAACTTATGTAGGAGACATAGATAATAATGATGATGGGAAATTCATAAAAACTCTCATACTATCAATTTGATTCCCTAGTAAAAAAACTGCAACAATATGGAAATGACAACTTTCTCTTTTTTCACCTATTTTCCCATACTTAGAACTTTTAGCCAAACTTGTTATCTCCCAAACCACACACTTTTGGGAAATATTTTTTAAACCAAAGTTTTATGGCTTGATGAGTATAAAAAATGTTGAGTAAAGAAATTTTTCCAAATTTTCCATCTGGAGACCCTTTTCCTCCTCACAAAATCCCAAAAATCCCCAAAAAGTGGCTCGGAATAGTGGATTTTGCCTTGTTTTAGCATCCCCATTCCAAACCCCTTAGAATCTAGCATATTCCTTCACACGATATTTTCACGTTTTCGTTTCTAACGCTCTGTACAATTTTAAATAGTAACTCTGCTCCTGCCTCTGAGTTTGACCATGATCTTTATAAAAATGTAATTTTCATTTTCTAGAAAATCATAGCATAATTGGCCAATGGCCCTCTCAAGTGATTTTGTAAACCTCGACACTGCGAAAAAAACCCAGAAGTTCCATCTCAATCTACCTTAATCTTCTCCAGTTATTGCTAAAATATGTTTTTGGCTCCAGACTTAGTTTTTTTTATAGACTATAGGACAATTTTGATGGTGCAGTATCCTTTTCTCTTAATCCTTTTTAAATTCATCATGTGCATCAATTCTGAATTAAGAACCAATATTCATCATGCACCAGATCCAAAATGCCCAACGAAAATACTTAGGGCATGCACCGTGCACCAATATTCAATGTGCACAACTTTTTATACCATGCACCAATACCACGTGCATGTGACTTTTACACCGCACACCAACATCCAATGCATGCAACTTTTACACCATGCACCAATATCCAGTGTGCATCTTGCACCCATATTCAATGCGCATGACTTTTTATACTGTACACCAATATCCAGTGTGTGTGACTTGTTATATCGTGCACCAACATTTAGTGGGCACCACACACCAATATCTAGTGCATGCAACTTTTTATATTGCGCACCAATATTTAGTGCACATTGCACAACAATATTCAATGTGCATTGCACAACAATATTCAGTGCACACCGCGCACCAATATTCAATGCACACGTTGTTTTATACCACGCACCAATATTCAATGTGCAATGTGCACCATGAACCAATATTCAGTGCGCACAAATTGTATACCGCGCACCAATATTCAGTGTGCACAAATTTTAATATCGCACACCAATATCTAGTGCATGCAACTTTTTATATTGTGCACCAATATTCAGTGCATGAAACTTTTTATATCGTGCACCAACAAAATACCAATTTTTCACTGTGCAACACAAATATTTAGCGCACGGAAGTCCTCTCTTTGCTTAGCTGATTTTTCCTTATTTTCCAGCTCGTGACCATCGTAACCATCACAAAAATGTATGACTCGTCTTGACACAAATCAAACATTGAGATGACGAATTTACGAACTTCAGCATGATCTATGGCCCATACAAGTCCAATATTGAACCAAAATATCTGATATCATTTTGTAACATTCCCCAGCTTAACCGAGGAACATTACTAGAGGAAACTACACATGAATTCGATATTTTTCTCCTAATTAAATTTATGTAACTTATTAGCTACAAATTATACATATATTTAACCATTCCACATAACATTATTTAAATAACGCTACATCATGCCAACCAACATTAATGTCATTCCCTCACTTAGAGAAACCATCTGCACAACATCCTTTGTATTGCACATGACAACTATTCACAACACACACGCAACATGCTTATTACCGTGCAAGTCAACTATTCCGAGTGTGCATGACGATTCGAGTACTGCATCAGAATCTTGTTGTCATTACTACTAAATTTGACTCACAAATGCAATTAATTATAGAATTATGAATAACATGACATTCAAGCTCATGCAATTGTTCATACTAGTCAAACAGGTAAATGCAACTAATAAATTTCACCGCAACAACATATGCATTCTCATGCATAGAGTGAAACACACGATAGATAAACTCATAAATTAACATAGGAAAACAGATAAACACTTATATTTTTAAAATGGTTGTACAATGAACTACTTGGGAAGGAAATTCCACCAAATCGTAGACTTGTTGTTCCAAATATCAACATCAATTCACCCCTGAGCTGGGGCTAGGAATCCACAAGAAAATGATGCCTCTCGCAGTCCACTCTCAACTCGATATCCCATAACCCATTAGTATTCTCCTACAGTTATCCTGAATTTCCTCTAGCTCTCTTCCTCTTGACCTTCCTAACCCAAGGAATGTACCCATTCAATGCTCTCATTCCATCAGGCATCCCATACCTTTAATGGGGCTTCTCTAGCACAGATAACCAAGAATCTATCTATTGGAAACACAAGGGACTCACTCCGAGGAAAACTACCAATGACAACAACAATCACTTGCTATTATAGTGCAACTCACACAAGAGTTCACTCTTGAAGCCTGACAACCTGGCTCTTCAATATTCAGCTCCAATATGCTCCAACATGCTCCAGAATTCACCTAACCTTCTTTCTCTATCTCATGTACTCTCTTCCTCTACTCCCTACTTGTTTCTCATGCAAAATGCAATGTGTAAAAAATTTCTATAGTTGACCATACGAATTTTTCTCTATTTTGGCTTACTTTCTTGACTTACACTCTTTCCCAAATTGATTGTACTCGGCCCCATGCTCTTCAATAACTATGGGATATGACTCTCACACCCACCCTCTTACATGAGTTTAATGATTGGGCTCTCATACATTCAAACAGAAATTAGAAGTTATCTCCAATGGTAATAAAATTCAGGAAAATGGGTTGAATTAATACCCATATTTAATTTCCCCTTTGGACCCCTCTTAGATACTTTCTTCTGTTATGGAAAACTTAGCCCCCATCTATGTCCATATTCCCCAGCAATTGGCATCAAATTTTATTTATTTAAAAACAAATCATGCATTCCCATTTACATCATTTGTCCATAGCCACATTCATATATACATTATGCATAAATTAAATTTGGGATTATAGTGGGGACGTTACAACCCATGTCTCGTACTTGTGGACTACTTCTATAAAACTGTGTACTCTACTAACTCTACCTGAGCATCTAGTGTTAAGTCCTCTATGGAAGTTAGGGAATGATCCTCCTCCTGATCCAACATGGAAGCCTCGTAGAATTTTTTATTCGCCACATTCACTATTGAGTAAATGTTCATGTATGGGGATAGATTGAATATGTAGGCGTTGTTGCACGATTTAATTGTCTATTTAAAACAACTCGATCAACTAATACATTAATTTTCAACCAGGGATGAATATTTTTATTTCAAATGTATCTGCAAAGTATATGTAAGTGACAATTTCTTATCTAACACTAGTTATCTGTTGGTATGCAATCTTAAGCAAGAAACACTCCTTTTTGAAAACAATCTTCAAGAATTAAACACGGGTTGTAGAATGGACCTCACTTGCTCAAATGAAACACACTTGTTGAAAGTGAAACACATTTTCTTGAATGTAACACTCTTCACACTTGCTCTGGAATCAAAATCACATCATTGAAACAAAATTCACACTTACATAAATAATAGCACTCTGAATAACCAACCCTCTCACTTGCATAAAGGAAACAAATCCACTCTTGCAGAAGTAAATCAATAAACTTAAAAGGAAACAAACCTTGTTGGAAATGAATAAATTAAATCTATAAACCATCTAGTATTCTAACTCAATATAGAAATATCGTCTCAAAAACACTCCAAATCTGCTCAATAAATCTCGTTGCCAAGATCTCATCCATTCATTAACATGAAATGCGAAGAATAACATCAAGCTAGAAATAACAAATCAGCAATAGAAATCTTGTAACAACAATAGTAATATAAACTAATAAAAATCTGGATAGCAACAATGCAATAAGTTATGATTGAGTAGCACCAAACCCACACCTATATAGAAACACTCGCAAACCAATGTAAGTAATCGTAAAAATAACCTTTTAATGAATGAAACTCAATAACAACAATATTGAATTGTAATTACAAAACAACAAAATGCAAATAGTAATCAGCAAACTAATGAAATAACTCTACTTACTAATACAACAACAATGAACCCTACTAAAGAGGAGGGCCCTTTCCTCCTTAGAAGGGATTTGGGGAAAACTAAGAGATTACAAGATAACTCAATGTTTCATGAATCCAACCACGAACTCACTAAACTTTTATTAATCAATATTTAGGAAATATAGATGCAAAAGGATGTTCTCATCAAACGGATTGATTGATCAAAAAGATAGACTAAGTCCTAGGGCATAGATGCTTCGTTTTTAAAGGCTCCCCTTTTACAACTGATCTTAGAAAAACGATAATTATGAATAGTCTTGAGAATATTTTGATTCTCAAGATGTTCAATAAAGGATTAAATTGAGAAGATGTCCAATATATTTTACAACCATTCATAATAAAATATATTTAAATAAGGGTTGTACTAAAATTGGTTTCCTCATGCTTCAAAATGACTAATCAGACTCATAACAATTAAAACAATCGTGACTTTGTGAACAGCCATGTCATCAAGAGAGAGATGAGTAATCACTGTCATGAGGAACTTTGTTGGTCAACAAATTTGACGAGTATTAGCACGAGCGACAACAGCCTTCAATAATAACATAGGAACTATTGAGAGTAGCAGCACCTCAAAGTAACAGCTTCCTGAATCATTAGAGTATCAACTTTTGTAACAATCGACAATCCAATAGGAACTTTCACTTTGTCAATAAATGCCTGAAAAAATACATTACCCTTCCCAAATGCAAAAAGACTTAATAAATTGAAGAAGCATGTAGAATTAGCATACCTGAGCCAAAAGATACTATATTGGACAATGATGGGTGTGAAAAGGATATGGATGGCATGAATAACATGGGTAAAATGATGAGAAAAAGGTGGAAAAATATGTCATTTTATGAGCCCAAAATCTCCCCCCAACTAAAGAAATTGCATGAAATCCATTGATCATGAAATGATAAGAAGAGTTGTTAAACAAGTCACCTAAAGTCCAAGAAAATATGTAAGAGACTAACTAACAATTACTAGTGTAATTAAAGTATGATAACACAAAACTTTAGAGACAATTAAAGGTTTTTATATACAAGTATTGAAGATAAATTATTTCATCCTTATGGATTTATCAAACCAGTGCTAAAACAGAAAAATCCAACCACCGAAACTTGCAAGTAAACGACCCAAAAGAAGAAAAACAACTAATAGATTAATTTGGTAGCTTTCTAGCAAATTTTGATGGTTAGAAAATGAGTTATTTTGAAAGTTATGAAGTGTTTTGTCGCATCCCTAATGGCTGTAGCATAAATTGATTACAGTATCAATAAATCCTTGGAGAATCAAGACGCCCTAGTGGCCTTGGCTAGCCTTAAGCATATAGAAAATATTCCAATTTAAACAATTTCAATATCTCGTGATTTTATGTATCCCAGTGCAAAGATTTTATTTCTCCAATGCAAGTGATTGGTGTTTTTTACTATTCGGTTATGGAGTCTTTTCAATGAAAGAGTTAGTTGTGCTACTTCATTGGGGGTGTAATCCATTTTACTCCCGAAGGTGAGCAAGACTAGATAGGAAAAACCTAGGAGGTTGTAAGCCTTTTTACTTCTCCTAGTATTCCTGTGTGCAACAAATTATTCCAAGACAATTATGATGGGATTAGTGGGGTTATATTCCCTTATACTCCCCAAAATATTAACAAATTAACCTTGCAACCAAGAAAAGAAGCAATAACAAGAGAGATTCCTTACATAGTCCAAACATTAACAAGATAAACTCCTTTTAACCAAGAAACTTCCACCATAAAAGCAATAAATATCCTCCAAGAAAGATATCGCCTTAC
Source organism: Picea engelmannii (assembly GCA_009831015.1). NCBI lineage: Eukaryota > Viridiplantae > Streptophyta > Pinopsida > Pinales > Pinaceae > Picea > Picea engelmannii. The sequence goes on from ML792621.1 coordinate 191,548, forward strand.
TTATTCATCCAATAGCCAAGAAAAATCATCACAAGAGATAGTAGCAAAGAGACATAGGTAAAATTTCCCAAATAGAGCACCAATTTTAGTCAAGGAGTCTTCTCACAATGGAAGAGTTATGATATAATGAAATGAGGTTGATTTCTATTTATATCAAACTTCCTAAACATAGTTTGTCCACATAAAAAAGGTAAACCAAAAAACAAGGGAGACGTCTCCCTTTGCTTTTCCCCTTTACAAAAAGTAATTTGACTTTAATTTAAAAAAATTCATAAAAGAAACCCTAATATGATGGCATCCCTCTCTAGGGTGACGTTTTGACACTTTTAGGTGGACGTTGAGCTTGGAGATGAATCGTTGGGCCTCCAAATTCCTTATTTCCAAGTGCTAGGGTCTTCTCCATCAAGGTGAGGCTTCTCCTCTCCCAAAATTCCAAGTGGAAATCATCCATACCTCCACCACCAAAACCCTATCCCTAGGGTGATGGTAAGCCCTTGAAAAGTGATGTAATGGCGTCCCAAGGGAAAACGTTGGGATATTAAGGGCTAGGTGAGGTACTCCATGGTTTCCTATTTTTCATCCAAAGGAAACATTCATATTCATTATTTTCCCAAGGTGTGGGTCATGGTATCCAACTTGTGGGATTCAAGCCCCAAGGAATCCCAAGCTAGGATTTTTCTTCTAAAATTGTCCACCAACTAGGTCCTGCAAAGACAATGAATACGCCCTCCAAGGATCTCAAGTCAAATGCATCATGGAAAATAAATCAAACAAATAAAATATCCACCTAATCATGTGCATCAAAATCCACCGCATCAAACTAAACAAGTTCTAAAATACCCTATGCAATTTTCCAAGTTTAGGTATGGGAGGGTTGACAAGGTGGCCTATTAGGTGAATCATTCCCTAAGTTAAGGAGTGTTTCCCAGGTGAACCCATATCTAAGTCATGTGGAGAATATGATATAGATGGGGGAAATACTTTTGGGCATGGGGTTCATGACATATAAGGGGTCGCAGTGTATCATTTGTGGGTGCCTTTGTAGAGGGTGTGTCACACCTTCGTTTTCAATGCATCCTTTTTCCAAGGCCATTTATTTCCATTAATTAATTAAATTCCAAACATCGGGTACTCACTATGGGTTAATTGATATCTTGGGGGAAGTACCATGGTGTCACTTGAAGGGAGAGATACACAGAGTTCCATGGGGGTATAATCTATCTTGTAATGGACTTGTGTATAGCCCTCAACTAGTGGGACATTTATATATATGTGGTTTCTTTTCTAGGTCTTTGATTTTTTTTAGGAGAAAAAATTCAATGTTCTCAAGACCTCTTTGGGAGAGCATATGGAAGGTTCATAATATGGATTTTACCTTTTTCAGCTACATTCCCTATGGTCCTTCATCCCCCTCTTCCCATTAAATGAGGGCAATCCCTTCTTGGTTCACTACACCCGAAAATCCCAAAAGATAAGGAGATGAGAGGATTAAGTGGAAAGTATGGTCAGGAACAGTACAATGAATTTTCTAGGGGACATCCCAGTAGAAAAACCATCCCTAAGGGTGACCACTTACTAGGGAACAATGTCAACCACCAAGATCAAACAGGGAAAAGATCATAACTCCTAAGAAGAAATTACATAAGCAAAAGCAATTTTAAATGCAATATACTCAAATGCCTCAAATATTGAAATGACACTCACCATAATACATGGTTTGTACCTCATGGAGCAATACCCAATGTCTTATGGGACAAATTTGATGTGGTGGATACCATCGTGATGAATATGAGACCTATGGTGTTGAGGCAAGCCTCTTTCTATACAAGTGTACATTGTCAACCATATGTCTATATGTACACCATTTCTGCAACCTAAGGGCCTCGAGACATCATCTCCTTAGTTATCCCTAGGACATGGGAATAACATCTGGCTCCTACTTGGGGACATGTACTCATCGTAGAGTGCATAAGAACCGCAACATCTCTAGGTTGTACTTGTGCCTACACTCAAACATACAAACGCAAAATCTAGGGTGGTTCTATCACCCTTCATCTAGGGTGGTTCTATCACCCTTCATCCATATATATCAAAATCAAATCTCCAAAATAGAAACTAATCTAGAAAATAAAATTTTATGTTTTTCTTTTTATAAAATAAATATGTAATATTATGAAAGCAATAGGAAAGTATAAAAAAATAACATGATATGCAATTAAACTACTATGAGAAATCAAGATGCAAATTCAAGAAAAGAAATATTATCTACCTACTTACCTGGGGCTTGGGCCCTGAAGAAGTCAAGTGCCCTGGATGTAGGGTCGGAGAAGAGACCCATCTACTAGTAGTGGTATTTTTCTCCCATCCAATGCCATCAAATACTACTTCTCTTTCTCAGACATCTTCTTGATGATGTAAGGGCCAAGCCAATAATTTTTATCCTTCTGATCGTATTTGGGATTTCCCTTCCTCTTATCCCACATGAATGCAAAAATTCCTTTGTTGTAGTTGATGTAAGGTATATCTTCGAAGTAAGGATATGGAGGATATTTTGTGTTGACTTCATATTTAATGGATTTCTCACGTTCTTTGTTCTCTTTATATCCTTTCTTCAATATCTGGATGGACCCTAGTTCTTTCCCTTGGAACTTCAGAAGCTTCTCCTTGTACTCATTTTTCATGGGGAGTATCATATGTATGCAATCTTCCTATGAAAAATGCAGCTACCGAGGATCATACTAAATAATATGATGAGATACATCAAAGTCACACTCACTTGTGTAATCAGGATTGTTGGTATCCATCACATGCTTCTCATCCCACTCCCGACTATATAAAATCTCAAAAGTGCCATCCCCCATGGGAATATGTGCATGGGTGACATCCATACTGAGAAAACCCCCAAGAGCAACAAACTAGCTTCTTGATAGAAGCAGTCCCAAAGCATCTGCAACATTAATCACTACTATGTTCATAATGGGGTTGATATGAGGGAAGTCAATTAGATAAACTTCAACATCTTCACAAATACTGTAAACTTTGACCTTCTTGGAATCAATACCACAAACATTTCCATAAGGTTGGGTCATCTTTAAACCGAGTTGTTCCATTACTTTCAAGGATATCACATTGGTTTATGCTCCGGATTCTAGCACACAATTGTTGAAACAGAGACCATTCATCCCCAAAGAGAGATAAAAAGGAAGGTTATCATCCTTTTTCCAGTCAATATAGATGGTATTTAGGATTATTGGAGGGTCCCCCTTTTTAGCTGGTACATTCAATAACTTCAAAACTTCTTTCCTCGCAGATGGGATGTTGCACATCTCAATCACAGGGATCGTCATATTCAACTTCCCAAACATATTCGAGACATTTATATTTAAATGAATCTCTTCTTCTCTCGAAGTTGGTTTCAAAAGAAACTTGCAGACCAGAGGTGGAATTGGTGGGACCACCCTCTCTATAGATGAAAGAGGAACTGTCACTGCTGAATGAAGCAGAGTGGAAGGATGTAGTGGAGTAATTGAATCCCTGATTATTCTTTCATACATCAAAACCTCCCTTTTTCTCAATTCTTTTCTATGATCCTTTGTTAACTGATTCAACACTCTAATTCGTCCCTCTCTAGATCCTATTTTAATGACTTCATCAATCTATTCCTGAGTGATATCCTCTTCTCAGAAGTTGCAAATCATGTCCATGAAGTTTATACCATCAGAGGAGTCTTCATCACGTTGGGAGAACTCATCCTCCTGATGGGGTTCTTGGAAAGGAGAACATAATGGTGCTTCTTCTGTGTCAACCATCCCAACCATGTTCAATCTATCAGGAGATCTTTCCTCTTGTTGAGGCCATGGCTTCCAACCTATGGCAACTCTCTGTTGTCTATTAAACTGAGGTCTGAGGGAAGATTGATTTCGTTCTATAGTATTCAAGTGGCCCATGATCTAAATCTGAGCTTGGATAAACTAAGTACTCATATGGTCTATCTTAGTCAAGAAATAAATTGGATCTAGTGTACTGCTACTGGAAGATTTGGTCTTTTCTTCTATCTTGGCATGAGGATATTGAAAAGGGTCAACCGTTGAGTCAAGAAAATCCTCTTCAATATATACACTATATGCTTTGGCTTGTGCTAGGGTTTTGGGTTTCTTATCCTTTAGGAAGAAATGGAATTTCCCATCGAATGCATTCATATAAAGGAGATGAACAACTACATCTGGAGGACATATATCCGTTTGTATTTTGCTATACAACCTGTCAAACCTATTGTCAAATTCACTCACTGTCTCATTCTCCTTCTTCTTTATCTGATTGAACTAAGCTACAAGAATTTTGTTGTCCTTCTTTGTTGCCCATCTATTCTGGAACTACTTAGTAAAATATTCATCAGATGTTATGTGATTATTAGGAAGGCCTCTAAACCATATTTGAGCATCTTTAGTCAATGATGAAGCTAGTAGCTTCATTGCTACATCTTCATGTTCCAATTCTGCCTTCTCCAAGTCTCGTCCCATAGCATAGAGATGAACTTCAGTTGTGATCACATTGTTTCCTGAGAACTTTGGAAACCATTTGTGAGACTCTTTTGTCATGGAATTAGAGTGTACGACGATGTTGTCCATGTTCAAGGGTTTGTGAAGGTATTTTTCCCAAGGGAGAGCCATTGGAGAAAGGGGAAGAGTATCTTGGAAAAGGGTTTTGACGATAGGAGATTTGAGAGGAGGCCTTCTTCGATAAACCTTAGAAGGATTGAATCTCCCTTGGGGAAAATTCTTAATGGAAGGTGGATTCTAGGATGGTGCAGTTGTTAGATGAGCTTCAGGAAGATCTCATTAAGGGTGGAAGGGGAATTTCCTTTAAGTGGAGTCACCAAGAAAGTTAGGGGTAAAGGCTTTTGGATCCAATCTTTCCAAAGTGTCATTAGGGAATGAAAGAGGATTCAAAATCCTCCCCATTAATGGTGACAAAATGTTATCGCACAAACTCTAGGTTGGGAAAATCCTGACCCAAAACACAAGATAGAGATAATTGTAGGAGAGTCTACCCATTGTCACTTTAGATAAACCCTCCCCTAGCTTTAGTGAAGGATAATATCCAACACAAGGGGGAAATCATGGGTGACCCTAGGGGGAAATGGGATGGAAACTAAGGTTATGGAATTGATACACCTATAGTTCAATCTACTAAGTGGAGAATGGATTGGAAACAAGTCTCGGAGATGGTAAATGTTTTCCAAGTACTTGAGTACCTACAGAAGATTGTTGTACTTTCCCGAGACATAAGAAAACACAAGATACAAGTCCAATAATCTAATGGAAAATCAAGTGAAGATTTATGTCCCAATTAGCAGCACTATATATGATGTAAATCATCAATGAAATGTTAAGAAGAGTTGTTAAACAAGTCACCTAAATTTCAAAAAAATGTGTAAGAGCCTAACTAGCAATTACTAGTGTAACTCAAGTATGATAACGCAAGACTTTAGTGACAATTAAAGGTTGTTAGATAAAAGCATAGAAGAGATATTATTGCAGACTTATGTTTGTATCACACAAGTGCTACATTAGAAAAATCCAACCACTGAAACTTGCAACTAAACCACCCAAAAGAAGCACAACAACTAATAGATTAATTTGGTAGATTTCTAGCAAATTTTGATAGTTAGAAAATGAGTAATTGTGAGAGTTATGAAGTGTTTTTATGCATCCCTAATGTCTGTAGCATAAATTTATTACATCAACAATAAATACTTGGAGAATCAATATTCCCTAGTGGCCTTGTCTATCCTTAAGTATATAGAAAAGATTACAATTTCAATATCTCGTGATTTTATGTATCCCAATGCAATGATTTTATTTATCCAATGCAAGAGATTAGTTATTTTAACTATTGGGTTATGGAGTATTTTAAATGAAAGAGTTATTTGTGCTAATTCCTTGGGGGTGTAAGCCCTTTTACTCCCCAAGTCAAGAAAGACTAGCTAGGAAACACATAGGAGGGTGTAATTGTTTTCACTTCTCCTAGTATTCCTTTGTGTAACAAATTATTCCAAGAAAATTATGATGGTATTAGTGGGGTTGTATTCCCTTATACTCCCCAAAATATTAACAAATTAACCTTGAAACCAAGAAAAGAAGCAATAACAAGAGAGATTTCTTACCTATTCCAAGCATTAACAAGACAAACTCATTTTAACGAAGAAAAATCCACCATAAAAGCAAGAAATAGCCTCCAAGAAAGATAGTGCCTTACTTATTCATCCAATAGCCAAGACAAACCATCACAAGAGATAGTAGCAAAGAGAGATAGGTAAAATTTCCCAAATAGGGAACCAATTTCAGCCAAGGAGTCTTCTCACAATGGAAGAGCTATGATATAATCAAATGAGGTTGATCTCTATTTATATCAAACTTCCTAAACATAGTTTGTGCACATACAAAGGGTAAAACAAAAAACAAGGGAGATGTATACCTTTGGTTTGCCCATTTACAAATGTAATTTGACTTTAATTTTAAAAATTGCATAAAAGAAACCCTAATATGATGTCATCCCTCTCTAAGGTGATGTTTTGACACCTTTAGATGGGAATTGATCTTGGAGATGAATCATTGGGCCTCCACGGGCCTTCTTTCCATGTGCTAGGGTCTTCTCCATCAAGGTGAGGCTTCTCCTCTCCCAAAATTAAAAGTAGTTATCATCAACACCTCCACCACCAAAACTATAGCCCTAGTGTGATGTCAAGCCCTACAAAAGTGACGTTTTTGCCTCCAAAGGCAAAACATTGAGCTAGTAGGGGCTAGGTGAGGTACTTCATGGTCTCCACTTTTTACTCCAAAGGAAACATTCAACTTCATTATTTTCCCAAGGTGTGGGTCATGGTATCCAACCTGTGGGATTCAAGCCCCAAGAAATCCAAAGCTAGGCTTGTTCTTCCAAAATTTTCCACCAACTAGGTCCCACAAAGACAATGAATACACCCTTCAAGGATCTCAAGTCAAATGCATCATGATAAATAAATAAAATCAATAAAAGAGCCACTTAAGCATGTGCATCAAAAACCACCTCATCAAACTAAACAAGTGTTCAAATACCCTATGCAATTTTCCAAGTTTAGGTATGGGAGGGTTGACAAGGTGACCTATTGGGTGAATCATTCCCTAAGTCAAGGAGTGTTTCCTAGGTGAACCCATATCTAATTCATGTGGAGAAGATGATATGGATGGGGGAAACACTTTTGGGCATGGGGTTTGTGACATACAAGGGTCTGTAGTGTCTCATTTTTGGGTGCCTTTGTAGAGGGTGTGTTTCACCTTCATTTTCAATGTATCCTTTTTCCAAGCCCATTTATTGCCATTAGTTAATTAAGGTCCAAACATTGGGTACTCCCTATGGGTTAATCGATTATATTGGGGGGAATTACCATGGTGTCACTTGAACGGAGAAATACACAGAGTGCCATGGGGGTATAATATAGATTTTAATACACTTGTGTAGATCCCTCAATAAGTGGAACATTTGTGTGTGTGTGTGTGTGTGTGTGTGTGTGTGTGTGTGTGTGTGTGTGTGTGTGTGTGTGTGTGCGCGCGCGCGCGCGTGCGTGCACGCTTTTGCAGGTAGTTGATTTTTTTAGGAAAAAAAATTCACTGTTCTCAAGACCTCTTTGGGTGAGCATATGGAAGGTTCATAATATGGATTTTATATTTTTCCAGCTACAATCCCTCTAGGCCTTTAGCCCCTTCTTCCCATGAAATGAGGAACAATCCCTTCTTGGGTCGGTACACCCAGAAATCCCAAGAGAAAAAGAGATGAGGGGATGAAGTGAGGAAAGTGGAAAGTATGGTTGGGAATGGTACAATGAATTGTTGAGGGGAACTCCCAATATAAAATCCATCCCTAAGGATGACCACTTATTAGGGAAAAATGTCAACCACCAAGATGAAACAGGGCAAAGAGCATAAATTCCAAGAAAATGTTACATAATAAAAATAAATTTTAAATGAAACATACTCAAATGCCTCAAATATTGAAATGAAACTCACCATAATACATGGCATGTACCTCATGGATCAAGACCTAATGTCTTCCAAGAGAAATTTGGTGTGGCAGATACCATCATGATGAATTTGAGACCTATGGTGGTGAGGCGAGCCTCTTTCTATGCAAGTGGACGTTGTCATCCATTTGTCTCTCACTACTCCATTTCTACAACCTGGGGGCCTCAAGACATCATCTCCTTAGTTGTCCCTATGAAATGGTTATAACACACTTGGTTATTGAAAAACGAGGTGAAGGCTCTTAGATGGATGTCTCCAACATATGGTGAAAGGTTGAACCTTCGTTCACCAAACCAAATGACTTCATGCATATATAATTCACACAACATGTGTTGATCGACAAGATTACTATAGGAAAAGGCTTCCAAAAATATCATGATAGTGTCAAACCTGCAAGACCTGTATTATTTTATGGTTGTTGGCTGGAATAGGATGTATTGTTCTTGAAGGAACAGAGGGTAATTTGGGCAAGGACCACTGCAATTCAATAACCCTTATGTCAGCTCATACATTTTCCTCCTTTCTTTTGCAAGGTTTGGACTTGGTCCTTGAGTTTCTTCAATTGTTTTATTCCTTCTTTAAGCTCATCCCACTTATACTTTTGGAACATAAGTTCCTATGACCACTTCTCCTTGAGATCGTGGATGATCCTTTCATGCTCTCTAACAGGGATTGCACCTGACTAAAATGATAAGGATAATTGTTTTCATTTGTGATTTTCACCGATAATCATATCAACATTGGGACTGATGATCTAAATATGTCCTTCTACGGGCAGAGCTAATTCATCAATAGGAACTATTGGTTCTTGTGTGATAGTCATGTCTCTAATAGGTTATTGTGTATCATCCTAAGAAGGCCCCTTCGTTTCTTTGTAATTTTCTTGTTTCTCATCCTCTGGAGTTTCAATGACCTTTTCGAAAGTTTGATTGGGCTTAGTTGTTTCTATGTTGGGAACCACTGGTTCTTGTGTGATTGTAGTGCCCCCTGCATCTGAATCTGCCATTTCTTGGTCATTTTGGGCAGTTCCAGTAGGCTCTCTATTTTCATCAATGGGATCTGTTTGAATATCAATTTAAACAAATCTCGACATCGGTGTGTCATCTTGTTTATAACTTGCTTGACTAAGGATATCACCACATATTGAACATGTTTTCATCCCAGAATTCTTAGATTTTGGTCTCCCAATTCTGGGTTTTGAAGGAAGATTGTTTAATAAAAAGTTGAGAAGCCTGAGAAAGGGCTCCTAATCCTATGGGATTCTTTTCTTCTTGTTTTTCTTCTCCTTAAAATCCTAACTTGTTCCTTAATCTTAAAATTTTCCTTCTTCAGACAAACAATTTTCTTAAATAAGGGGATGGTCTTGCGCTTACCTAACATGGAACTGTCAACCTTCATTCTAGGCTTCCCCTTTCTACCAACATTTGGCTTCTCAGGTTCCTTGGCAAGTTCTTATGGAAGAGAAACAATGGTTGGGGGTTTGAATGGTTGAGTTGTTATTGCTGCTAAGGAAGACCCGTTCCTTGCTCTTGGGAGATCAACCACAAATTATCGAAATGGCCTATTTTTTCCCTTTTTATGTTGTGAGGGTTCTACGATGATAGGGAAGGGTTCAATTTCTTCCCTTGGGGGATACTCACCAATAATTTCCACATCGTTTTCAAATGATGGAGAATTATTATGCACAACGGTGGAGTCATCTTGTATTTCATGTTGTTCTGTCTTCTTGACTTCTTCCTCGTCTTCCCCTGGATATTCCTAATATATTTCAGTATCCCCTGCTATTTCTGAGCTAGATTCCTTTTTTTTTTCTTCCTACAACATCTTTTTCTTATTCTATTTCCATATCAATGGCTATATCAACATGGGAGTCTTCTATTTCTTTATCACCTCCTTTTCTAGATTCTTCATCTTCAAACTCATCGACTTCACCAGCAAACTCTTTCCCTAAGTCAAATTATTTTTTATCTTCTCCTTCATCATCTATGTAATTTTTTGTATAATCACTTTCTTCCTATGTTGAACATTCAATTTCATCAGGGGCTATGAACTCAAGCGAGGTCTTGTATTATCGTTCAAATGCATGGATGACCAGGAGCTTAATTAACCCATGGTTCATGACAAAGTCCTACAGGTTTTTAGAATGGAATACATAAGTATCCATAAGCTTAGAAAACTGGGGATATTGAGTAGCTACCCATGGCGAAGATGAGATAGCAGCATGAAATGATAGTTGAAAACAATGGTAAACCTACATTCACATGTAATATATTTTTTGCACAAAATAAGCAACATTCTTCCATGGAGGAGGAAGTGAAGTTTTGTTACCCCCTTACCTTTATTTATTACTTGATTTGTGCCTCTTAGGAAGTTTTCTTTGGCTACTAGAATTCATGCTTTTCTATTGAACCAAGTCATCCCCGACTGTGGTAACCTTGTAACTTCTGCAATGACTTCCTCTGTGACATCAATATGCAACCCACCCATAGTTCAGCTTATTCCCTCTAAGTTCTAATAAAATTCGATGGAAATGGAAATGTTAAATCCCCGTAACCTTTCAAAGTAGACCACCCATCCCGCATCCTAGAAAATTCAATAAACCTCGGGGTGGATACGCGACAGTTCAAGCAATTCAGGATCATGGAAAATAATTGCTCTTCCCATCGTTGAATACATGAGTGCTTACTATGATGTTACTATTGATACAATAGAGTTTCGACAATAGATGTAGCATATGGTAAGATGATGTGCTCCCCCCCAACTTAAGGGCTAATTCTGGAGAAGTTGCAGAAAATGGCTACGTTGAAGTTTCGACACACAAATATATACAGCAGTTGCAACACATGGCTACGCCAAAGTTTCAGCACGCAAATAGATACAGGAGTTGCAGCATGTGGACGAATGGAACCACGGTACAATAGATTTTTTTTAAGCCTATTAAGGGGGTAACAGGTAGGTCCAAAGGAGTCATGGCAGAGTGCAACTCTTCAAGAGTGGAGTTGCAGCAATCAATAACAATCATCCAATGGACAAGATTGAAACAATTAATGTACAGGAGAGTAATATAAATGTCCATAAGAGGAGCTACAACACTTGGAACATATTGTGAAGGCTTGAACCTAGAGTTGTTAAAAAAATTCACCACAACATTTTGACAAAAAGAATAAAATAAAGAAAGGGAATTTTTTTTAGCAAGTGTTAATTGTAAGCAAGATGGTTTTCAGCTGACACCTATCTAATTGTGTCTCAAAGAGGTTTTCACAATTAGATTATTTATTGAAATGAGTTATGTGGTTAATGGTGTAGGGAGATGATCCTCTACCCCAACAACTTCAAAGTCTGAATCTGAAACAATGTGAGAAACAAATGAATTCTTAGAAAGTGGTTGATGATACAATCAAAGACGATGGTTATTGGAAAAAAATTAATCTTGTGACTCATTTATGGTTTTGAGCTTAATAGTCCCATTGTCAAAAATTGTGTCCACTTCATAAGGACCTATCCACCTAGTACAAAGTTTCCCCTTGAAGTCATTAAATCTGGAATCATAAAATAATGCCCAATGGCCTTTCTAAAAAACGTTATTTTCGATAAAATTTTCATGCCACTTGGTGTGTTGTTGCTAAACAATAGTAGTGTGATGTAAGGAAGTGAAGTGCATTTCATCCAACTCATTGAGCTAGCCCAAATGGTGCTTTTGTGTCTTAGTTAGATCTAAATTTACCTCTAAATCAATTGTTATCATTTTGATTTCAAATACAATAGGAAAGATGGGGCTCTTATCATACACAAGTTCATATGGGGAGAAACTTGTGGTGTTCCTCCATGTATTCATGTAGGCCCAAAGAGCTTCTGAAAGTCGCTCGGCCTAATTACAATGGTGACTAGCCACAGTCTTGGTAAGGATGGCTTAAATAACTTTATTAGTTCTTTCCACTTGGCCATTGGCTTGTGGAGGTAAGGTTAAGTGATCCTGTGGAGAATCTTGTACTTTTTGGTGAGCTTTTCAATCAACTAGGAAGTGAATTGTGACCCTCCATCTGTAACTATCTCTCTTGGTACTCCAAAGTGAATGAATATATCTTCAAAAAAATAATCTAAAATGGCTTGTTCAATGGCTATGATGAGTGTGTTGTCTTCAACCCACTTAGTAACATAGTATGTGCAGAACAAGATGTAATACTTTTGATGAGATGGGGAATTAATGGGCCCCACAAAGTCAAGATCCCTCTTCTTGAAGGGATCGATAACCAATTAATATTGTAACGGAATTTCATCTGATTGAATGGGTTGTCCCATTTGTTGGTAACTATCATGTTCTTGTACATACCTTTTGGAATCCTGGAACAAAATTGGCCAAAAATAGCCCATCTGAAATTATGTGTATCATGTTCTTCTATCAGAAAAATGTTCTTGTTGGCACAGGGTCAGACCCAGGGTTCAACGCTTCAAGAGAGCACCAAAAAAACCCTAACTACTGGCCCTTTCGGCAACACCTGCAAAGAAGGTGAAGTCTCGCCTGAGGTAGAGGCAGGGGAGGTTACAGGACTCAGGTGTATGTAACCAATCTGGGACATAGATATGTGATTATAACACTTCTAAAGAGTACTTAGGAACAACATGCATCAACCTATTAGTCTTACTCACATCGCAGATCAAACCCTAAGTACAGATTGATGCAATAACAATGAAAAAGTAAACATCGCACTCAGAATCATAAGCTATATCTAACACATTCAACATAAATAAAGAACTAAGAATTCATTGATCTATCTAACATATATAGCAATCATTGTACTAAGAAGATTCACAACATAAACATCATAGAAAAAATAAAACCATTAATACATGATATACGTGGTTCACCCTAGTGTGGGGCTACATCCACCAACAGCTTCTTCTTGTTTATTAGGCTTCAATCTCATACATTCTTCTTCTCCTGTGCACTAATCCACAAAGCCAAGCTTCGCACTAGACAGGTCATCTGCACACTAAGCACCAAATCCACCTTCCCAAAATTAGGTCAAGGAACAGAGCCAAATCCTCTAACAAGCATAAAGCCTTACATACAAAGTCTATTGCACAAAGCAACTCAGAACTACTTGTCACTTGCACTTAGCTACTTACAAACCCTTCTACCACTACATCGCTACTTCTACATTACATTATTTCTTCTTTATACTTTTACATTCACTTACAAAAGGGCCTAATCATGGGTAAACCCATGGGCCAAAATCCCATAAACCCTAATGAACCCCTTGCTTGGTCCACAAACAAGTGAGATCCTGCGATCTCAGCTCCACCTGGGCACTCCATCTTCGACCATCCTTTCAAAGTCCAAAAAGGTGGTCAAACCTCACTAATGTTTCCTCAAAACTTGGTCGAGGGCCAACAGACCCCCAATGCTCACCTATGACTCATCTCGAGTCACTCAGATCTAGGAAATGCTTCTTCGAAGGCCTTGAGATTAGCTCGAACTGCCTAGAACTGTTGCTTCGCCTGAGCCTCCTTCTCAACGAACTCCTGGATCAATTTCTCTATAACAGGCCCTTCCAGGCATTGTTCAATTGTTGCAACCACTTGGTAGAGTTATGAACCTTGTCCCTCGATCTATTCAAACGCTGCATAGGCTTCAACCTGCATCGGTTGTAGCCTCTGGGTGAATTCCATTACTCTACCCTGAATGGCAGTAATCTATAGCTGGACTGCGCATTTTTCTTGTGATCTCTTGATTCTCTCGACTGCAGTGAGTGACTTCATCTGTGCTTGAACTATCAGTGCCTGCTATTGTGCTTCTTGTAGTTGTGCTTCCAACTTCCTAAGTTTTGGGTCTTCCGTGAGACGTTCGTAGGTCTACGCACTTCTTTTTCTTAGCTTCTTGCATTCTGAGGTGAGGACTCTAATCCCTTCCATTGCGCTCTTAGAGGCTTCCTCCCTCTGATCGTGTACTTCCTGCAGAGTGCTCAGAACTGCTTGGATATCCAACTTCATTACCCTTGCTTGGAGCTGCTAGATGGCCTCAGCGAGCTTCATTACTAGAACCTCAACTGCCTCATGTTCCTCCTGTGCTAACCCTGCCACAGAGCGAAGTTCTTTGCTCACCACTTCTTTGACTATAATATTCTCTACGAGTAGATGGTCCTTTTCCCTCTGTCTCTTTGCTTTGTCTTCCTCGAGCATCACCCATAACTCATCTTTCTCGTTTTCATACACCGTTGCACAGTACCGCGCAACTCATAGTTTCTCCAAGATCTCCTCTTTTTCTTTCTTCGGAGCTTTTGTAGAATTTTCCTTTTCCTCTTGGACTCGTTGAAGTTGAGCCTTTGTTTCATCTACTAATCTTTGAAGTTGGGATAGCTCATCCCCCAACTCTGCAATCTCTTATGAGAAAGGTGTAGTAGGCGCTGCACGGCTCAATTGAATGGCTCATTGTATTTCCTTCAGTTCCTTCTCAACTCTTACATACATCTCTTCTTTCTTCGTGACATATCTTTGTAATAGGTCCTTGGATGCATCCTCCATTGCTCCGTGGACTAGACTGATCTCATCCTCCATGAGCGTAGCCTATAGCTAGGGCTTACTAACGTGGGTCTTCTTTCTTGCTAAAAGTTTCTGTAGGGAAACCTTCCTCTTCTTCGATGTCTCTGCCTCGGTATGGGGATCCTTCGGCGATGTAGCTTCACCTTCTCCTTGCTCTTCTCCTTCTTCCCCTCCTACTTCTTGATTTAGTTCATCTCCTCCTCCCCCTGCAGGCGAGCCAAGTCTACTTTCTTCTGAGGCATTGTCCTCCTCATCAGTCTCTATGTTCTAAACTTCCTCCTTTTTATTTTTCTTCTTCGCATTGGTCTATCCTGCATGCTCGAACTGGGTGACCAAGGGGCTTCCTATGATGTCAGGGTTAGAGAGTTCTACATCATCAACCGGTACCAGGAACTGCATCGGCCACTCCTTCATGATATGTTCCATGTTTTCGTCAGTCAGCGTATAATAGGATTGTAACTCTTCCCTTCTCTCATCTCTGCATGTAGTGATATAAATAAAGTACGAGTCTACATGAAACTTAGCTAGTGGTCGGTACTAGTGCAAGGTGCGCGGTGTCATGCACGGGAATGACTCAATAGAAACCTTCAATTGTTGATAGTAGGCATGGAATACTACATTCGACTGCCATTGCTTCGAAATATCATTTGTATACCATAAGGTGTAGAACCTCACAGCCAAAGGCTCCGATGGTTCAATCTCTGGAAAACATTTCTCCCTCCGAAATTTGCCAAGCAACAAATGAAATCAGTACGAGTAGCCATATGAAGTGGAACTTGTATCCATAAGAATGCGCTTCGTAGCAGTCTTTCTCAAGTTCGTTGTTGAGGTAGCTCACCCAATTCATCTCCATCCCCTCCACACATTTCCCGGTGACCTGCGTGGGGCGGTTATTTCTAACGAGCTTGCTAGCTATGAGTTGGCAAGCTAAGCGCATTACGCCATCCTGGATGGAGGCTGCCTTGTAGCCTCTCTTTCCCTTCTCAACTTTGTCATATGCCTCCTTGATGCATTGTGTCAGGGAGCGATCTAAATTCTTCACTAGGTAGAACTGTTGAGGGTTGGATCCCTGCATGATAAGTCCTGTGATCAGGGGGATCAGCGTCGGATCCACAGTACTGTGCTTCTCGAGCCACATATATACTCCATGATAGCATGAAAAGAGGAGTTTAACGCAAGCATTAACCTCCTGATGTCGGCAAAAATGAGGGATCTTCATGAAGTTTAGTATCGTGGACTATGCGATCTCCTTAATCCAAGGCTGGGAGACTATGTGAGGCTTCTTCCCAATCATCTTCATAAAATATATATGGGGTGCGAGCATGACATGGTTATTTCTGTCTCCAAGGTTGAAATCTTTTTTCTTCAATGTTGGGATCCCTCCTAAATAAGTTCCAACTACGCGTATTCCCTTCGGAATGTACGTCGTGATCAATGTGTATTCGAAGTCCCATGGGATGTTTTCGCGGTTAATCACGCCATCCAGAGGCGGGATGTAATCAGGTAAGATCGATGGGATCTGCTTCGCATTAGGCAGATTGTCGCGATGCTTACTTCGCTTCTCAGTCGCAGGGTTGGCACGTTTCAAACAACGTCTCATCGAAGGGGAAGCCTGCAGGCCCCTGTTCGATAATGTTTGTACTCCCTCAGACATAGATTTATCATCCATAAACTTCTTCAGAACCTCTTCAACGGATTTCTCTAGCTCAGTGCGCTTAGCCGACATTCTCACTATTAACAAATAGGTCGGGTTAGGCGAATGAATAGCAAGGTAGACAAAATATGGCAAGGTCTGATAGCATAGCTCGATGCACACAATCACTTCATTTTTTGTCTCAGATAATCATAGGTATAAAAAAGTGTTCCCATCACAGCATCCGACAGGTTAAATAAGTGAGTGTCATATCAGGTTCCTCCAATGGACAAGAATGCCTCAATCAATGTGAATTTGTCTATTATGGCACGATCTCAACATCTAACGATAATCTATCCTCCCTTAAGTGTTTCCTAGCTGTTCTGAAGTGTCGTTCTGATGGTCAGGGCACCTCCAACGGTCATATAGCTTCTCCAGGGCGAAGTCCCATTCTGCGTGGTTCTATTGTTCTAGCGAGGTTCAAATCCTACAAACCTGCCTCCTGCGAAGTTCCAATCTGTGAAATCTTCCATCTATTCTCTATAACTTCCTGTAGCTTTTCCAACTTATCCTTCTTCTTACTGAGAGTCCTTGCCTTCTTTCCTATGATTTGAGTCTCTCTAAGTGTTTCTGGATTTCTCTTTCCATTCTTATTCTTATCTTCTCCTAGCGAAGTGACTTTGCACTATTGATGTGTGCTCAAAGGGTTTGAAATTAATTTCTCTTCTCTTATTAATTGTTGGGTGGATGTATTCCTTTCTTGCATGGATAGGTCCTTCAAACCTTCCTACGTTATTTCAACCTCGACAACTACTTCTCTTGCCTTCGGTTGCTTCGACTCAACTTCTCGTTCTTCTATCAGTCGATCTATTTTTCTAGCTATGAAATCCCTTAGTTCTTGCTTTTTTATTTTCTGTAGTTTCTTCCTCTGATTTCCTTATTATCTGATATTTTTCAATCCAAGTCTTTCCTAACAAAAGAAGGAACGGGTTTTTTTTATCAACAAACCTAATAACTTCAAATTCGTCTTGAGTCGATGTTCCATGGATGATAACAGGTACATTAGTAACTCTTTTGCATAGGGTTATCATCTTTCCTTTAAACAAGCCTATTCTTCCCAATGAAGGTACCATAGTGAGATATCCCAAAATTTCCCCAAGTGTCTTTTGTCATGATATTCACTTGTGTCTCCTCATCCAGGACACAGTCTATGTCGAAGTCTCCTATTCTTGTATCTATGCGTTTTTTTCTTTCAAGATCTCTGATAAACTGACATCTTTGTGAACATTCATTGCTTCTTTTAACTGTACTAACATAGTCTAATCTTTCTCTAATTCTTTCTCTTGATGATTATTTAACATGATCTTATTCTCTTGATAGTTTTTTTATCTCATATTCATCCTTTCAACTTTAGCAATCATTCTTGGAAAATCCTCAACTTCATGACCAACAGTTTTACAACAAAGACAAATATGACCTATACCAGGGAATTCCTTAGCAAGATGTCCTAGTCTTCTGCACTTATAACATAATGTCAATCCTCTTTTTATTTTAAATGTTCCCCAACCTTTTCTGTATTGCGCACTAGGATCACAGTGTTGAGCCTGTAATCTGCAAAAAATATTTCTAGGTTCCTGCATCCACTCATTAGTCCAAAAAAAAATTATATGCATAGGAATAACATATCTTTCTCTATTTCTATCAAATTTATTCAGATTAACTCTTTCTTCTAACTGTGCCCTAGCTTTCAGACTAGGACATAATCTATCAAACATGCCTATATTCATGATTTTGAAACAAAAATTTTCACTTATCTTAGTCTATCAAAGCACAAAGCTTTACCTCTTTCAAGATATTACCTCTTTTATTCAGATTGGGTTTCTTTCTTAGCACAAAAATTCACAAGTTAAGTAGAATGTTGCGCACTATAGCAGCAGATCTATGCACAAAGATTCTCTTTTCTTTACTTCAGTTCCCAACAATCACGGAATCATTTTTTGGCACAGGGGCAGACCCATGGTTCAACACTTCAACAATGCACCAACAAAACCCTAACTACCGACCCTTTAGGCAACACCTGCGAAGCAAGTGAAGTATCACCCAAGGTAGAGGCAGGGGGGGTTACAAGACTCACGTGTATGTAACCAAGCTAGGACACATATTTGTGATTATAACACTTCTACAGAGTACTTAGGAACAACATGCATCAACCTATTAGTCTTACTCATATCACAGATCAAACCCTAAGTACAGATCGACGCAGTAACAATCACAAAATAAACATCTCACTTTGCACAATAATCTAGATCTAGCACATTCAACATAAATAAATCACTAAGCATTCATTGATGTATCTATCATATATAACAATCAATGCACTAATTCGATTCACAACATAAACATCATAGCAGAGAGAAAACCATCAACACATGATATACGTGGTTCACCCCGGTGTGGGGCTACATCCACCAACTGCTTCTTCTTCTTTATTATGCTTCAATCTCTTACATTCTTCTACTCTTGTGCACTAAGCCACAGAGCCAAGATTCGCACTGGCAAGGTGATCTGCACACTAAGCACCAAATCCACCTTCCCAAAATTAGGTCAAGGCATAGAGCTAACTCCTCTAATAAGCACATAGCCTTACATACATGGTCTGTTTAACAAAGCAACTCAGAACTACTTGTCTCTTGCACTTAGCTACTTACAAACCCTTCTACCACTACATCACTACTTCTACATTACATTCTCTCTTATTTATACTTTTACATTCGCTTACAAAAGGGCCTAATCATGGTGATCCAGGTGGATATCGGTGGCCACCCACCTTCTCCAACTGGCCCAAAACATGTTTCTGGCAATTTTGGTAATTTACTATTTTTAGCAGTTTTAACTTCCGGGGCCATTTTGAGGCCCTAAACGATGTTTTTTGGG
>ML792622.1:7765-23273 GCA_009831015.1 Picea engelmannii
GCAATCCCTCTTTATCTTCTTAACTCTCTACATTGTTAAAATCTTCACACAACCATATGGTTTTGGGAGTTCATTGGCCAACCAATCCTACATGCCCACTCTCTCATTTGAATCATTTGAGGCATATATGTTGACTAGTCCTAGGTCTTTTCCATTTAGAGGAAATGACGTCCAAACCAAGTAGCGTGTTAGATCAATACCATGTCCAATGGTTAGGTAAAAATACAAGGAAATGAAGGTGGTTGCCTCTCTACCTTCAACATGGTTAGGTAAAAATACAACAATCAACCATATTAGCCAAAGAGTGACTTACAAAATTAAACCAACTACTTTAACTTCTTGCAAACATAAAACATCTAACTTGGAACAATTTCATGTGTTCTCCAAACCATGGATTTGTGGAAAGGACTATAAGGTCCCGAAGATTCCATTATACTATCTTCATTACAAACTTTCAACATGAAAATTCATAGCCTCATCATCTCTCAATATCTCAAGGAAACAAAAGTTTTAAGTGTTATGTTATCCAACTCCTTCATTGTATCAAAGGTTCAGCCATTGTGTATCATAAGAAATTTGCTTTGATTTCAAATGAAATTTCAATTTTCATTAGATTTAATATTGATGCATTACAATTCCTTGTATCCTTACTTCTAATCCAACTTCATGATAACACATGCTTACAATATTTGGTTGGTTAACGCCTTGATTATTTCTAGGGGATATATATATATATATTACAATATATTAGAATATTACAATGTAAAAATAATGCCATATTACAATGTAATATGGCATTACCATATTACATTGTAATATGGCATACCATATTACAATGTTATATGGTAATACCATATTACAATGTAATATGGTAATACCATATTTCATGTAATTTTTTTTTTTTTAAACCTACAGTAATCGTCGCAATACCGATGGACTTTCGTCGGAATTTTTTTACCATAACCGTTGCTATAGCGACGAATTTTCGTTGCACTGTTCCATGAAGTTTCATCACATATACAGTAAGTCCATTGTAAATATGGTTTTGAGAAAGAGCACTCGTCAATATTACCATGAAATTTCATCGCAAGTTGCAATGAAATTTCGTCGTACATTCAGCAGCTGCGTCGCAAGTTATTGGCTTGGCACATTTTTTTGTTGGTATTGCGACAAAATTGTGTCGTAATTGCGACGATGAAGAAGGTTAAGCAATATTAAAGTTGTTGACACATGGCTAGCTAATTTCATCGATGTTTCCACACACACCTGGATCGTGGATATAGCGACGAAATTATTACAACGAAAAAAAACTTGGCGTTCGTGGAAATTGCAACGGATAAGTGTGGCAATATCAACGAATAACCATCACAAATTTGGTCATATGTACTAGTGTCGGGAAACGTGTCATTTATTTAGGTGGTTTTTCGGCACATGGTTTTTTCCGATGGTTTTCTATTTTCGGTTAAGAAATTAGGGTTTTGGACTAATCCAAGTCATTGGGTTAGGGTTTTGCATGTCACTGGCTCCTATATGTATATTGTATTGTAAACAATGTAACACTATGAATGAATATAGAATATGTTAGTTTTCCTGGTTTGGGTTTCCAGGGGAAAAATCTTTGTGTAATGTTTGTATTTTCCATTGTATCTTTTCTTTTCTGTTTTGAATATATGTTTGTAGTAGATATTGTACAAGGTTAGGATTTAGAAATTTAAGCACTCTTAAATAGCCCAAATTTATTAATTGAGGCATTGGTTGTTTGGAGGTGTAAAAACATACCTTCACACAACTATTTAAGAAGTACCATGATGTATTTGATTGGACCTACGAAGATGTGAAGACATATGACACTCGCATTATTCAAAACATCATTCCTATCAAAGAGGGCAACAAAGAATTTCAATAGAAACTCAGAAAGATACATCACACTCTTGGGTTGATGATCCAAAAGGAACTAAAAAAATTATTGGATGCCTGGATCATCTTCAAAGTATGACAGTCTAATTGGGTGTCCAACCTAGTACATGTTAGAAAGAGGTTAGGGGAGATCAAACTATGTGTAGATTTCATAAATCTAAACCATGCATTTGACAAGGATAATTACCCCATTCCCTCGATGGAACATATATTACATATCATATTGGATTCTCAGATGTTTTCTCTTCTAGATGGGTTATATGGAAATAATTAGGTTCTCATAGCAGAACTAGATTGATTGAAGACCACTTTTATAACCAAGTGGGGAATGTATGTGTATAATAGAATGCCCTTTCTCTTGATTAATACAAGTTCTACTTTACAAAGGGAAATGTCAATAAAATTTAAAGGTATGATCGATCATAGTGTGGTGATTCATCTCCATGATGTTACAGTATATTCCAAGAAGAGATTTGATAACCTGCAACACTTAAAACAAAATTTTG
This sequence comes from Picea engelmannii, assembly GCA_009831015.1. Taxonomy (NCBI): domain Eukaryota; kingdom Viridiplantae; phylum Streptophyta; class Pinopsida; order Pinales; family Pinaceae; genus Picea; species Picea engelmannii. The sequence continues at coordinate 10,189 of ML792622.1, forward strand.
AAATATGTAGGAAGTACGACATTTCTTTGAATCCTAAGATAATAATCTTCATTATTTCAGAAGGAAAAATATTGGGGCACATCATTTATAAGGATGGGATATTTTTGACCTAAAACAAACTAAATCCACCATGAATATCCCATTTCCAAATATAAAGAAGTTTATGCAGTCATTTTTCGAGAAGATTAATTTCAGGAAAAGATTCATACTTGACTTTGCCAAAATATTTAAACCCCTTCAACATAAGATTAAGAAGGACATTTAGTTCAAATGGACATATGTTGATAAGGAAGCTTTCAATATGATTAAGGCTACCATAGAAGAAACTCTTGCACCTCAAAGTCCATATTTCTCCAAAGATGTTTTTTGTACACTTTTGCTTCAAATCATTCTCTTGCAACAATGCTCACCCAAAAGGATCAACAAGGAAATTAAATCCCTATAGAATTTATGAGCATAGGATTTCAAGGTGTTGAACTAAATCATACACAGATTGAAAATAAATATTTTGGTGTTCACAAAGCCATTACATAGTTCAGTCCTTACATATTGAAGAATCACACCAAGGTGATCGTCCCTCACTTGGAGGTTAGATCTGTCTTTTTACAGAGGGAATTGGGTGAAAATAAATGAAACTAGATGATTTATTTGTAGGAATATGACCTGGAATTTAAAACAACATGTATCATCAAAGGTCAACGACTATGTAAATTAGAAACTACAACCATGGATTTTGAAGATTTGAAAGAAGAAAGTTGGAAAGAAGAACCAATAATCTATGCACAACATCCTCCTTATGTTACATCACTTGAGAATTCATGGTATAATGACCTCAAGTAGTATCTTTAGCATGGTACTACCCCTAATAACCTAAATTCTAAATAAATAAGGGAGCTACGACTAAATATGTGCAACACTAGTTAGTCCATGATATCCTTTTCAAAAGGAATAATAATGGAGTTCTCCTCTGATGTCTTGAGAAACAATATTCTAACAAAGTCTTAAAGGAACTTCATAACAAATTAGCTAGAGGACATCTCACTGGAGAAACTACATCCCACAATATCCTAAGACCTATTTACTATTGTCCTACAATGTTTAAATATTCTCATGCTTAGTCTAGTAGCTATGACATCTAGAAGAAATTAGCTCGAAGAGAAAGTAGGCCTGTTGTTCCACTTAAACATGTTGTTGTCAAAGAACCATTCGAGCAAGGGGGATATATATCACCGGTGAGATCAATCCCCATTCATATAAGAAACATAGGTGTATTCTCAACACCAATAATTATTTCACACATTGGATGGAAGACATGTAACTAACTAAGATAAATGATAAAGTGGTAATCATTTTTTTGGAACAACACATTGTTACTAGGTTTGGAGTATCCACTACTCTTGTATTTGATGATGCTACTTGTTTTTCATAACCGAAATTAATTGAGTTTACTTTATAAAAGGGAATAATTTTGAAATATGAATCTAACTATTACCTCCAGGGAAATGGCCTAGTTGAATCTACTAACAAAAAGATGATATGTATCCTAAAGTGAATTTTGGTTGATCAAGAGAGGAATTAGCACAAAGCGTTATCCAACGCCCTTTGGGATGACCAATTCACTCCAAAAGAATGTATAGGTTCCTTTGCATACTTTCAAAGTTTCAGGAAGAAATCCATTCTCCCCTAGAACATCTATCTACCTTCCCTTCATATCACATAAAAGTCATGTGAGAGGGAATGCCCCATTATCCATAAACGAATAAGCAACTTGGTAAAACTGGAAAAAGACTGAGCTAGAGACAAAATGAAATTTGAGGCTCACCAATAGACCATAAAGTGATGGTTCAATAAAAAATATGTAGGTGAAAAGGACTTTTGTGTTAGCGACTTGGTTCTCAAATGGGACTAGCCACATGAGAACAAAGGGAAACACTCTAAGTTTCAACAATTGTGGCTGGGTCCTTTGACCAATAAGGAGATAGTTGGCCTAGGCACTTATATATTGAAAAACATTGAAGGGGATGTATATCCCATCCTTGTCAATGAACAAATTCTCAAGAACTACTACATCAGCTAGCCTCTGGAGGTAGATCCCTTGTATATAAACAAGGGAGTCAATTTTCCCATATTTTGATTTTTTTTCCAGCTTGTTTCATTTTGTATTTACGTGTGCTTGTTTCTTCTTATTCTTCTCATTTTCATTTCTTTTGTTTACTCTGGTTATATTTTCCTTCTCTCTCTCTCTCAAGATTCTTTCTTGATATTTACCAAGGAACTTCGTGTCATGGATCTGAATGATAATCATGACATGACACATTGGTACAAAAAGCCTGGAAATCTACATTTTGCTTCTAGATGAGACTTTTTACGTTCTCCAAAAAAACACCGATGTGCATTTCTCCAACTCATATTTAGTAGAGGAACATGGTCCAGTAACAAATGAACCTTAAATTCTTGAATTGTTGCAAGAGTGAGCTAATCGTCATACCTAAGAGAAGGTTTTGTGTTTGTGTGAAATTAACATGACTGATAACTATTTTAGAGAGGCACATGTAGTACTCAAGGCATGTTGCTCAGTAAGTTAGCTCATATATAATCAAGTTGGAATATCTTACTTTCATAGGTGTCATCCCACATTCCTTTAAATGAAAAAACTAGAAATCCCCCCATTTACCTCTCTCTAAAAATTAAGAGAAATACATATCATAAAGATAAAGGCTTGGGGAAAGACATTCCAACTCATGTGGGACATGAAAATATCTCCACCAGGGCTATGAAATATTGTTGGAAGAGGAGAAAGGATTGTGACACCAGGGTGACTCTATTGGAGCTATGGACACTCATTGGAAGTGGAGCAACATCATATAAATGTGTAATCATCTTGAATTTTCATCATTCCTGATGCATCATTTCTTTGTAGTACTTCACTTGCCTACCCAAGATGGTCTCGATTCAAAAAAGGGATACTACTATAATCAACCAACTCTAGGCATGGACACAACATGTCTCTTTCCTTAGTCAAAATTATCTCATTGAATTATATATGTTTTGAAAATGGTGGGACCTACTCATTCTCCCTTTAGGTTATGCATTGTAAGTTTTGCAGATCTTAAAGTCTTGTTTTTCCGACTCTTTTTGTAGAAATTTATGGCTTCGCCCAATATGTCACCAATTGTTGTTATAGGAACCAACACCTTCCCTTTTTCTTGTCTCATTTATCAAAGAGTCATTTTATCCCAAGAAATAGGAACCCTAGTTTTCTAATCATAAGACTCTCTTGACTTGTTAAAAAAGCTAAGTCATGTCCATGATCTTCATTGCAATTTTCTTGAACTTTCACTTAGAGTTTTTCTGACTTGCATATCATTTATTTTGGCTATATCAGAAAGTTAATGTTTTCCTTATCAATATAGTCAATATTGACAAATTTATAGTTTCTCCTCTGACACATAACATCACTGAAAAATTAGAAAAAAATTGAGTTTGAGTTTTAGTGTATCGGCGACCATAACATTTGTGTCACTGATACACTGACAAAGTTCCAACCATCTCCCCTGATACACCAATCACTGTAAAGTTGGTGAGTTCCACTTTGTGTATCACTGTGGATGGGAGAATCTTCACCGATACATTGACGTACATCCACCCATCCTTGTTGATACATTAACGAATTCAATTTTGACAGCTTCTCCTCCCCATATTTCCACTAATGACACCATAACCAATGATACACGGGAGGAGTCATCTTCTAGAAAATATTTATAAGCTATAAATATCATCATGGTTTATGTTATCACCACCGATACACTAATTGAAATCAAATGATGGTCAATGAAATATCCTTTCATATCGTTTTGCATGCCAAAGGATAAAAAATGTTATAAAATCCCTCAAAAGCCTTTTAGTTTAACCATTTTCACTGAGAGAGAGTATTGGAGTGCACTTCAGGAGAGGAACCCCATGACAAAGAGGCTCTCTTAAAATCATACCCTTTCTATCCATGTGTCAATATCAAGTGCCAAGTAGGCTCCATTCACTTTTCCATGCCATCTTTCCCATTATCTCTTTGATAAGTTTTGGTTTCTATGTTTAACATGAGGTTAGCACTAAATAAGGCGGTTCTAATTTAGATCCATCACCCATTATACTCTTCCATGACTTACCCTAGTCTTATCGGCCCCTTGCACCATCCCTCTACTCTTTTACTTGTGCTCTAACCATTAAGAACCCAAACCACTTGGAAACTTCATCCATAGAACCCCTAACCCTCGAGCCGAGCAGAGTTGCCTTCGTGAACTATCCCTAACCCTATAGAACCCAACACCATGGTCTTTCCTGAAATCTCTACTCCTTCTCTTCGACGACCCTAATCTCTTTGGAAGGTTTGACCAGGGTGTTGTAATCCTTGAGATGTTTCTGGCTAGGAAACTATGCCAAGGCATCCATGAAATTGATTAACCATTTTTTGGTTGACCTATCTTAGAATAAAGAGTTTAGTTGATTTATTTGGGTCTGTTTTACCAGTCTTAGAATATATAATAGATAAATATTAGAAGGAAAAGTTTATTTGTTTCAGTCACCTTTAAATTTGTAAATATTACGACATAAGAAATAAGAAGAAATAAAACTAAATAGTGAAATAATATATCTATGATAAATACTATTTAACTTCCACATAGAAGAAATGATCATTAAATTTGTATCTAAACTAGAGTAATGTTTGAATAGAAAATAATTTTTCATTTCTGTTAAAACAAAAGGAATAATAATATGCAAACATAGGTCTTCTTAATACTTACAATACATTCAAGAAATTTGTGACCTTTAAAGATACCTTTGTAGAAAATGATGGTAGTAGTCATGTTAAATCATCACATTCATGGAAATACATACATTTAAGAAGAAATTTAAGAATATGGAAATAACATAGAAACAAGAATTACACAAAATGAAACATCAAAGTTTGAATCTTCAAAATTTTTAAAATTGTATTCAAAAGATAGTCCTCCAAGCCCCCAAAAAAGAACCCTTTACATCAAATATTTCACAGAGATTTATACGTTTAGGTCATAACCAAAAATTGGTTATTTGATCCTACTCTTCAATATTTAGATTACAAAAAGATCTTTGATCTAGAAAAATAGGAAACAACTGGAATATTGGATGACTATCTTAAACTTCTTTGATGACTCATCCAACTATCAGATGGAAAAAACGTTTCCAAGTGTCTCTTGAAGGATATCCATAATATTTCATATGTCTATAGGAAATATCAATATATGTTTATTTTTCATACATAAGTGGATTTGGAAACAATTATTTGATTAACCATAGTAAATGAAAGTCATCCATAAGTAAATCTACAATGACCCAACCTCTTAATTTATTTGACATCCCTTGAAACTTTGACCTATTTTCTCTGGCCATGTTTTTTTTTTTTTTTCTGTATTCTTCAAATGGAAATAATTTCCCTTTGTCATTCCAAGTTGAAGGTAGTCCCATCTTTATCAATTTCTCAAATCTGTTGGTGAATTAATCAACATCCCTCTTCATATTGATGCATTTATATTTAATTGTCTGCAACAACTTTCTTTTAGTAAAAATTCTTTTAGCTTCCATGACCATTTTTGTCCTATCTTGAATGCATTTTATTTTGAGTACTTCAATGGAATTTGAATTTAGGAACCTAATGATTTGGGTAGCAACCTGAGGTCTTGTTCCCAATTCAACAAATGATTTCTTCACAACCTCATTGATCTCATCTGTTAATTGAATTTCATCATCAATAATTTTAAAGAAATCCCAAAGCTTGTTGACTTCATTCATGATTTCATCCTAGATGACATGTCTAGCCCCTATCAAATATGGCTTACCAGACAACTTATCACTCAATTGATCCATTTCCTTCTGCATTTTGTTTTTCAACTTTTGATATTGTATAACCATTTTATCTTTATCTTTGATTTCTTCTTTTTGATGTGAGATTTTTTTCTTCATATTTTCTATTTCCACGCCCTTTAGATTTAGATCTTCTAATGTTTTTGACAATATAGCTATTGGATCTGATGATTTGGATGTTGATAAAAAAGATGATCCTTCCTTTAATATTTTGATTTGAATTTCATATAATTCAATATGTTCTCCCATATGTGCCATTTTTCTCAAAAGTTCTTCTTTTTCTTTCTGAATAGCTTGTAGTTCAAGAGTCTGTACATGTTCAATTCTTGGGATATTGAGCTTTTTCTTCAACACTTGAATTTCTTTGTATTTTGTATTTATTAATGCTTGTATAGATGCTTCATCTCTTGGATTGGCTCCCAATTCTATTATCCATTGTTATAATTCATGTGTCCTCATCTTCCTTGATCTATTACCCAAAATTTTCATTTTTTACTTGAGTTATGAATTTATCATTCAAGGCCCGAAGCTTTTTTATTCCAAGGTTTTCTATTAGGGAATCTCTCTTTATAATTTCTCCATTTTGACTATGCAAATCAAATTTGTCTAGTGGGTGTATTGCATTTAGATCAATGGAAACATTTGTCACTTTTTTTTTTTTTTTAATTTTTTTTTTTGTAACAACTATGTTTAGTTTCCCTTTCTCATAATCCATGATTGATATCATTCGGGTTGAGATGCATCATATTCAAAAATATGAGGAGTAATATTCTTCTTAATATTTTCACCTGCTTGTTTGATTTCCATAATCAATGGGTTAATTTTTAGTCAATGATTTTGTTCCAATTTTCTTTCTTGGACTTTTGGATTTTGATAAATTTGATACTTCTACTATCATGAAAGGACGTATGTCTACTAGTTTTATTTCTTTCTATAAATCATGATCTTCTTCTTCATCCACTATATCCAATTTCTTCCTTTTAACTGATCCACCTTCTTCTGTCTCTCAATCCTTTGAAGTTGAAACTGGACTTCTGCTTTTATATATCTTGTTGAACTGTTATGGTGTTTGCATGATTGGAGACTTCACATGTTGGTCTGATGACTTACCATGTATTTGTAGAAGGTTAAGTGAACTTCTTCCCAACTATCTTGATTTTCCAACAACTCTAGTTCATATTACTTATGGTGGCAACATGTTGGTTCGATGACTTATGATTTCTCGAAGTTAACTACACGTCTTGTCAACTGTCTTGATTTTGTAACAACTCTAGTTCAACTTTTTGTTAGTGCTCATGAGTATCTTTCCCATGTGAGACATTTTTTGAAGAGATTACACGATGAGGGTCATAATTCCATGGTTCCCCTTGTTGAAATCTGATAGTTGAAAGAAGATTTGCTATAATCTATAGTGTTTCCCTAGTATTAACAATAAAAGGACCTACTTCCTTTTTCAATTTGAAAGTCACCTTATGTTTCTTTGGCACAAAATGAACTTCATATTTGTTTAACCTTTGCCTAATTTATTCAAGAGAAAAAATCCTAGGAGTTAAGAAAACAAGTAATAGGAAAGGATGAAGTTGGCAACCATAAACCCTTATTTCAGTGTAATGCTAAGAATTATATCAATCTCCTAGTCTTGTGTCTGGACTCAAATTGAAGAGTTTTTTACATTCAAGAAAGGTTCTAGGGGGATTTTTGTTGAATATGATTTAGTATAATTTAGACATAAATTGGTTAATATAGTGAGGAAATCCAACATTTAGGGGTTTCTTCTTAATTATAGGAGTCAAGTTAATGAATGAATTAGGGTTACCATGGTCATATTCAATTTTTAACCCTAGATGAAAAAAATGGGGTGTTTGTGTAAAGAGGAATAGGTGAACCAAATATGACTGATATTTGAAGCTTCAAAGGGATTCATATTTAGAGAGATGATAATGAATTTGGTTTGCTAGAAATTGGGGAAAGTTAAATTTGGTAATGGTATTGGTCTTAATTCAACATATAGAAGCCATGATACTTAACCTATACTCATCTACAATTAAATCGTCATTTTCCCCCAAAATCATAGAAATCGTGGAAATAATATTTCGAGAGTTCTCAGGAAATAATTCAGATTGGATGACAATATTATCATCAGGGACATTGATTTTTTTGCACAGATATGCTTGTAGCAAGGTAACCCTCTCCTCGGGTTTAAGTTCTGTAAAACACTTGGATGCTATAAGATCATTTAATGGCTTACTTTCTGGATCCAATGGCCATCTCAAGATTTTGCAAATCAATTGAGGGGTTATTTCGATACGTGAACAAACCCAAAATTGTAAATTACAATTTTGTTTTGAGGGGATATAATTTTCGACGCACTAGACCACAAATTCTTGGAATTGATAGACTTGGGGTATCAAAAATTTAGTGAGGTCATATTACCATGTGTAGTAATGGTCAACCATATTGGAAAAGTTTTCTTTTACTTGTTGGTATGGATCAGACGAGTCGAAAGAGAGGACATGATCGAAGATATCTTTATCTTTGTCAACTATTTCTTCTTCTATGACATTCATATTTTTACTGGTCTCTGAGATTTGAGAAGACTGCATTTTTAAACGATGATTAAAGAATAAAGACGATTCAGATTTACCCATGGAGGACGTGGATTATATATGGTGTTAGACTAGGATGACTATGGAAAGCTTTGCAGGAACAACAAATCCGATGCTCAAACCATTTACAATTTTAAAATGAAATGATAATTCGACCTTTACCCTTTTTTTTCATTGAAAATAGATATGTGTCATTGTTTGATTGGAGAAATATTATTTTTAAAATGAATAAAATGATTATTTACCTTTTTGTGAGTTGACGTCATGATTGGACACGTGTATACCTTGTGTTAATTTCAAGGGGTTTGGATGTGGTTAAGTTAACCAAATACCCTGGGGGTCGATATTGATGGATGAAAGACGCGTTGCAAAGCTTAACCTTCGGGTAAAGTTTTTCTCCCCCCCTTGGTTAAACGTTGAGCATACGAGGGGGCGGGAATATGTTGTGAGCCATCAATATTTAAGTGGATAGGCGTGATTAGATATGAAAAAAGCACATATTTTTTATTAGTACAACAAAAGTTATATAATAGATCTAAACTATTTAAAATGAAAAATACTATTTTAATGAAGATTTTGGTTTTAATTTTTTAATTTATCTGAAGAAAAATAAACTAACTTAATATAATAAAGTTACATAAAGTAAATTTTATTGTTGAAACAATAAAACTAAACAAATCAAATTTTATTGAAAATTTTCAAAACGAAGAACATGACCCTAAGTCTTAAGGAAATATAATTTTTATGAAAATTTGGTTTTATGTTACAACACAGGGAAAATTAACCTAAGAATTCCTCATCTTCTCTCCCCCATTCGATTCTCCACAATGTAATTTTGAATTATGGTCTAAATTCAATCCCAAGCCTTTGATATACTTGAACATGGGTGACAACTCCAAAATATTTGACAAGGTTCAAACCCATGTTAGCACCCTTGATATACACTTAGCCAAATTTTGAATTTTCACATGTAGTGTTGATATACACTTACACAAATTTTGAATTTTCACATGTAGTGTCGACGGAGTTTAGATGATGTAGTACAATACATCTGCAATTCATATCGACAAAGTTTATATGTTGAATTTTGATATACCATAACCCTTATCGGAAAAGTTTGAGTCGTTGATACATATCTCCCCCTTTTTGGAAAATTTTAATTCATCTACATCGATATAGTCTCGCAGTGGAAATTTCTATTGGGACTTAACCAAGTTCTAAAGTTTGAAAAGTAATATCAGTGAAGATTTAATGATCTTTGTCGATACATGTTTCTCTTTGCCGGTGAGTTTCCTTGGGTCAACGCCGACACTATTTTTGTGTTTCAACAATTTTCAAGTTATCAACACTAGTTAAAGTCTTCGTTGTATTGGTGTCAATTCTCTCTTCAAGGCCGATACACCAAAATCAATTACCTTTTAAGAACTTAACAAAAAACCGATTAGGCATTCACCATGACACCCATACTTTCTTCTTCAAAAGATGACTCACTTCCCCATATCAGTGCAGATGGTTTCTAGGATGCTGATATAGGTACATGTCGACGAGTTAGTCACAAACCCTCCATTTTTTCTCGAAAATCTTGAGAATCACCCAAGTATAGAAACTAATGACATAATTTTCTCCTTTATCACTTCTTTTGTTTTTTAGATAGTTAGAATTTAATGTTTTACTCTAATAATTTGTATTTTTTTTCCTAATGAGGAGCATGTTTTGAAGGTTCAAGTATGTCGCCATGTAAACAATCACAGAGTAACAACAAGGCCCCTATGGAAGAGGCCTATATGGGCAGAATATACTAGGAAGAAGAGGATGACCTCCCATGATCCATTTATAATGATACTAAAGGTATCATCAATAAAGAAACCTAAATTAAATGGGGTGAAGTCTACCATATTTTAAAGAATCAAAGTTTTCCCTAAAGAGCATAAGAAGAAGACTCCGATCTTAAAAACTTTAAGAACATGAAGAAGTATAAACTACATAAGGTGGAATCCCACAGAATATTCTTCCCATGTGTAGATGAAATCTCATGGATAGTGTGACATGTAGACTTGGACAATAGATATAGTCTCAATGCAAGGAAACTTCTGATAGCATCATTCCAAGCATCGAATATAGCCTCCTACTACCACTTGGAGAAGGGCGGATTGTCATTTGGTGAAAACCTTGTCAAGAAATTCCTACTTAAGGAAAAGGATCTATGCAAGGTCTAGTAAAATCCCAACAAACCATTCAAAATAAGACCCTCAAGTGAGTATCCCACTAACTTGTTGAGTACATCATATCAATATGTTGTAGTGATGTTGTGCAGATTGTATGGGGATCTGAATGCTTCAAAATTCACCTTGACTTGGGTACTGCTTATCTACTACATCATCGACATCAAGTCATGTTTCAACTAGGATTATATTCTATCTATGCATGACTTCACAAAGTGGTGCATGTTGCAACACATAAAGGGAACTTGCCTCCTATCGAGGCACTTGGGAAAACCAAGACTAATGAGGAAGTCATAGAAGAAGTCAAGAAGAATATGGAATAGAGGAAAGAAGATGCTCAAACAACCACAAGAGTAACAACATATTTGATGGAAGAACACCTCGTCAAACCAACTAAAATGAAAAATATGATCCAATATTTCATGGCTAACTTGACAAGAGACATGAGAACCCTCTTGCAAAACTCGGCCTCTCATGAAGATGCTCTACAAGAACTCTTGTACTGCAGGATCATATCAATCACAAGACAACATGAAGCTTGGGAATCTTACTTGAGGGACAAGGACAAGTGAAGAAAGAAAAAATTGCAAATTTGAAGTTGTCCACAACTGTTTTCTATTTTGTCTTTTTGTCAACCAAAATCAATTATTTCTTGTTGTAACACTTGTCAATAGATTTTGAGAAGGAGAAGTTGAAAATTCTTGTAACTGCTTCCTGTAGAATCCACGAAGACCCCATAGGAAGTCACTTAGATTACTATCAGTAAAGGAAGAGACCCATTTTGAAAGGGATCTTCAAGCATTTATATTTTGGAACTATTTTTAGAATTAATATTAAGAATCCCTCAAGGCCAATTTTGTTAGAGAGAAGTACTCTTGTTGATTGTTATCTTGCTATGAACTACTTCCAACAAAGTATTTCACTGTTCACATGTGTTGTAAGAATGTTCTTTTGTTTATAGACTATTCTTGTGCAAACATAAATCTTTCTTATAGTTTAGTTTCTTATTTTTTATGTTTTGTCTTGAGATGATGAGTAGTTTACGCATGTAATTTTATGCCCTTGACTAATCTGGTTATGTCATTGTATGTATGTGTTATCTAACTCTGTTACTTCTTCATATCTATCTGAAATATGTCTTTTGTAGGGATTAGTTGCATTTCTAGCTACTCATTAGTTACCATAGTCACTCCTAGCTAGGATAAGATAGATTAGATGTATTTCTACAAGAATTTAGTTTGTATTTGCATCCCCCCATTGCATCCATAACCATTCAATTATCCTCGCATCTCAGTCATGGTAGTTAGTCCATAATCCATATGGGTCTCCCAAAACAAACAATGCATAGTCTAATTGGGATTGTGTACAAGGGAGTACCCCTGTCTATTGAAAGGAAATTATGCCGCCTCAACACTACCCTACATTTCCTTCCTCTTTTGTTTATATCTACCTGACATGAGAACAAAAATTTAAAAATTGATTAATTAAATTGTCATCCACTTGAATAAATAATAATAATAATAATTCATGTTCTGCAAAGTCATAATGAGTCCAAGGCCCTAGTGTACTAAACATAGCTCTAACACCACAAGTAACACCCTACCAAGTGTTAACTTCTTGATCATAGATAATTTTTGCATCATGTACCTATATATAGCTTTTGAAAAATACATAAGAAAAATACATAAGGTTATAAAATTGAGTTTATAATATATTCTTGGAGATTTAGTGGAATAACCTCCCATTGAAATTCTCAATCCTTTAAGTGCCCACTCTCAATGCTATCACTACTTTTTCTAATTAAATATAATTTAAAAATCTATGATTTTTTTTTCTTTCTTTATTTTGAATCACAGAATTAGCAATTAGTTGACCATGTACTCATATGACACATGGTCGTGTTATCTGACTGCTAGCACTATAACCTCTAGGTGTGCCCATGATGCCCCATATACGACACACAAGATAAGCCAAAATTTCCAACCACTAACTTTCTATAACAACGTACCTTAACAATACATTCCATCATTAATTACTCTACACCCTCTAGATAATTTAAAAATTTATGTAAACATTATGAAATATAATAATATTATAATTAATAACATTTATAAAACATAATAATTTATAAATGAATATCCATCATATATTATTAATTTATTATTGCAATAATAAAACTTCGATTAAAAGTCATCTCTCATATCTCTTATATTGTTTTGCATTTCGACTATCAAATAATGAGTTTAAATTAACTTTCTTTTAGTCCTTTAAACATCTAAATTATTTTCAAGCTACAAGCATAATGTATCTTGAACAATTAGAAATTATACACGTTACACATTTTATTTTATTAATGTAT
>ML792622.1:27283-60960 GCA_009831015.1 Picea engelmannii
TTACTATTTAAATCCTTTAAGAAAATGTCAACTTTACTTTTGTCAAAGCGCAAATTCCTTTGATTATCATAATTCTCTTCAATGGTACTCCTATGCATGGAAAATTTTAGAGTTAGGGTTAAAGGTTTATGATCAGAGTGAGGCTCATGGTCATTTAAAAGGTCAAAAGTTGTTATTTGGTTAGAAATGGGGATATCATATATCACATACTCTACAACACTAGTTTGGCCACTTCATTACTCCATTGCAAATTATTAGGTCTTGAGAGCTGCAGAGCTTGACCAACTCAGTACCAAACAAATTCTCAATTAGGTCTTGAGAGCTTCGCTTGTAGCTATTAGATAAAACAAGGTCCTCATCTAGCCATAAAGGATTATGGTTGGAGTCATCACTTAAAAGAGTAGCTTGTTTAGTTGCAATCCTAGCATTAAAGTCTCCTAGCAGGAGGATATTACCTTCATTTTTCAAATTATAAATATCTTGTTCTAAATTATTATAGGGACAATTTTTATCTAGATTATTTTTCTTATAAAAAGTAGAATTAATAGGTGCAAAATAACAAATTGCTATATACATCTTCTTAGCATTGGTGTCTGAAATTTCTATACAAATGTATTGATTAAGAGGTTCAATCTTATGAAGTTGAATGTGAGGAGAAATGTTTTTTCTAATATAACAAGCTATGCCTCCTATCCCTCTACGGTGGGATTTTTTGTTCCATGCCGACCACAAGACAAATATTTCCATGTTAGGGACCTTAGATTCCTCATGCTCCCAAGTTTCATCTAGACAGATAATATCAATACCACTCGGGATCCAACTTATCATAGGACCTTTGTGCCATGGAAAGCCACGGCAATTCCAAAAAAGGTACATGAATAAAAACCTTAAAAACAACATATATCAAATCAATAGAAAAACTTGGATGTTTTCAAAACTCTTAACTGTTTTGCAGTTACTTCTTAATGAAATAGATCTAAAATGCATTATAGTCATGCAATAAGACCATCTTTTATTAGAAAATAAGGATGAAAACAAGGGTGGACTTCAAGGGATATATTGTGCTTAATTGGAACTAGGAAATCATGCCACATAAAATTTTAAATTATCAAAATTCAATTGACATATTGAAACAGTAAGCCACTTTGTGTTTCCAATGATTTTCTTTCAAACTATAAGACATAAACCTTTTTTCATTGTTGAGGTGTATATCCAAGCATTCATTACAAAATTATGGTTAAGAATGATCCATTTCAATAAATTAAAAATAGAGGTTATCATAATTTTCAAAAATGGATTGAAATCTATTAGGCCATTTATATTCAACATCTCAATTCACCCTCCTATTGAACTTGTATCGTTAAAACACTACCTTATATAAATATTTACACATTTCTTTAGGATATTATTCTCCACAATTGGTTTCATAAGTTTGCATAATAATTTAAACAAAATACACACAAACATTTATTTCCATATATTAATGTCCACTATAGATGAAAATAAATAGTGATACATTCTACATGCATCATGAATTATAGTGAACATAACAAAAAGTAAAGATTGGTAGTGTGTAACTAACAATACTTTGGTACTTTTTAACTAAATTATTTATTCCAACATTATAGAAAAACCATTTATCTAAAATCAAGTTAAGTACTACAACATTATTTTCAGGTTATAGAAAAAATAAATTCTTCAATTTGATTTTATAATTGTTAGGGTTCTACCTTAACCTCCCTACTTTAATCTATATAAGAGTTAGTTGATTGTTGTATATGACCATCCTCTTTGAATAAATCTCATTGGATAGTAGTGGATAGTTATTCAATGTAAAGTGGTCCACCATATAGTTGGTACTCATCACTGACATGACCACAAGTAATTGGGGATTTTTCTATGGAAAATCTATTTAAATAGAAATGAGATGTAACATAACCAACTTCCAAGTTGAGTCCCATGTTACTACTAAAAATACACAACATGTCATACAAACTCATGTAACTATCTAAAATAATTTAAAACGTGAATGCAATTGATTTAAACATGCATAGTAACAATTAAACACATCACATAAAACACATATTCAAATGCAACATTTACTCACAATAGTTAATGGTAAATAAGATAAACTTCTAAGTGAAATGCACAACAATTAAGCTCAATATTCAACACAATTAAACATAATGAATATGAACACTTGTTTTTGCAAATATTCATTTAATTATAGAGGAAGGATGTTCCACCCAACCATAGGCTTATGCTCCAGTTCTCAACAACAAGTCACTCCCGAGTTGGGGTTAGGAGTCAACAAGAAAGGGTGTCCCCTAAAAGTGTCTATTGTTCACTCACAACAACTAATTTCCTACAACTATTTCAATCCACCATCTCTATTTCCCATCAACCTGTAAAACCCAAGGAATGTGATCCCCTTATCTACTACACAGTCCCTTAGGCTATCCCAATTACCTATATAGCTCCACCATGGGTTGGACATGAAATATCTTTGTTGGGGACTCCAAAAACTCTAAGTGTAACAAGAATTCTAACAACAACAACTCTCTTGCTCACTTGAAAATTATTATACATAAATCTCACTCACATGCTAACAATATTATTCTTCATGCAATCACCAAATCCAATATCTATAAAAAAAACCCACTATGGCTACCTGCTGTCTCCTGACACTCCACACACATTTTCCTTCATTTTTTCTCACCATAAAAACTACTCCCTTTTCCATAAAAAAATAATTTTCTTCCATGAATATTGACTCTCCCAATTCCCAAGGTTCATTGTATTTAGGCACATGCTCTCAATAATTATGTGAGGTGATTTTTCATTCCAACACTCTTACATGTATTCAATGATTTGGATTCAGAACACTCAAAAAGGAAACAAAAGGTTCATACTGAAAATAATTTAGAAATGTGGTTTGATTTTAATAGGCATGTATAATTCCCCCTTGGACCCCCCCATCTTTTGTGGAAACTTAGCCCTCATTTCTCCATCTATGTCCATCTACAATCAATGATACATTTTCTTTATTATTTTCAATACACGTCATTTACATATTACATTGTTGGCCCCGCAACCATACATCATTTTTACATTATACATCATTAAACGGGGAATTGAAAATTGCCTAGGATGTTACATTCCCCTCCCCTTACAATTTTCACTATCCTCAATGCACATCACCATAAAATTTTGCATATTTACATTCATAAATTTTTACATCAAAATACTTTATAATTCTCCATCGTAATGATTCGTGTAGAAATTCTAATTAGCAAATCTTGTTCCCCTCAACTTGCACAACTCAAGGAATGAGATCCAACACAGGTCATATATTAAGTCTTAGAGTTGTGGCTCTAGGAACTCTAGATTCCAAAATGGAGTCCTCATTCGCTTATGTACACATGTACATTCAATTTTCTTCAAAATTTGAAAAACATTACGAGTATTCCTCCCACATGGCCTCCTCGTTCTCCCAAGTGGTGTCTTCAGGACTGTAGTAGGTACATTGGACATTTATCGGGCTGATGGATTTTTTCCTAAGAAATTTGTCTCTCTGATTTAGGATGCACACTAGATCCAACCAAAATTCCCCTTCATGTTCCATGTTGATCACAGTCCAATCAATCACATGGTTAGGATTAGGTACATACTTATTTAATAAAATTACATAGAATATATTATGAATTCTCATGGATGTAGGTAATGCAAGCATGTATGCATCCTGGTCTATCTTATCTAGGAATTCAAATGGCCCACATTATCTCGCTATCAATTTTGGGCAACTTCCCAATCTCAATAAGCTCGTCTTGGATTTAACTTTTAAAAACACATTTTCACCCACTTTGAATTCCTTGTTTTCTTCCTTTTGTCAACATAAATATTTTTCATGTCCTGTGCAATATTTAAATTATTCTTGATCTTTTCCTTTTTCTCTTCTATTTTCCTTAACAATTTTGGCCCAATAATATCCTTTTCTATTGGGTTATCCCATCTCATCAATGTGTTGCATTTTATACCAAACAAGGCTTCAAACTGGCTCATCTTCAATGATTCTTGATACTCATTGTTGTAAGAAAATTCAACTAAATGTAGTTAGTCCTCCCACCTAAAAGGCTTGTCCATTACATACATTCTCAACATATCTTCAATTATTATGTTAATCATGTATGTCTTCCCATATGACTCTAGTTTATATGTTGTGAAATTTAAATTAGTCCCAAATCCCTTAAACATTCCCTTCAAAAATTGGAAGTGAACTTGGGCTCTCTATTTGACACTATTTTCTTAGGCACACCATGTGGCCTAACAATCTCTTTCATTTAAATATCTACAATATTTTCTACCTTGTGAGTTATTTTCATTGGAGTGAAATGTGCATCATTTGTAAGCTCTTATACCACTATCATAATGGAATCCAATAACATTATGTACCCCTTTTTAAACAACACTTCTAGCTACATTCACAATTATTTTAGTTTGGGTGTGCTCATTTGTAGGGAGTTTTGGATAGTGGGGAAACTCTAGGCATTAAGTCAATAAAGAAATCAATGTCTCTCTTTGGTGGAAATCATGACTATTCCCTAAGCATGTTTTCATATTCCTTCAAGACAAGATAATCATCAATACTTGGCTCCTTATCCTTTGTTGGCTCTTTTGTGTGGGCTTCATATATATGACACCCTTTTCTAAAAAAAAAATTCTGTTGCAATTTTGAAATATCTCTAACAAATATAGGCCTTGGGATACCTTGAACTATCCTTAAATTCTATTCTTCATCAAGACATCTGAAAACCTTGTTGCAACAATCTAAGATATCACGATGCTTGTCTAGTCAATCCATACCAACCAAGTAGTCATAAGACCCAAGTGGTATGATGTTCAAATATTCTTTAGTACTGACTCCATTCATGTTCACTAAGAAATCTATGACAAGTTCATCTATTTTTCTCTTGGTTCCAGTAGCTAGTTGAACTAACCAATACTTTTCATTCTTACATTTCTTCAATTTAATTATTTCAACTAGATTTATATATATATAGCTCTGAATAGCTCAAGAATCAATCAAAATAGCTATGGAATGATTATAAATATTACCTTCTACTTCAATCATGTGGGATTGATAGTCCGCTTGTCTATTGTCCAACACTACATAAATTATTAGCATCCTCTTGCCCACATTCTCCACCATATCCTCCTTATTGATGTTATGCATAGTACTCATCCTATCTCCCTGGTGAGGACAATATTTATACATGTGGTCCCCTTCACATCCTCGACACTTTATGGGATGTTTTTTTGACCTCTTCCCCATGGAATCTATTAATTTAGCTTCACCTTGTGTTGGATTCCCTTATTGGTATGCTTAAGAGCTATTCTTTATGAAATATGGATTGAATCATTTCTTCCTATGATCCATATTTCCTTTCTTCTTATCATCCCAAACCTTTTGGAAAGTTCTCCTGCTCATACAAATACAAACTTTCTCATGGCTTCTTCCAAATTATTAGGCTCATCAAACTAAATTGTATCCTTGTAAAATGATGTAAATCCACTCAAGAACCTATGGATTTATACTTTCTCATCCTTGATGAAGTCCATGTACCTCAAAAGCTCCAGGAATTTTCTCTCATACTCTTCCATGGTCATGTTTCCTATCTTGATCTCAAAGAAGTCTTGCATATTATTCTCATATTAATGCTTGGACAAGTACTGTTATTGGAAATATTTTTTAAACTACTTCCAATAAATTATCTTCTCATCAATATGCTTGACCCACTTTAGATGGTTCCACCATATGGAATCCTTCATTTGAAGATGATATATAGAAGTTATTTCTTCCAGGTTTTATGAGTAATCATGAAATAGGAAACATTCTCTCATTCCCAATAACCAAGCTTAAAAATCTTCACCTTTCCTATGCTTTCCATCAAATGGTGGTGGCTTGGGTTTCCTTATCTCTCCTTGCAATATATTTGACCCATATCTCCTCCTTTGATGTCTAACAAGGGACACACTTGGGCTATTCTTTTATTTTGAATGTGCATGAGATATTATGGTTGAGTGTCCTAGTAAATGATGATGTATACTAGCACTCCTTTAGTTCCTAGATCCCACGTGATCATCCCTTCTATCATCAAATGTAGATTCTTCTACTTGTCTTACAATGGTTGCTTGGTTTATGCCATAATCTTTATTAATTTGTCTTTGTAACATATTCATACTCTATAGAAAATTATTTTTAATTTTGTTATGCTCTTCCTAAGCTCTTATCAACCTCTCAATGTCTTGTTTGTAGCTTTGCACTTCTTTCTTCAAGTTTCTCATAGTCTCAACTAGATCCACATGATCTACTCTATTTTTATGCCCATTGGACTTGGTCTTTACATTTTCCATGTTGATATTTAAACCTATGATCTCATAATTATGGATGTAAGATTATTGGGAATCCTCCATATCTCTAGTCCTCATATCGAAACCAATTATGCTTTTTTTGTACTTCTAATTTTGCAAAAATGTGCATGCAAAATTACTGTTAGAATCATGCATATTGCAAAATATTTTATTATCTAGGCTATAGGTTGTTAACATAGATTAAATTGTTGTGCTGAAGAAATAATCTACAAAGGTAACCTACAATCCAACTTTAAGACTGGAAACTAGCCTTTCCAATCTAGAGGGGGCTCTCTCTGAGACTTAATCTCTGATAAACAAGTTTCTTTAAATTGATGGCTAGATTTAAAATTTTGAGATCGTTTTTCAAGGTTTGCTGAAAAAAAGGTATAGTATTTATATGGCTATGGAGTCAAACCCTAAAAACAAACAAAACAATGCTTGGTAGGTAGAACTCCTCATAGGAACAAAGGCTAAACAAGGTGATGAACTTCAGTGTTGATTTTAATCATGTAAGGTGAAAGAAGAAAATAAACACATAACATAATCAAAGCATCATAAGGGATGAATTATGACCTTAGTTAAGAAGATAGACATAATTTAAATCAATTGAGTCTAGAGCACCATTAGATGAATTCTGGACTTTTAATTTACCAATTTGAAGAGAAGAAAAGTGCAGATGAAAATAGTTACACATGGAATACATACAAAGAAGAGTACAATCTTCATATCACCACCATTAGAATGTTTTTCATAGTTAATTTATGACTTCCACATTTGTATTTCTTTAGATTCAGAAAATTACATTGAGAATCAAAATGTCTGTACTTCTTCCCACATGCCCATTTTACATCAAAATAGTCCATATATATAGAAAAATAAAGCTACACATAGCTTCTAAGAGTCAAACTACTATCAACTAGAGTTATGGATCTAGTTGTTTTCAAAGAGAAAAACAACCTCTATAAAATTTATCAAAAATAAGAAACGCGTTTTGCCAATCATATCCTAACCGAAATGTCATTTACAATCATAAATTATTGATAAAAATTCAACGATATGGTTGTGATGAGTCATTATGTGTACCACTGGACAACACTATCACCTTTGCACTGTAAATTCCCATTTCTGCTGCGCAAATGCTGGCTGCGTTATTTGTGCAGTGATTTCGCGCGATAGATCTTCATGTTGAGTTTTCTTGCCCGAATCTAGCTAGCAACAAAGGATGGGATCATTCATTTTGTCTGTAGCTTCCTTATCTAATATCACTTGTAGTCATAAGGTCCTTTTTTCCTTTCTTAATGATAATTTTTGTCTCTTTAAACTCCTCACTTGTCTAAACAAAGCCACATTCCTTTTCAATTTTGCTTGAGCACCAGAGATGGTTTCACAAGCATCGTCTATAGCTGGTATGCACTTCTTGTAATGTTTCATGATACCTTCCTTTGATATTATTCCCCCCCCCCCTGATCTTAATGATCTCATCTTGATCTTCTCTTAGCTGCATTCTCCTCCATTTTATATTCTTTTCTCCTACTGTTGGTGAGGTAGGAGATCTCTGACCTGCTTTACTTCGTGGGGCTTGTGCTTTAGGAATTATTTTTTTTAGCTTCCTCTTCAATTCTCTGTTCTCCTAATATAATTAGGCTATAACATGTTGATATTTCTTGAGTTAATGTTTCACCTCCTTGATAATTTCATATTCCTAACCTCGTTCCACTTGCTTTTCATCAATATCCTGGGTTGCACATTCAACAAAATCAGTTTGAATTGTGGGTATGGGAAACATCCTTGTAGAGGATATGGTGTGTGGTTTACTGGGATCTCGTGTCTCCTCAGTTTCATAAGAGAATCTTATTTTGTTTCTTTTCTTCAAGACTGGCTCACTAAGTGATGAACTCTAAATTTCTTTTCCTTTTCCGCTTTCAATAACACCTCCTCCTTTTACCCCTAAACTATGAAATGTTAATTTCTCAGCACATAAGGGAGTATCTCCTTTAGGGTCCATGGGAATGTTTGTTGGAATCAAGAAAGAATCCCAATCCTTGTTTAACTTTCCAAGCTCCTTAACCACCAACATCTTTATCAATGAAAAATGGAATAGGCTATTCTCTGGCTGGTCAACTTTGGCTTGGACATTGTCTGCCATCTTTCCCAGGCTTCTACATAGGAAGAAAGGTAAGTTTAAAGGACTTAAACTGGTGAAATTCATTAGGATCCCGATGTGGTATTGACATACCTTGTCAAATCTACCCTCACAAGTAAAGTACTTCCAGAATATCCTTAGAAGTTTGTCAAAAGGTTCCAAAATATATTCATTGGGAATATTGGCTCCAATCTTCCAATTTCTATATTCAGGTTTGAGAAAATCAATATAACATGAAGTATCTAATGGCATAGCTTTAAACCATTTTTCTCCCTGGATAGGAATCTTGGTCACAACTAATATGGTTTCCTATGACACTTGTAAAGTTATCCTTGCAATAGTTTCACTAACACTAGTAAAGTTAAGAGGGAACTGCTTGGTTCGGTGCGCATTATAACCTTTAAATTTTTCAAAGAATCTTATCCATCAGGCCTGTTCAAAGGACACTCTAATCGTCGGGTCTGTGTTTACTAACTTTCAATTATGTGGCTCAAACCTCACGACTTTCCCGCTTCATTCATTCTTTCTTTTTCGTTGAGGGATTGTCATGATGTTGATATATGTCAATTGCAGGTGCACAATAATATATTGTAATAGCCTATGTGTAGGGAAAATGGGAACAATAACCTCTGACAACAAATGAGAGGGATAACCTATGTGCAACAAATGATAATAATGACTTTTGCATGGTGCATAGGAAAAAGTTAGCAACAAGAAACTCTACGCAACAAACAAATCAATGGTAGGAAACTCGATGCAACAATAAATAACAATGGAAATATTTGGCACAACGGAAAACTTGACACAACAATTAACAACAACGGAAACTCGGCACAACAAAAAACAGTAACGAAAAACTTGGTGTAGAAGTAGGTAGTAAGAATTTATCTCAAAAGAAAGAAAGATGGTTGTGTGAAAAAAAAAACTCATTCCAGAAGATAATTTGCAATGGAATCCAAGGAAATCTCTTGAACAATGATTGAAAGCAATGGAGTGTACACATCAAAAACATAGTGGCATATTTATGTAGCAACTAGAAACACATAATATTTACGTAGCAGAGGGATTCAAAGATTATTGGAAAAGCTATGGACGACGCACAAGTCTTTAAGGTGATGGAGAAACATGAAAGGTGGTCAATATTTATGCTAGAATGGATAATGAACAAAATTATGAAAATGGACAAAATATCCATAGCGACAATATGTTTTAAGGACATTTAAATATTTTCATAGCGAACTTTCACAACACGTACACCTTTGAAGTTTGCAATGGTACAAATGATATGGAGTGCCATGATTTTTCCCTTTTCTAACCTGATGATTAGGTAATGATGAACCATAATACCCTTTGACATGACATTCATCCTAACCACTTGATTCGGCCTTGGTACATAATTTCCCAGTTTTCAACATGACTCAAGACTTAGGAAAGTAGACCTTTACAAATTAAACATGACGAACCTTACATTATTGAATTTCTTACCTTTGTTGTAGTGTTTTATGAAAAAGACTATACACCCTTTAAACCAACTTATGGCTAAACCCCTTACTGACATTTCAAGGAATTCTTTATTTGGTCACTGACCTCATAAACTTTGACACACTAACTATGACTTATCTAGGAAAGTCTTGATTTTTCCCAAGATCATGGCATGGCTTTGAACTTGTTTTGGACAAACCTCTAACACTAGCTACAAAATCATGGTGCTAACAACTGGCTCTAATGGGGATCTTATCCTCCTGGTGAGGTAGCAAAGAACAATAAACCAAGTCCCTGACCATTGGGATGTATTTGACTCAAAGACTCTAAATTGACAAACAAACTTATTTACAAGACTCTCTTGACCTAACTTTGACTAAACTCAGCATAAACTTAGGGCCTTAACTTCAGGATTCAGTTTTATGATTATTATTGAGTTGAAATGCTTCATCTAAAAATAAAATGGTTATTTACAATGACATGGAGAGATTGAATTTTTTTTAAGCAAGATAGTGTTTGAGAAACCTCCAATTCATAGGTCCTCCACCAATGAGATCTCCATTAAGCTCTTGCAACAAATATGCATTGTTCCCATGATATGCAACATTCATGAATGGTCCCAACCAAATATGATCAAAATTCCCATGTTTCCCCCTATCTTTATTCCTTGCGTCCCACTTCAGTACCAAATTATCCACCTTAAAATCATCATCCTTAGTATGCTTGTAAATGACTCTTTTTATTTTATCTTGGTGCAGTTGTGAGTATTTGAAGACCTGTTCTCTCATTTGTTGCACATGGATTAATTGGTTTATCCTTCTTAGAGCATCATTTGGTTCAACTTCTTATTCTTGTAGTAGTCTCATCACTGGAAATCCTAATGAGGTAGGAAAAACTACCTATGCACCATATACAATCTAAAAAGGGGATGCAGAAATAAACCTTTTAGTGGTGATCCTATCATCCCATAACACATACATAATATTTTTGTGCCAATCTTTCTACATTTATGAAAAACCCTTCTTAGATGTTTGAGATGTTGATCATCAGAATTTGAAAATACAGTGATATCATCTAAGTAAATAACAATAAGCTTATCTTTCTTATCTGCAAAGGCTATGTCCATGGACCTTTATAAAGTTTCCTTTGCATTCATAAGCCCAAAAGACATTTTTTCATACATGAAGGTGCCCCGAGGTGTTGTAAAAATTGTATTCTCTTGGTCATCGGGATGTACCATGATTTGGTTGTATCCATAGAAAGCATCAAGCATTGATATCTTCTGATATCCAACCACCTTCTGCATGATGTAATCCATCTTAGGAAGTGGATAATTGTAGTTGAGAGACACCCTGTTTATATTTTGAAAGTCCACACACAACCTGAGCTCACCACTTTTCTTCCTGACAAGCACTAGGCTAGACACCCACCTGGAAAATCTTAAGGAAACTATGATTTTGGCATCAAACAACTTTCTTACCTCCTTTTCAATCAATGGAAACAATAGAGGGTTTATTCTTATCAAATTTTTCTTGAAGGGTTTATGCTCATCCTTGATTGGAATTACATGTTGAATTGCCTTAGTATCATAGACCTTTAAATATTCATAACTCCATGCAAAGACATCATGGAAATCCTTCATTAGGATGATATACCTCTGTTTAATCTCCAGATTGAGTGTTTTAGACAATTTGATGATCTTGGGAGGCTTCTGAGTTCCAATGTTGTAATCTTTTATGTCCTCGTCATTTGTAGTGATTTTAGGATTTCTAGATACATCGTTGTTGTAAAAACGACTTTCTAATGGAACCAAGCCTTTGGGAATAATGTTATTTTTGAGTTGCACTGTATCTCTCCCAAAAATCTGATTTTGAAAAAAATCATCATTGTTGAACACATCTACATCTTCATTCTCTTCACAACAACACTCATCAATATTCAAAATAGAAAATTCATCATTCATCAGAAGGAATATTTCTACATGTTTGTCATTTTCACATATTTTCCAATATTTAATGTTATCAGGTACTATTGGCATGTTCCTGACTTCAATTTCATAATTTTTGTTAGGAAAAATTGGAATTTTGAAAACTGAGGCTAAAGTAGCTAAAGCATCTTCAATTTGATTTCCCCCCCTAGGAATCACTGATAAATTGTATTATGAAAACTCTTCAATAAGATCAAGTACTAAATTCGTATATTCCCTCAATACAGGATGTCTAGACTTATATATACCCTTTACCTGATTAATAACAAGCTCAAAATCTCCATGTACAACTATCCTCCTAGCACCCAATTCTTTTAAAGTCTTCAATCCAAAAATCAGTGCCTCATATTCAACCATGTTATTGGTGCAATCAAAAGCAAGTTTGTAGGAACAATGTTTTGTACCTATCTTGGGAGGGTTAATCCACACAACAACTCTTGCTCCTTCTCTACTAGTATCTCCATCAAATCTCATATTCTACATCTCATCCTTTGCATTGTTTTGTTGATTTGTTATTTCCTCTGTTTGATGATCAACAGGGATGATTTTAAGGATGGAAATTTATTTTAGAATGTAGAAACCTTGGCGAATCTTATCAGTCCTTCATATTCCAACTATAAAAATGTTTGGCGATATTTTTGTAAAAATAATTTCTAAGGATTTTATACAATTTGTATAAAATTTTGGTGATTTTTAAGGTAAAATAATTATATCCTTTAGAATTTGGGTGAATCATTTTTAGAATAATGAATCTTCTTTTGGGAAAAACCATGGAAATTAGCCCATGAGCGAAATTTATCCCCTAAAATCATCTCTGATGATTAGGATTGTATTTGATAGCCATGAAATTCATTGGCTCCTCCTCTTCAAAAATCAAGTCATTATAGAAAATAGAGGAACCGACCTCAGTATCTACAAAGTAAATGGGATGGTTTTTTGGTTGAGTTTTTCTACTCACCATGTACTTGAGAAACACGTCTCTGTAAAACCTTCTTTCTTGGCCAAAAATAGGGATATTAGCATATGACATATCCATTTGCAATGTCCCTTTCAACTTTGCAGCCCAAGATATAGATAACAACATTCCAAATTTAGGAGGGATGTCAGAAACAACCACATCCATGATCAAATTTTTTGATGGAATTTGAGACAATGATACAACCAGATCTTTGATTAAACCCAAGAATTTCACCTTCCTTGATTCAAAAAATAAAATATCCTTGTAAGCTGTTGTAATATCTAGGCCCAACTCATCCATGACTACCTTGGGCATCAGATTATGTGATGCTCCTGAATCTAACATGGCATTATGTAAGGTCATGTCATGATTTTAAGACTAACATAAAAAGGAGGGACATCATCAACATCACCACTCTCCTCCACATGTGGGCCAAACAAGATATCGGGGTCATCATCTTGTACATTCAAGGTATCAGGGGATTCTTCCATTTTGATCATTTTAATGATCTGATTTCTATATTGCCCATTCTTAATCAGTGCATTGAATGGAACATAAATTTTGATTTTAGTCATTTCACTTTCAAAATTAAAAGGCGATGGGGATTTTTCTACGTATTTGATGATTGCTTCCTTTCTTGCCTCGGGTATATTCTTTGGGTATTCTTATTTGTATTTTCCTTTCTCCATTGCATCATTTGTTGAATTATCTTTCTTAGGTTGACTTGAAGAAGGTGTATTTCTCTGAAGTTCTCTTGTAGGATTTTCCTTTGGAGGATTTGCAGGCACCTTTTTTCTTATGAGGTTATACTGTTTTTGAAGCTACATAATATCATTTTGACATCCCTTCTTAAACTCTTCTATTTCCAGTGACAACATATCATCATTATCCTGCATAAGTGTATCATTTGCATCCATAAATTGATCACGTTCTTCTTTATTTAAGAACACATTTGTTTATGTATCATCACAACAATGCAAATTGTCTTCAATTGTTTGATCAAAATATTCATTTACATAGTTGTTTTGGAAAGGAGGTTGTATTTGTTGATCACCTTGATTTCTCTGGTGTCTTTGCGTGATCTGTGGAACTAGAGCTCTTCTAAAATTTTGATTTCTGGGATGAAAATCAGTTTGATCCCTCGTGGAAGGCTTATTCTCCAAGGACATTCTTTCCATGAATATTTACATAGTTCTCATCATCAAATCAAATTTCTCATCTGATGATTGAGAAGTTGAGGGTTGTGCTTCTCCTTGAACCTTCTTCACATCTTTGTCATGATTATATTTGATCTTTGATGCCATCGGATTTACCTCTACTTCAATTGCATCACTCATCATATCATCTAATGTATTATATCTCCTTTCTGTTAACAACAAGGCAAAGTCATTTTCAAAAGAATCAACATATTGAAGTTGGGAAACTCCAGGAGGACGTTTTACTTTAGTAGGAATTGAATTATAAACTTTCATAAATCTGGTTGAAAAATTTGGTACTGTTTCATTTGGTGATATTTTTATGTTATTGTACTGAGTTAGAAACTGAAGAGGATTCTTTTTATCACCGCACCTTGCAGTAAAAAGTGTTTCAAAAGATGCAAAATCAGGGATATTCATTGCAGGAAGAGCTTTAAACCATTTTTTGACTTCTCCTGAAAGACTTTGTGTGAACAACCTGATTTTTGCATCTTCATGATCTACCTCATCTAGGTCAACAAAATCATTGAACCAATCTAAGTGTCTTTGGGATGATACATTTTATTCAACATCAAATGATCTCATTCTTTGATTATAATTTTGGGGTAAATCATGCAACTGGGCAAGCAAGGCAAGAGAAGCAAATCTAGCTGCCATGGCTCTAGGAGAATTTTGGGCTATCTGAACAGTCTGAATAGGAATAGTATGAATGAGAACAGTGGGAATCAAATACTAGAATTTCTTCTCATCAAAGATAATTTCATTCAACTTATATTTTGATCTAGATCTTAACAAGGTTTGTTCAAATTTTAAATCAAAGTCAAGGTCATTGATACTTTTTAAGTTGTCTTTGGGTAAAGATAGATTTTTGTCTAGGAAAGCAAATGATTTGACTATATTTTATTTTATTTTGTGTAAGAGTTTCTCAGGATTAGACACAGACGCTATAGGTTATGGATCATAGTTCCTTCTAGTGTGAATTATCTTAGGAGTCAAGATTTATTATTTTCTCAAAAACAAATTTATGCTATTGATATGATTAAATGAAGTTGCCAAGGTAAGAATAGTTCATCCAAAAAAGGTGTTTGATTCACTGTTACCCTCATGAATCAAATATAAATCTTTAAGTCGTTCTTTCCTAGGGAAAATTTACAATTTCGTCCCTGGAAACGACGCCAAAATGTTAATGTTGATTAAATTGTTGTGATGAAGAAACAATCTACAAAGGTAACCTACAAACCAACTTTAAGACTGGAAACTAGCCATTCCAATCTAGAGAGGGCTCTCTCTGAGAATTGATCTCTAATAGACAGGTTGCTTTAAATTGATGGCTAGATTTAGAATTTTGAGATAGTTTTTAAAGGTTTGTTGACAAAAAGGTATAGTATTTCTAGGGCTATGGAGTCAACCCTTGAAAAAAAATAAAAAAATGCTTGGTAGATAGAACTCCTCAGAGGAAAAAGGCTAAACAAAGTGATGAACTTCAGTGTTGAGTTTAATCATCTAGGGAGAAAGAAGAAAAGAAACACATAACAAAATTAGAGTATCACAAGGGGTGAATTTTGACCTTAGTTAAGAAGATAGAAATAATTTAAATTAGTTAAGTCTAGAGCACCATTAGATGAATTATGGACTTTTAATTTACCAATTTACAAAGAAGAAAAGTGCAGATGAAAATAGTTACACATGGAATACATACAAAGAATAGTACAATCTTCATATCACCACCATTAGAATGTTTTTCATAGTTAATTCATGACTTCTACATTTGTGTTTCTTTATATTTTGAAAATTACATCGAGGATCAAAATGTTTATACTTCTGCCCGCGCACCTAGTTTATATCAAAATAGTCCATATATATAGAAAAATAAAGCTACACTTAGCTGCTACTACTATCTCTTAGAGTTATGGATCTGGTTGTTTTCAAAGAGAACAACAAACTCTATAAAATTTATCAAAAATAGGAAACCCGATTTTCCAATCATATCCTAACTGAAATGTCATTTACAATCATAAATTCTTGAGAAAAAATCAACCATATGTTTGTGAAGAGTCATCATGTGTACCATTGGACAACACTGTCACCTTTGCGCAGTAAATTCTAGTTTCTGCTGCACAAATGGTGGTTGTGGTATTTGCGCAACGATTTTGTGTGACATATCTTCATGTTGAGTTTTCTCGCGTGAATCCAGTTGGCAGCAAAGGATGGGATCATTCATTTTTTCCGTAGCTTCCTTATCCAATATCACTTGTAGTCATAAGGCCATGTTTTCCTTTCTTAATGACAAATTTATTCTCTTTAAAATCGTCGCCTATCTCAACAAAGCCGCATTCATTTTCAATTTTAATTGAGCATCATAGATGGATGCACATGCATCGTCTATAGCTGGTTTGAATTTCTTGTAATGTTTCATGATACCTTCCTACGATATTCCCTTTTCCTCCCCAAGCTTAATGATCTTATCTTGAGCTTCTCTTAGTCGCCTTTTCAACCGTTTTATATTATTTTCTCCTACTGTTGGTGAGGTACTATATCTTTGACTTGCTTTACTTTGTGGTGCTTGTTCTTCAAGAATTATTTTTGTTAGCTTCCTCTTCAATTCTCTGTTCTCCTGATAGAATTGGGCTATAACATGTTGATATTTCTTGAGTTGTTGTTTCACCTCCTTGATATTTTCATCTTACTCAGCTGGTTCCACTTGATTTTCATCAATATCTTGGGTTGAACATTCAACAAACCCTGTATGAATTGTGGGTATGGGAAACCTCCTTGAAGAGGACCCGGTGCGAGGTTTACTGGGATATTGTGTCTCCTTAGTTTCATCAATGAATCTTAGTTTTATTTTTTTCTTCGAGGCTGGCTGACTGAGTGATGAACTCTCAATTTATTTTACTTTTCCCCTTTCAACAAAACCTCCTCCTTTTACCCCTGAACTATGAAATGTTGATTTCTCAACAGATAAGGGAGTATATCCTTTAGGGTCCAGGGGAATGTTTTATGAAATTAAGAAAGAATCCCAGTCTATTTTTAACTTTCCAATATCCTCAACCACCAACATCTTTATCAAATAAAAATTGAATAGGCTATTCTCTCGTTGGTCATGTTTGTCTTGGACACTGTCTTCCATCTTTCCCAGGCTTCTACATAGGAATAAAGGTAAGTTTAAAGGACTTCTACCTATCAAATGCATCAAGAGACTAATGTGGTATTGATATACGTTGTCAAATCTACCCTCACAAGTAAAGTACTTCCATATTATCCTCAGAAGTTTCTCGAAAGGTTCCAAAAGATATTCATTGGGAATATTGGCTCCAATATTCCAATTTCTGTATTCAGGTTTGAGAAAATCAATATAACATGAATTATCTAATGACATACCTTTAAACTAATTTTCTCCCTACATAGGAATATCCGTTGCATCTGATATGGTTTCCTCTAACACTTGGAAAGTGATCCCTGTAATAGTTGCACCGACACTAGTAAATTTAAGAGAGAACTTCTTGGTTAGCTGAGCATTATACCCTTGAACCTTTTCATACAATCTTATGCATTTGGTTTTTTCAAAGGACACTCTGATCATTGGGTATGCATTTACTAACATTAAATTTTGTGGCTCAAACCTCACGACTTTCCCTCTTCTTTCATTCTTTCTTTTTCGTTGAGGGGTTGTCATGATGTTGATATATGTTAATTGCAGGTGCACAACAATAGATTGTAACAATATCTACGTAGGGAAAAATGGAAGAATAACCTCTGACAATAAACAAGAGAAATAACCTCTTCACATCGAATGAGAATAGTGACTTTTTCACAGTGCATAGGAAAAGGTAGCATAGGAAACTTTGTGCAACAAAAAAATCAGTGATAATGGAAAACTCACCACAGCAGTAAACACCAATGGAAAAATTTGGCGCAACGGAAAACTTGGCGCAACAATAAACAAAAATGGAAACTCGACACATCGACAAACCATAATGGAAAATTTGGCACAGGAGTAGGTAGTAAGAATTTAACTCAAAAGAAAGAAAGTTGATTATTTGAAAAACAAACTCATTTCAGAAGCTAATTTGCAATGGAATCGAGGGAAATCTCTTGAAAAAAGATTGAAAGAAATGGAGGATAGACAACAAAAATAGAGTGGTCGATTTATGTAGAAACTAGCATCACACAATATTTACGTAGAAGAGGGATTTTGAGCTTATTGGAAAGGCTCTAGACAACACACAAGTCTCGAAGGTGATGGCGAAACATAAAAGGTGGTCAATATTTATGTTCGGATGGATAAGGAAAAAAATTATGAAAATATCCATAGAGACAAGATGTTTTAAGGAAATTTAAAGATTTGTGCAATGAACTTGCAAAATGGGTACACCTTTGAAGTTTGCAAT
This sequence comes from Picea engelmannii, assembly GCA_009831015.1. NCBI lineage: Eukaryota > Viridiplantae > Streptophyta > Pinopsida > Pinales > Pinaceae > Picea > Picea engelmannii. Next base: position 45,855 of record ML792622.1, read on the forward strand.
GGTAAAAATGATATGGAGTGCCATGATTGTTCCCTTTTCTAACCACATGATTAGGTAATGATGAACCATAATATATTTTGACATGAAATTCATCCTAACCACTTGATTCGACCTTGGTACACAATTTCCCACTATTCAACATGACTCGAGACTTAGGAAATTAAACCTTTACAACTTAAACATGACGAACCTTACATTCTTGAATTTCTTGCCTTTGTGGTAGTGTTTTATGAAAAAGACAATACACCCTTTAAACCAACTTATGGACAAACCCCTTACTGACATTTCAAGGAATTCTTTATTTGTTCACTGACCTCATAAACTTTGACACACTAACTATGACTTATCTAGGAAAGTCTTTATTTTTCCCAAGATCATGGCATGACTTTGATTTTTTTTTGGACAAACCTCTAACTCTAGCTACAAAAATCATGGTGATAACACATATCACCCTTCATTTGAATTTATGAAGATTATGGATGTATTGAATCCAATTTTGATTACTTGGATGAATTCATCTTTGAATCATCATTCCAATGAATATAATCATGCCTCATTTTGAGTTCAGAGATGAAAGTTATCGCTTTCTGGGTTTTTTCATTTATACTCAATTATGGATTGTTCTCACTCATGCAATCTAGCTAGGATACCATCTTCTACCATATGTAACATAAAATATGTAAGAATCATAAATATTTAATATTGGGTGTATATAGGATTTATGATTGTGAACACATATCAATTTTCATATTTGAAATCTAACACTCTAGTCAATTTCTGTATAAATATCGAATTGATGACTTTGTACTTTATACATTTTCCTTAGACTTAGGATTTTTAGCCAAAAGTGGTTATCTCCCAAATGGAGTGAAACTGGGAAAAAATTCATCAACACAAAGTTGTTGAAATTGTTTAGGAGGCAAAATTTCAACTACATAATTTTTCCATATTTGGGGTCCCTTTTCCTTCTCCGAAGATTAAAAAAATCCCCCCAAAATGTCCATGAATAGTGGTTTTTGGTTTGTTTACTCATTTCTACACCAAAATATTTGGAATTTGGCCAAAATATCGATCAAGTATCTTCATGCTTGCATTATGGGCTCCCTATAAACGTTTCATATTTATATAGGCCCTGATTACTGAGCACAACCCAGATCTTTAAAAACTTTTTTTTTTATTTGGAAGATTTAAGTAGAAATGGATAGTGGCCTTTACTGAAACTTTTTGTAGGCTTCAAATATATAGACACACCCTTTAAATTTTGTCTGGTTCCAGTTTTTATGCTCCTATTATTACCAAAATAAGGTTTTGTCTCTAGACTTCTTTTTATCCTTGTCTGTATTTCTCCTTTCCTTTCCTCCTCTCTTCTTTTCTCTATTTCTCTTCTTATTTTCTCCTCTTATTCTCCTTTTCTTTCTCTTCTATTCTTCTTTTTTTTATTTTTCCCTTCCACCATGAACACTAGAAACCCTTCATCGGTGGTTGGAAAAAACCTTGTATCGGTGATCGGTGAATTCCTTTGTAACGACAATTGACGAAAAAACAATATCAAAGATAAAAAAAAACTCCTATCGACGATTGGAAATCACTGTATCCAACGGTGGTCAAGGAAAATGTTTCTATCGATGATCAATGAAAAGGTCCTTATTGGTGGTACACAATTTTCTTTGTAGGAATTGACGATTTTCTTCTTCGATGAACTACAAAATTGTCCCTACATCACATAATTTCTCGAAAACTCTAAAAAGATCAATTAGAGATCGACGATTTTCCTCTTCGATGAATTATGAAGTTGTACTTACTTTGTAGAGTTTTGTCGAACTCCAAAAATCACCATTGACAAATGAATATTGGTTTTTGATCACCAAGTCAAATGCAATATGGGTCGTTTATTTAGTAAAATTCACAGTTACCATAAAAATATGAAATTTGATCTCCCAAACCAATTTTTTTAACTTTGCAATTTGCAAATTGATACCATTAATCAAATCTCTAGCCATCCTAAGTGCAAATTTGACCTAAATTTGTTTAGAAATTTGAGGATTTAACTCATATCTTATCTATTTCCCCAAATCCATGATAGATAAAAAAATATGCAATGAGTGCTAGTTTCTGGCCCATACAAATCCGTTGTTGAACCAAAATATCTGATACCACTCTGTATCATACCCAACGTCCAAGCTGAGTCCCATGTTACTACTAAAAATGACTAACTACAACTCTGATACCAATTTATACATGAAAAAATACACAACAATGTCCATAATAATTTAAAACGTGAAGGATTTAAACATGCACATTAACAATTAAACACACACGACAACATTCAATCACATAAAACATAGTTTCGAATGCAACATTTACTCACAATAGGAAAATTTAATAAGATGAAACTTTAGAGTGAAATGCATAACAATTAAGCTTGGTATTCAAAAAAACTAAGCACAGTGAATATGAACATTTCTCTTTGAAAATATGAAACCCACTAAAGAGGACGAATGTTCCACCCAACCATATACTTGCTTCTCTAGTTCTCAATAGAAGTCACCCTCGAGCTGGGGCTAGGAATCCACAAGAATGGGTATCCCCTAAAGGTGTCTATTGTTCACTCACAACAATTAAATTCATACATCCATTCCAATCCACCAACTCTCATTCCCCTCAAATTGCATAACCAAAGGAATGAGATCCCCTTATTTTCCATTTAGTCCCTTAGGTTATCCCACTTCCCTCTAGGGATACAACATAGGTTGAATAGAAAATTTCTCTGTTGGGGACTCCAAGAATTCTAGTTGTAATGGGAATTCTAACATCATAGACTCTCTTGCTCACTTGGAAATTATATATAGACACTCACATGCCATGATAATATGTTTCTCCATGTAATTACTAGCTCCAAGAGTCGTCCACAAAACCCACTATGGCTACATGCTATCACCCAACACTCCACACACATTTTCCTTCATTTTTCCTTACTATAAAAACTACTCTCTTTTTCCATATGAGTTTCCTTTTCTCCCATGCATATTGACTCTCCCAATTCCCAAGGTTGATTTTACTTAGGCCCATGCTCTCAATAAATACGTTACGTGACTTTACATGCCAACCCTCTTACATGTATTCAATGATTAGGATTTGGAACACTAAAAAAGGAAATAGAAGATTCATAGTGAAAATAATTTAGAAATATGGTTTGGGTTTAATATGCATGTATAATTCCTCCTTGGACCCCCCTCTCTTGTGGAAAATTAGCTCCCATATCTCCATCCATATCCATCTGCAACCAGTGATACATTTTATTTATTATTTTCAATATACATCATTTACATATTACATTGTTGCGCCCACGACCATACATCATATTTACATTATACAACATTAAACCTAGGATTAAAAATGGGAAGGTTACAAGAGACTATGGAGTGTTTATCTTGTGTTTTCTATTTAGAGATTCGTTCAGTGGAAAGTCGTCGCACCTTAAGATGCAAGTGAACATTATATTCTTCTTCACATTATCAATATACAAAGGCCTTTTTACTTATTTTATGTTATTGTGTCTTGTTTTTGGTTAATCTACAATTATATTCTCTGTATACCTGGTTGTGTTTCAATTTTCAAGGGTTAAGGAACAATACAAGTGGTATCGAAACACTTTCCTAAGATAACATGCCTCAAAATTTAGTATATTTTGTTTTCAAGCTAGAGATGTCTTTCAATGTCTTTAAATAACATGATGATATATTTTTCAGTGGGTAACATTTTGGTTGGGTAAGAACATATGCATGAAATACAATTGGAATCAATATACATCATTTACATATTCAATTTTTGGGCTTGTGACCATGCATCATATTTACATTATACATCACTAAAACTAGGATTAAAAATGGGGATGTTACTCGAGACTATGGAATGTTTATCCTTTGTTTCATATTTCTAGCTCTACTAAGTGGAAAGTCACCCCACCTTAAGAGGCAAGTGAACATTGTATTCTTCTTAACATTATCAATACACAAATGTATCTTTAAATATTTTATGTTATTGTCTCTTGTTTGTTATTAATCCGCAATTATATTCTTTGTATACCTAGTTGTGTTTCAATTTTCAAGGGTTAGGGAACGATACAAGTGGCATCAAAACACTTTCCTAAGCCAACATGCCTCCAAATTTTAGTAGAATTATTTTTCTAGATAGATATGTGTTTCAATGTCTTTACATAAGTTCATTGTGATCTATTGTTCAGTGGATAAAACTATGGTTGGGAAAGAAAACATGCATGAAATACAAGTGGAATCATGTTGTTGGAAACCCTTGTAACTCCTGTTGGTACCCCTTCATGTAATATCACATCAGACATCACCTGTATATGAAATATCACTTCCCTATACCTTATTTCATATTGGAATCCCCCTAGGTATGCCTAAAACTAATCCTATATTAACTGATCAATCATCTTGTTGCTATAGTACACTAAGAACAACAGTTAGGGAGATCACACTCTAGTACCTCGACAGTTAGGTCATATGGCTATGAGCATGGTCGATCCTTCTTAGTTATTTCCCTAAGATATTGTTCAAGTACTATTGTTGGACCCAAAAAATATCCTAGAGATATATAGCACTTGACAGTCCTTTGTCTCAAGGACCCTAGAAACCCTAAATATCATAGTCACCAATCAAAATTACTACATCTTTGCATCAAGAAGGAATTTGAAGATTTTGTCACTGCATTAATAATCAACCAGAACTAGAACTCGGATTTTTATTTTGGGTCCCAATGAAACCATTGACGGAGTCCTTTCTCAAAATATTCCTTACATAATATTGATCTTGGGGGTATACTGTAACACCCCTATTTCCCCCATCTTGTAAAAATAATTATATTATTGCTAAAATACTATGGACATATATGTTATGTATGGATCTTAGGAAATGATGAACCTTTGCTAAAGAAGGTAACGTGAATTATTTTTTCATCGTAAAAAGGAAAATGATGAATAAATGTTGAAGCTGATTTTTTATACAAGGTATGATTCCATGAGAGGGAATCAATAAGGAAATTTCCCTTGTCAATTAAATATTCAAGAAGAACCCAGATTGGGCATTTGTTTTCTAGAATTTCAGTTAATGAAGCAATTTAGTAGTTGGACTACCAGTTTACCCCATTTATGAAGATCAATGGTGTTGTAATAGAACTTCCTTGCCTTAGAATCCTGGTAAAAAAAGTACGTCCCATCTAGAGGATTATGGATTGACCCACAAATTCGTGGATTTGACCTATGAAATCTTGTTGTAGAAGGAAAGAAAATGAGAAGGATCATGGGAAGAGAGGTAAGGGGCACACATAGTTGAGTCTACGAACAAAATTTGAATAGATAAGAGTTTGAAAATGATGTAGGAGCATCATGGGTAGCAAGCACGTACGAAGGAAAAAGACAGCTGGGACAAGTGCCATCACATTTCAACACGTTGGCAAGAGTGTTTTGGAATGTTTTGAAATAAATGTGAGGGTATTAAATAAATTAATTAACTGGAGGTGCACTTGTAGATTGTAATCAGACCTTGAGCATCCCGCTCTCGTCTTAAGGATTAAGAGGCATTTATGTTAATAAATGTAGGTAGGTAGCTTTAAAGTTCTACATTTGACAGTTTAGAGCGAGGAGGGAAACAGGATATAGACACCCTCATTGTATAATTGTAACATTATCAATTGAGGGGAGCATAGGAGAGCATAGAGGAGAAGAAGCAGAGAGATGTGTAGAAAACACCCATGTATAGAAGTCCTGAATTAATACATGAAGCTTTGATTTAGACTTATGGTGTTGTGATATTCTCTGTGTATGCATGTTGAACATTATGCTTAGTGTTGTTTTACTCTTTTTGTCATGCATCAAAGTGGTATAAGAGCACATAAATATTTCTTTACTTTCTGTAGAAGGGAAAAGGAAGATTCACCATGCCACTGAGAAGAAGAGATAGGAGAAAACCCAATCCGCCAAAGGAGAGGGAAATGCCAGAAGAAAGGGGTAGGCAGGTGCCAAATCCAGCCATGGAAAGAGAGATGCATGACCTATGCGCCAGACTTGTCGATGTGGAAATAAATCAGAGACGCACAGCCAGTGTTGGAGATGTCAGTGAAGATGAAGCTGGACATGAAGGAGAATAAGTTCCAACAGAGGATGCAACAAATGAACGTTTGATTAGGGCGGTTGCAAGAATGAATTCCAGGGAAAAAATGGACATTCCAGTATATGAGGGAAACCTGTATGCTGAAGAACTTATAGACTGGATTAGAGCTCTGGACACATATTTTGACTATGAAGATTTCGAGGAAGACAAAAGGGTCAAACATGTTGTCACAAGACTTAAAGGACATGCAACATTGTGGTGGGATGAACTACAAGCCGACAGACGCTGCAAAGGCAAGCAGAAAATCAAGAGTTGGGATAGGATGGTTGCAAAGATGAAGGAAAAATTCATTCCCAGGGATTACCAAATTAATCTGTTTCAGAGAATGCAAAATTTGAGACAGAAGCTGATGTCAGTGAAGGAGTACACTGAAGAGTTCTACAATCTAAACATCAGGGAAGGTCATCGCGAAAGTGATGATGAAAAAGTTGCTAGATATATGAATGGTCTACGATACGACATTCAGGATGAGATGAGCATGATGACCATATGAATGGTGGAAGATGCTTATCAGATGGATCTGAAAACTAAAGAGAAGCTGAGACGAAAGTAGGGTCAAAGAGGTCGATGGAGAAGTCAAGCCAGAGGCAAAGCAGTTTCCCAGGATAGGAACCAAAAACCAAAAGAAGATTGGACGAAACCTCAGACTGAAACTGAGAGAGGTGGAAGTTCACAGAGGGGGAAGTATGCTGATGGAAACACTTTTCCTCATGCTAGAGGTAGAGGAAGAGGAAGAGGTGGAGTGGTGAAATGATTCACATGTGGAAAGGTTGGACACAAGTCTTATGAATGTCCATATAATAAGAAAGAAGGATGTGAGACTCACATTGTCGAAGCACAAAGGTGGAATGTTGAGGCAGAGGATGTTGAAGGAAAAAGATCACTGATGATGCGAAAATTTCTCTTGAAGCCAGAGAAATAGACAGAAGAACCAGTCCAAAGGAACAGACTTTTTTGGATTGCTTGCAAGACCAAAGATAGGGTATGCAAGGTTATCATGGATAGTGGTAGCACAGACAATCTCGTTTCTACGAAGATGGTAGAAAATCTGGAGCTGGAGACTATTGAACATCCAAGTCCATACAGAGTTTCATGGCTACAAAAAGGACATCAGGTAAATGTCACTAAACAATGTTTAGTTGAATTTAAGATAGGAGGATATAACGATAAGATATTGTGTGCTGTTATTCCCATGGATGTTTGTCATCTATTGTTGGGTAGACCGTGCCAATATGACAGGAATGTGATTCATGATGGGAGAAAGAACACATACACCCTAGAGAAGAATGGGATAACTCACATGTTGTTGCCGATTAAGGACAAAGAGGTGAAACCTGAAGAAAGAAACACTGTACTTCTCATGAGTGGGAAGGAACATCTTAAGGAGGTTAAGAAGAAGGAAGATCCACAATTCATCGTGGTCCAGAAACCTAGAATTGTTTTGACTAGCACAAGAGTGGATGATCTACCAGAGGAAATCCAGAAGCTACTGGAGGAATTTGCCGATATAGTAGTGGATGAACTACCTCGTTCATTGCCACCTATTAGAAGTATAAGTCACCATAGTGATCTTATATCTGGAGCTAGTTTACCAAACAAGGCAGCGTACAGATTGACGCCGCAGGAGAATGAAGAGGTCAAAAGACAGGTCTAGGATTTAATGGACAAAGGGTTGATTAGAGAAAGCTTGAGTCCATGTGCTGTTCTGACAGTGCTCAGTCCAAATAAAGATGGAGGCTGGAGGATGTGTACAGACTCAAGGGAAATTAACAAAATTACCATCAGATATAGATTCCTATTACCAAGAATGGATGATTTGATGGATTGCCTGAGTGGAGAATTTTTTTTTTCGAAGATTGATTTGAAAAGTGGATATCATTAGATTCATATGAGAGAAGGCGCTAAATGGAAGACAACATTCAAGACCAATGAAGGGTTGTATGAATGGCTTGTCATGTCGTTTGGTCTAACAAACACGCTGAGAACTTTCATGAGGTTGATGAACAAAGTCCTGAAGGAGTTCATTGGAAAATTTGTCATAGTATACCATGATGACATACTGATTTTCAGTAAAACAAAGGCAGGGAATTTGAAACATTTGGCTACAGTGATGCGGAGGCTACAACAAGAAAAGCTTCTGATAAATATGAAGAAATCCTCATTCATGAAGATGGAGCTCATTTATTTGGGGTTTGTTATTTCTGCAGATAAGTTGAGGATGGATCCAGATAAAGTGGAGGTGATTAAGAATTTTCCATCGCCAAAGAATATCTTTGAAGTTCAAAGTTTTCATGGATTGGCTAGTTTCTACAGGAAGTTCATTAGGAATTTCAGTGGAATTAGTGCACCGATGATGGGCACAGTGAAGAAAAGACATAAGTCTTTTCACTGGACAGAAGAAGCAGAGAAAAGCTTCAATTTGTTGAAAAGGAAAATCACGGAACAACCAATTTTGGTGTTGCTGGATTTTAAAAAGACATTTCAAGTAAAATGTGATGCAAATGGATTTGCAATAGGGGCAGTCTTGAGTCAAGAATACAGACCGATAGCATACTTCAGCAAGAAGCTGAATGAAGCCAAAATGAAGTACTCCACATATGACAAAGAGTTTTATGCGGTCATACATGCACTGAAGAAGTGGAGGCACTACTTGATTCCTAAGGAGTTTGTCTTATATAGTGACAATCATGCTTTGCAATTTGTGACTCAATAGGAGAAGTTGAATCAAAGACATGTAAAATGGGTTGAATACATGCAGAACTTTACTTTTGTAATCAAGCATATTTCTGGAACTGCTAACAAAGTTGTTGATGCTTTGAGTAGGAAATGTTTTCTATTGCAAGAGTTCAGAGTCAAAACATTAGGTTTTGATGATCTCAGGAACATGTACAGAGATGATCCAGATTTTAAAGAAGTGTATGAGGCGACTGAGAATCCAATTCTTAGGGACAGAAGCCAATGGGCCAAATGCATGATCCAGGATGGATTGTTATTCAGGGGCAATCAGTTATGTATTCCGAAGTGCTCCATGAGGGAGAATTTGCTGAAGGAAAAACATAGTGGAGGATTGGCCAGGAATTTTGGTCATGCCAAGATGTTCTCAAAGTTAAATGAGTCATATTTTTGGCCAAGAATGAGAGCAGACGTCAAAATATTCGTGGACAGATGAATAATTTTTCAGCATTCAAAAGGGAAGAGGCAGAATGCAGGCTTTTATCAACCGTTACACATACCTGAGAGGCTGTGGGATGCAGTCACATGGACTTCATATTGAGGCTGTTGAGAACACAAAGAGGGTTTGACTTGATCTTTGTAGTGGTGGATCAATTTTCTAAGATGGCACACTTATACAGTGTAAAAAAACAAGTGACGCAACTCACATTGCGAACCTGTTTTTCAAAGAAGTCATTCGACTTCACGACTTACCAAGGAGCATCATCTCAGATCGAGACACTAAGTTTGTGGGACACTTCTGGAGAACCTTATGGAAAAAGCTGGGAACAAAATTTTCGTTCAGTTCATCTTATCATCCTCATATGGATGGATAGACAGAAGTTGTGAACAGAAGTTTGGGAGACTTGCCGAGGAGCTTGGTGACATAACACCACAGTCAGTGGGACAATATTTTGCCGCAGGTGGAATTTGCATATAACGACTCACTAAACAGAAGAACAGGGAAGATTCCATTCCAAATTGTTTATGGGATGCATCCAAGAGGAGTTTCAGAATTGAGAGATTCAGAATAGAATGCAACTAGGAGTGCTAATGCAGAGGATTTCACAGAAGCGATGAAGGAACTTCACAACCAAGTGAAGGAGTGATTGAAAAACTTGAGCCAAGAGTATAAGCGTAGAAAATATCAACACAGGAAACAAATTCAATTTGAAGTTGGTGATGTGATTCTGGAACATCTGAGAAAGGAAAGGTTCCCGAGGGGGACATATAATAAATTGAAAATGAAGAAAATTGGACTGTGCAAGATCCTAAGAAAATTTGGGACAAATGCTTATGAGATTGAATTACCCGATGGGATCGAAATTTCTTCGATATTCAACATCTCAGATTTGTACCCTTATAAATTTGAAGAAGTAGGAACAGGGGATGAACAACCAGAGGTTCAGTGGACAAAACATATGCCAGTTGCAGAGAAACCACAGATAGAAAGCATACTGGACAAAAGAGTTAGTAAGAGGACCAGGCGAAAATAATACTTTGAATACTTGGTCAAGTGGAAGGGACATCCAGTTGAAGATGCCAGTTGGGAAAATGAAGCCGAAATCCAGAAGCATGGACAGATCGTGCGAGAGCTCATGGACAGGAGCCCATGAAAATTTTTAAGTGAGGGAGTATGATGCAGGAGCATCGCGGGTAGCAAGCACGTACGGAGGTGGAAGACAACCGGGACAAGCGCCAACACATTTCAACACGTTGGCAAGAGTGTTTTGGAATGTTTTGAAATAAATGTGTGGGTATTAAATAAATTAATTAAGTGGAGGCACACTTGTATATTGTAATCAGACCTTGAGCATCCCACTCTCGTTTGAAGGATTAAGAGGCATTTATGTTAATAAATGTAGGTAGGTAGATTTAAAGTTCTAGATTTGACAGTTTAGAGAGAGGAGGGAAATATGATATAGACACCCTCATTGTATAATTGTAACATTATCAATTGAGGAGAGAATAGGAGAGCATAGAGGAGAAGAAGCAGAGAGCTGTGTAGAAAACACCCATGTACAAAAGTCCAGAATTAATACATGAAGCTTTGATTTAGACTTATGGTGTTGTGATATTTTCTGTGTATGCATGTTGAACATTATGCTTAGTGTTGTTTTACTCTTTCTATCATGCATTTTCTGTTTATACTATGTATGTATCATTTTCTTGTTGAATGTCTAAAATCTAAAGAGAGGAAGAGTAAGGAATGAGTTTCAATTGTTTCTCTGTCTGAGCAAGAGTTTTCTTGCAAGGAGTCTAGCGAAATTGTCTGCAAGGTGTCTGTTGACAGAAGTAAGAGTTCATCTCTGAAAGCTCAGAAGAGATAACATTATTCTCATTCTCATAGAAGTGCAAATTAAGCATAGGAGCCGTGCAAAGTGTGCGTTGGTTGAGTAGAGTCTTAGAGTTTTCAACCTAAGGGAGTTGTTGAAGGACTGTTGTTGCAAAGAGAGTGCGCAGAGTCTAAGAATTCAAATACTTGAAAGTATTTGAAGGTTTGTCGCAAGGAAGGCATGCAGGAGTCTTTTTTAAGACTCGAGTTTGTGGTAAAATCTCAGAAGAGTTAGTGCCTTGAAGTGTTGAAAGGAGGCGTAGCGACGTTGCTTGCAGGTGGACAAGTTTCGTGAAAGAATACATGTTCTATCTCGCAAGAGTCTTCAAGGAGGAATTAGATGGTCGGAATTCTTCGTGGATAATTCGCAAAGTCCCATGGGCCGTCAGATCTTGCAGGGGAGCAGGGGAGTTATGGCAAGCATTCTTCAGGTGCAAGCTCAGAAGAAATAGGGCTGTAGGATCCAAGCCAACAAGGACCGTTGGATCACTCGCGTAATCTCATTTCGTGGATTCGTGAGTTGAAGGGTCAAAACCCTTGCATCAAGATTCGCGAGGGCGCGAAGTGCGAAGTCCCGAAGGGGTGAAAATATTTGTGTGGGGCCAGCTATTGGTGAAGTGAGTCAGAATTCAACATTTCGACGTTTTGGAGGATAGGAGGTTGAGACTTCTGTCCCGAGATCCCTGAAATCGCGAGACGTGATATAAGTATGGGGAAAGGGCACCATCAACTATTTCGGCAAATCGGTATTTCGGGGTTCGACAGTTGGAGAGTCGAGAGACTTGGAAGGAGAAGTCACAAAGTTGCGAGTTGCGATAGAGAGCAGCGAGGAGTTCGAGATCTTGACACTTTGGGTGTCGAGATATAAAGGAGGCAACACTTTGGGAAGCGAAGTCATGAAGTGTCGAAGATGGGAACGAGGGACACATGTTAGAACCACAAGGTGGGCCCATGTGATAGATAGGTGGACACGCTTCATATAGTGGAAGGAGTCAACACTCCGTTGACTTATCGCATCTCGGGAATTCGCGAGACAAGAGCACATGAGCTCGATGCTATAATTCATGAAGTGGCGAGTAGCGAGGGGTGCTAGTAATAAGCCTAGCCGGTGGTCATGCACGAAGGGCGTTGACATAAGGGAGCCATACCTGTATCGACATTTCGAGTATCGTGAATTTGGGAAGAAAGAGTCGCGAGTTTCGACTCGCGAACTCGCAAGATTGTGAGTTGCGACAAGTGCCTTTGAAATCAGGCCTTGGTCATAGTGTTGTGGTCACTTGGGGAGGAAGGAGCTCGCACCTAGTGTTGTTCGCATAGGGGAGCTTTCGAAGGACCTGTGGATCAATTGTAAAGAGATTCTAGAAGGGAATCGAAAGAGCCAATCCGGCTCGAAGGAAACAAAGAATGATCCTATAGCGGACCTTGACCCGAGGGTCAATAGAGGGTTGAGGGGTCTGCATCAGAAAAACTCTTTTGGTTCTTAGAAAATAGAAGGAAGTAAAGAAAAATGTTTTTTGAGTGTAAGAAACATTGACAATTGTCTTCAAATTAGGTTGATAAATGAGGCTATGAAAATTTTAGTGATTGGTTGAGAAATAAAAAATCTACTAAGAGGGGAGAGAGCCGAGGGAATTTCGGGTAGTGAAATGCCTCCCTTGTGTTGTGCATGATAGTTGTTGAAGATCTTTGTGGAAAGAGAAACTCCCTTTCTTGGTGGATTGAAGACCTGACTTGTTGATTTCCTGTAGGTGAAGGAGAGTGGCCTTCATATTTTCTCATATGATGAGTAAATGATTTCTTCGCATGGAATCATACTCTGGCTAGGGGGTGACCATTTGTGAAAACACCAGGAGTTGTTATGCCTATGGTTGGGTGGAAAGTGGCACACCCTTCAAAAATTGCTAGCTACTTCTAAGTTTCAGATAAGTGTTTTATGTGTCTTGTAATGCCATAAAAAGTTTATTTAATAATCATGGAATTCATGTTCTAGTTTTTTGCATAATTTGTTATTCTATTTAAATGGTGGAATTGTAACTCAAATTGTTTAGCTGGATATGAAATATGAAATAAGACCTAAAATACATACTTTATTGTTGGATTTCTACCTATCTATGTTTTGAAAAGGGTGCGGTTAGTAATTTTTTATTACTCAAAGTAGGAACAAAGTGTTGGTTTGTCACTTATAGTGACTGATGTAAACTATTCCCTAATTATTACTAAATTCAAGCCACAAAAATTATCATAGAACGAAACGTTAATAAGGATTGCAATTGTTGATATAAACATGAAGGTTGGTCAGCTAGACTGGACCACTTTGTTGGTCTGGAAAATCTGCTAAGCTTCATAATTTGAGGAAGACCATACCCTTTTTTGGTCTTAAGAGAGTAATCCAAAAGTTGAATAAATAAAAAGTATTTTTAAAATAAATAATGATCAAAGGAGGAATAAAATTGAAGTTCCTAATTTGAAATTAAATAAATTAGGAATTGGATGCATTGTAATTAATTAAGTTTCATTAGTATTTGGTAAGAAGAGAAATTTTACCACTACAAACGTTGGGTTGTAGAGAGGCACTCGACAAAGAGAGAGCGTTAGAGAGATAGGGTTCGTGGAGAGCATCGAGGGTCCGTTTTTGCAGCCAGAGCCGGTCATGGCTGCTCTAGGGGGTGGGGATTCACCCCCCCCCCCACCTAGTTTAGAAGAGGATGTGTTTAGGAAGCTAATATCGAGAGGAGGCAAGCGCAAGGGCCCATCTTCGGTTCCAAATTTCATAAAAAAGCTAGATGAAATCCCAGAAATCGCCCTCCCAGAGACGCAAGCGATTAAGATATCCCTGGCTCTCTCTGAGAGAGGGTTGGTAGGCCAGTTTATGGGATTGTAGCCCTTAGAAAAAACCACCGAAGCTTGGGTCCAAAGGAACTGGAAACCTCTACTCAAGCAAGGAGTTACCTGCTACCCTTTGAGCAGTGGATTGTTTCTCTTCGAGTTTATAAGCAAGGAAGACAAGGACCTGATTTTCAGAAATGGACCATATTTTATGGGAACCCAGGGGCTGTATCTGAACCGCTGGACCCCAGACTTCGATCCCATGGTGGAACTGCCAAAGGAGGTACCTGTTTGGGTTAGGCTCCCCAAATTTCCGGTTCACTGCTGGAACTATGAAGCTCTGCAAAAGATAGGGAATGAAATAGGGAAATTCATTGATACGACAGACAATAAGTCCATCTACAACTGCGCAAGGATATGTGTTGAAGTGGATCTTGAGGCAGGGCTCCCAGAGGCGGTGAAGCTTACTGTGGGCAACTGGTCTCACTATCAGAAACTCGATTATGAACACCTTCCCTTCAAGTGTAGATCCTGTCAAGAACACAAACACTTCCAGAGGAATTGCCCAAAGAACCAAAGCCCAGAAAAGGAAGATGCTGAGGGCTGGAAAAAGGTCAAGAAAAGAAAACCAGGGCCTAAATCCAAAGATCCAAGGCCAGAGTAGGCGAGCCAACCATCATCTTCAAAGACAAACCCTCAGAAGGCACCTCCGAAAGAATGGGCTAACAAGCCAAAGGAAACCGGGAAAGAACCAATAGTTATAGCCACTCAGTCCCCGCCAGCCCGAGAAAATCCGATACCGGTCAATGAAACCCCTCTAACAGATGAAGCCATGAAGTCAGATGAGGAGCACATCCCTTTAGATTCTGAAACGGGCGCAGATACAGATGAGGGGGCCACGAAGACCATCAATTCTGTTGGAACCCCAGAGAAGGCCCCTAGAGGAAGGAAACGAGAGAGAAAAAAAATGGAGGAGAAATCTTATAGGGATGTAAATGCAGGAGTTCAGCATACCATCCCGAAAATAATAGAAACCAGATCCTCA